>WAAD01010887.1:1051097-1168689 GCA_013389945.1 Fregata magnificens
GACCGGCCCGCGGGGCTTCGGCCGCCCCCGGGCTGCGCCGGGCGGGCGTGGGGGCGTTGGTGGGCAGGAAGGGCCCCTTACACGTGCAGAAAGCCGGGTACGTTGTCCGTACGCAGACCTGCACGTTTGTCGCTTAAAGAGCTGTCCAGTAATTTTTTTAAGCCCTCTCCTCTCGGAAGACTGGTTACCGTCCCTTCTCTCATTTGCTTTTATTCCGCTTTTCTACAGCCGGCCCTCCACAAGCTCTCTCCGTGAACGAGCTACAGGAAATCACCGATGACATTTCCAAACTGACCATTGTGCACGAAATTGTACTCAACGGTGACTTCAAACTGCAAGCGGCCAGCTTCTCCCCAAAAAGGTGTGTGTATATATATTCAGGCTTGGCTTCTTTCTGTCACGCTACAGAAAACGTGTGAGAATGTGGGAAGGAGGTGAGTTTGGATCTGACTGTAGAAGTAGCAAGAAAATAAGACAACTCCTGAAATAAATGTTGGAGCTTGTTTTATTTATTCATTGCCTCATGATTTACTAAGAAGTTCTTAACTATGATGAGCATCAGATATGACTCATTAACACTGAAAGATTTAGAGGCTTCAGCTGCGTAAGCCGTGACTTTGACATGAACAAAGCAGACTTTTCAGTGAAGATCTCCTCTGAGGTGCCTACGTTTTAGTTCAAGATCTGTTTAAGTGACTGACGTTCTCTCATTGCAAAAACAAGCACGAGCTAGAAAAACATTCTGTTGATCTGCTCTGGGGGCTTGGAGAGTTTCCTTGCAAAATGCTATTCTCTTTTTACCCCTCAGTTAAGATGGGTTAGAAGTGCTGCATTTTATGAACAGGGTTGAAAGGAAGGAGTTCTACTTTAGAAGAATAGGAAATTTGGGTTGAGAGAGGTTTCCATGAGCTAGGGAAAGGTGAGGTGCATTGCTGCCATATAGTAGTAAAGACTAAGAGAAGATGTCCAAAGACCTGAACTGCAACAAAAGCCAAGAGGAATGGTCCCATCGAACTGAGAGGTTGTGGTTGTCTGACATTAATAGAAACCCCTTCCCCTCCTCTCTTCTTTCTTAGCCTGGAAAACAGAGTGAAGGAGACATTGCACAAAGCCTTCTGGGACAGCCTGGAGGAACAGCTCTCTGCTCGTCCCCCAGACTACACTCGGGCAATCCAGCTGCTGCAGGAGATAAAAGAGGTGAGTTGTTCCTGAACCAGGGAAGGTGGTTACCTTAGAATTAGTCTTCTCTGAATCATCACCTCACCCCTTCCATCCAATATTGCTACATGAACCTGCATAAGAGGGAGGAGGAAATAGGCTCCCTTTAGTTTATAGGGAGACATAAATTATGCAACTGCACCTTCTAAAACCTGTCTGAGAAGGAAACTCACTCTCTGGTCCCAGGTCTTTAAGACACATACTCCACCAAAAGGATGGAAAGCCTTTGTTTGAACTGTTGGCTACAGTAACAGCCATGGGCCATTCCCGGTATAGCGTCTGCCAAACAAAAACTGCAAATCTCTATACAAGGACACCTCTTTAGGCATATAAGGAGCTGTATCTACTATTTGAGTGTACAATGAAGTGAGTAAGAGCATGGTTTAGCACTAAAAGACATATGTTCTTAGCAGGGCATGAAGTTGTGTATAGTTTGCTTTTCCAGTCTATGCTTTCCCATTAGGCTCCAGACAGGTAATTCCCTTCTTTTGTGCATGACAGTAAAGGAGGTTTTGCAAGATTTGAAACAGTAGCCAGACATCCTGAAGTGAGTCATTGGAGTCAAGCATTCCCTTAAAGCGATTGTGTGCCCCAGAATTTGTGTACTGAGTAGTTAGCTTAGTCTCAATACAAGGCCAACCTCGATCCCTCTTGAGCAACTCCGGAGAACTGTTGAGTTCCTGGAAAAAAAAGAGACTGCTGCTTCTTCGGACAGGCCCTGCTGTCGTTGCTGCTGCCACGGCACAACCAACTACGGAGCCAAATTGAAGAGGTCTTGGACATGGAGTTGATTAGACAGGAGGCTGAGCATGGGGCTCTGGATATCCACGGTCTCACAGTGTACGTCCTTGGCACAATGGCAAGGCTGTGTGCGCCCATTCGAGACGAGGAAGTACGAGGGTTGCAAAGCCTCACAGACCCAGCTCAACTTCTCAGGTGGGTGACGCTGACTCAGCCTTGGTCTACACAGACCGGCAAAACCTTCAACCATAAAACACTGGGTTAGGAGGAAACTGCCTTGGAATTACGGCCCAAGGACCCTTTCGTGCATTCTGGGCTTTGACTTCCTTATTTTTTTCAATGTAGACATATTCCTGTGGCAATTTAGACAGTGGAAGAGTCTTCAGTGAAGTAAATCTGGCTTATCTAGTAATTTTTAGGGACCACTCCAATTGGACTGAGCAACCTTTTGTGAGAAAATGGAATGAAGTCAGAGGATCTGAACTCCCCTTTCTCAGCATTCTAAAATGGCCCCAATTACAGCATTTACTGGAGTGTTAAACCTTCAATTCACTGTGTCTCATCCCAGGGAGATTTTCCGGGTGTTGGGCCTGATGAAAACGGATATGCTGAATTTTACCATCCAGAGCCTCCGCACCCACTTGCAAGACCACACCATCCAGTATGAACAGAAGAAATTCCAGGAACTCTTGGATAAGCTGCCTAGTAAGTCAGAGGGGAAGGGAGAGGAGAACTGCTACTTCCACAGGAGCTACTGAAGCACTGAAAGGAAACTTTTAGTATTCCAAAGGTGATGCTTTCATCACGTGCTCAGTAACAGATGAGAGAAATGCCTCTAAAAGCTGGAGGACTCCTGAGTCCCTTCCTCAAGGCTCTTCACTAACATACCTTGCAGAAAAGAAATTACACGGTGTGCTTCAGTTTCTGCATGCATAAGACAGAGCTAATAGCTTTCTCATGAGGAACTGTAAGTTCTCACGAGTTTAAAGTGTTTTGAGATCCTCAGAGGAATGAGCAAAATGTTGTCAGGAGGCATATTTAAAGAGGAAAGCCTGCATTTGATGTAGACATCTCTTTTGCTAGGCTGTAGAAGATTTCTCTCTGGCTTCCTCTCTCCTCTATCAGACTCCATTAAAGGTGCTTCTTGGACACTGAAATCCTCTATGAAATATAATGTTGTCCAGATACCAATCTCGGTAGCCTAACCCTGTGCCCTGGCAACACGACATTAATATTGTCTGTTAGCGATGGGGTAAGCCATTCCCCACCGTTCCAGGAGCCAGCATGATGCCTTCGCCTTCCAAATGCACATCCCCTTCAGCTTGCAGTATAGCATACCTGCTTCTTGCTGACTTAGCCTGACCAGCCTGTTCTTGCAAACATCCGTTTTTGTTACCCCATTGCAGATAGCCTGGATCGCACAAGAGAGTGGCTGTGCAAAGCAGCAGCAGAAGTGTCTGTGTCCTCTTCACAGCCGCCACCCCACCCTGCAGTCAGTGGCTCGCCCGCTGCACACTCGCTGGGGGCTGTCAGCAGTCGCACAACTGTGCCAAGTCTCACGTCCGTGCTAAATCGGGGATACATGAATCTGCTCTGCTGGGAGCCTGGGCAAAAGGAATACCCTGAGGTAGGAGAAGTGCTTGGACACCTTTACAGTGTTTTCATAAAGATGTACGAAATGGAACAAGTGTACCGGTTCTGCATCTTTTATAGAAAGAACTGGCCAGACTCTCTGTCCCCTCTACACCATGAGTCATTGCACATGGTTTTTCCCTGTGTGAAACAAATCGGATTTTTCACAAAACTAAACCTCCCTGCTGCCAGGCAGCTGCCTTTCACTCAGCTTCATGGGGATGTTACAGCCCTGCTCCATGGCTTGAGATCTGCTGAGTTACCACAGCTGCTGTTTCTACACCCGCAGGCTGATTTGGTTTCTGTTCACAGACACTGTTTATGGATCAGGCCAGACTGCAGGAAGTACAAGCGCAGGTGAATCAGCTTACCATCACAGCTGCAGTCCTGCTAGTGACCAGTGGCACGTGCGGAAGCACCTTATGTGGCTCACCTGGGTTTGTAGCTAGGCTGAAACGGGTAACAAAGGTCCTCTTGGAAGGGCTGTCTTGTACCAGGTGGGTTACTTTGAGTTTTCTTTTCCAGAAGGAGAAGAGTGAGTATGCAGGCACTGGTTGGTTGTGGGATGAGCAGCAGGAATCTCCCCTGGGAGTGAAAGAGGATCTGAGATCCAAATAGCAGCCAGGTCCACTGCAAGGAGTGGGGGAAGCCAGCCAGCACTTTTAGCTGGGAGTTAACTCTCTAGAGCAATAGTCCCTTCCTGATTAGAGGGGAAAATTAGTAGTGCTGATCACTATATATTTCATGAGTCAGCCGCAAGGCAGCCTCCTGCTTGCCAAAGAGCCAGGAAGGGAAGCTTAGTTCGCAGAGCTCTGGCTGAACGTTGGTTGTCCTCTGCTAGCTGGCCGTGACGACACTCCACAGGCACGCGGAGAGACTTCCCTCCTTGCTCTGTGCCTGCAAGACCCCTTCCCCAACTAATGTGAGTCGTGGCCCGAGTGCATGTACCTTTGCGTGATTTAGGTATGAAGAAGCTTTGGAAGACATCAGCGATCAAGTGCTCCAGGAAGTCAGCAGGACTCTCTCGCAGCTGGGTTATGCTGCTTTTACCACTGACCAATGTGCTTCCCTGAAAGGCCAGATAAAAAGCATTGCGGACAAGGGCAACGCAGTCCGGCATGTCATCGGTGAGTCTCTGAGCTTATGTCTAACTCCACCTTGAAAGCCACTTTGCACTTGTAGGCCATGACTTGGGTTTAGGCTAATGACCCTGGAGTGTGCAGGACAGGTCTAGGATCGGTACTAACAGAACAAACTCCCTGCATTGAGCAGAACTACTACTTGAGGGTGGGAGCCGAGTTCAGTGTCTGGCCCCCTCCACATAGTTTGCACAGCAGAGGAGGCTCAGGGAAGCTAGGTTCAGAAACTGCCTTGATTTTCCTATTCCACCCTGAAATGCTCCCAAACAGTAACTGCTCTGAAAAATCTCTTAAACCCTCCCATCCTTGCTAAAAGCTAAACAAGCCCAAGTGCAAGGTCTGTTCCTAGGTAGTGTTGCAATCTTCAGGCTAGGATGTAGACTAAGGGCTTAATCACTGGCTGTAGTAAAGCACCATGCTAAGATCTTTAAATAATATTTATCCCTAGAGAGTGCACTGCTTGGTATTCAGCTAACCAGCTGCCCTATAATGCTGCTCCATCAAAATATTTATTCAAATGGTTTGGATAAGAGCTGGTTATTTTGACCTTTTACTAATACTCTGGATGCTAACTCTGCATCAGATTGCAGTGCCACAGGCAGCTAGTATGCTACAGGAAAGATTATTTCCACATGGAAGACTAGCTTTTATCAGCTATGAAAATAAGGTGAGGCTCTTCCTGCCCACTGCTTCATCTAGTTAAGTATCTCCTTCCCAGCCTGTGTGGACTCCACCACACTGTTTATTTGGGTTTATTTTTTCCATGTCAGAGCAGGCTATTTTGTTTTGCTGTAATTCAGAAGGCCGAATTAGTAGCCTAAACCAAACCTTGATAAACTACAGGCTGGACAGTGTGTGATGGCAATGACTCACCGACGGTGGGGCATGAGAAGCTGTGGAACTAGACAGCCTTCCCTGCTCCGTGTCTAAAAATCAAACCCGTGTCTTGCCTGCACTCTTGGCCATTATCGGGGTTTTCCACATACTCGCTTCAAGTGCAAGAACATCTGAAGCAGCCGGGCAGTTGAATCTCAGCTCTGTGTTCCTCAGAGAGGCTTCTTGAATGCTTTCCATTTCAAAATGCTGCTGTGGCAGGCAAGATAAGTCCCAGGCTCTGAAGTTCTATATTCCATTACGCTTCTAAGATGCTTGACACTTCAGTGCAGTATAAAAACTCTCAGAGTGGATGAAAAATCTTTACTGTTGACCTGCTCCACTTTAACATCAGGTTTGATGGATTTGGCCATTCTTAAGTCCTTCAGCCCAGTACCCCAGCGATAGCCATCGTTAGAAGCAGCTACCCAGGACAAAGTGAAAGCAAGGCAAGTGCACCTGATACTCGAGTACTCTCCTCGTCACGCTGTTTCATCTGCTTAGTATTTGGAAGAGGAATATGTTAATCCACTGTGTCCCCGAGTCGACCTAGAGCGTTGCTTGTCCACAACATCCTGCCACGACGCGGCTGTCCTCAGATCTGCTCTTGACTGCATGAGGAAGCCTTTGTCTCAAAACGAGCTGTCTGTGCAAAGGTTGATTGTCGATTTATTTTTTTTGTTTTCATACTTTTGCTCCCTACAGAGCAGCGGATTCATTCCTTCCTCAGCCTTTTCATTTCCCCTGGTGGACAGAATTCTCAGAAAGATTTCCCAAAGGGACTTGATCCCATTCAGGAAGAGCTGCTGGAAGTTGGGCGCAGGTTTGGAAGCGTGATCCACCACAACAGGCAGGTGTTTGGACCTTACTACTCAGGAATTCTCAAGAAGGTGCTTCTCCCAGATGCAGAACCAGACTCAGACGCAGGCATGGATTCTTTCTGATCATCTTCACCACATACCGGGCAGGGGTGGAACGCATTCTCCAATGGTTTCTCAAATCATGCCTCAGCTTGTAAAAATCAATCGGACAAATCCACCTGGGCCCAGCATTGCTACTGGGAAGTGACTCTTGGCGTGTCAGTATCTGAATAAACCTCTCCACGACAAAAGGTAGTGGCTTTTTTTCCCCAAAAAACTGCTGCTGTTTGGTGGGAAAGGCAGTGGGATGTGGAGCTCGTAAAACTGCAGTGCAACTTAGCCTTTTTTTAATTCAAGGTGTTAATTCTGCCATGGGCCTGTAACCTACTTAGCTGAAACGTTAGTCACAGCCCAGGGACGCTGTTTGCATTTGATAAAGCCACATGGTATTTAAAATCATTAAAACTGCTCAATATATTTCAATGTTAGCTTGAAAACCTGACTTACTGAATTATTAGAAATGGAACATATGGTATAAATTTAGCAATCCCTGGTGTATTTAGTATTTTACATCAGCCAGATTTTACTTGACATGAAAATCTGAACTTTAACCTGTATTTAAACGTCTGGATTTCTTGCTCTAATTGTACATAATGAAAACGTCCTGCTTCTTGGCAAGCCAAAAATCTTTGCTGGGTAAATACTACATACAATGGCTGCCCGAACTGTTACAGTTGTTACATGAACCACTTGCTGCCGTGCTGCAGAAAAGTGATTTTAGTGTTTTATCATGAGTAAATTAGGGTCCTGACAGTCCCCAGTGGAACAATCCTTGCGGATGTACATTAGTGGGGGTTAAAATGAGCTTTTCTCACCGTCATGTGGAGAACATACACAAAGCGGTTGGAGACCGTTGTGCTATAGGTAGTTCTATCTTTAACAGAATGTGTGGATGCATTTTTCTGCATAAATTAGTTTGTCTCATAATAATATTCAATATCTGCGGTCACTATGACTAACTGCAAAAAGAGCAGCTTCAACCAAAGTGACTACTCGGCAGCCAGCACTCTCCATCCTGCACGCCACGCGTCTTGGGACAGCACTAACCCCCTATTCTGCTGCCAAAGAACTTCAGCGGGACTGGTCCCAGCTTATCGGCGTCCTACGCTCTGCTTTCACAACCGCAGCACATCATCTCTGCGCCACGCTCGGATGTTTTCTTGTTCCTTGGATTTACAGAGCAACGAAGTGCAGGTACAGTGCTAGCCTGAGCTAATTAAACACCACATAGCTGCCTGCCCTCACCCCTTTTCTCTTACCTTCACAGGTCAGGTCTGTTAGATGAGGATGAGAACAGCGTTGCTTTAACACAGATGACCAGGAGACTTCGGTATAACATGGAGGTCACAGTGACAATGGGGAAAATGTGTGTCTAAGTTTGTTTATTAATTCAGTCTGTTCTAAGTTGTACAATTATGAAAACAACAAAACGACTGCTGGAAGCCCAGGAATATTTACAATCTCGCCTTGTTGTAGTGAGGTCAGTCTATGTTGTTGCACAGATTGGTTATGTTTGGTACCACAAGATGTTTAAAATTCAGACAAATTTGAACAGATTAACAATTGTATATACAGGAAATAAAAGGAAATTCAAGTATCAAAATACAGACAGATTAAATAACATTTGTATTACAAATCAGTCCCACTGCCATACATCACAATTAGCAAAAATGTCTACATTGCAAACTGAACTCGACTGTTCTCTGCCCTGTTAGGGAATCTCAGGTTATTCTTCCACGGATAAGAAAAATGTTTGAGCTAGATCGACTTTGCAAGAGCAGCACAGTTACTTCCTTTTGGGGAAAAAAAAAAAACCAAACCAGTAAGTAATGCCAACATGAGACCTAAAAGGGAGACCTTTTTGCAACAAGACAGCGTTGCAAACACTGTGCTTGCTCTAAAAGAAAGATCTGATTGCATGGAAATGATGCGAGCAGAAGAAAGCCAGGGGAAATTCTGCTGCTAGAAACTTCTGAAGTGGGGCAGAAGGAGCATTAAAGTAATGGACTCCACTTCAGTTGCGCACAGAACTGGACGTGTTTGGAGGGGCTTTTTGGCATCTAGTCTGTGTCTCAGCAGCCTCGTGAAGGTACAAGCTTTTCACTAGAGGTACATCCTGGAAGGTGTCGTATCATCTCCCTGGGAGGGGGACAGGCACGTACCCTGCAAAAGTTGCATAATTTCTTCTAAAAAGAACAATTCCAAAGCAAGTTCAAAGACAGCTGAGCAGCTAAGATTAGCTTTTTTTTTTTTTGTAAATACAAAATTTAAAAGGATAAAGCAGCTTCAATTTGAAAAAAAAAAATCCCCTCCTATATAAAAAAAGACAACAACTCTGCATCTTAGTTTACCTATCTTGAGTTCTCAGCCTGGACTCATGCCATGCACAAAACAAAGTCTGTAAAAAACAGTCTGTCCTTAAAAAAAGGGAACAAGGCCCAGGGCAGCACCACCTTTTCTCAGGCAGGTAATACAGCAGATGCATTTTGATTCAAAGTCATATTCAGCACCAGAAATTTAGGGCACTTTCCTCCAGACACCACAAAACCCTGTAGGGAGGAAGAGCCAGAATACTGTGCAATGGATGGGTTAGCAGATTACTGGGAGTCGGTGATGGCATAGTCCAGGATGAGTCTCCAGCATGCAAGTACCTTGAGAAAAGCCATCGAAATAAAAGGGGAGGTGCATTGCCAAAACAATTGCTTTGTCTATGAAGTGAGAAAGAGAGTATCTGGCTAAAGAACTGTTGGATCACTAAAGACAACCATAGGATTACACGCAGGACTGGAAAGGACCACCAGGGTCACCAAGCCCAGTCCCCCGGAGACTGGAGTCTTCATCACCACTTCACCTCCAAGCCAACCTTCGAAAAGCTCATGCATCAAAAAAAGAAAGGTGTCCCTCCTCCCAAGCAGAGGTTCAATTTGCAATCTCTCCAAAAAGACTTGTTGCCAACACACCAAATATTTACACTTACACCAGTATGAATTGCAACATATGCATAACAAGGAATGTTAGGTTTCCTAAATTCATCAACTTAAAAAACCATCTCCACTTCCCCCTCCTAATCATTTACAGGTCTATGCCCTTGGGATTACGGTTCACTTCTCTCCCAGCCTTACTGGCTAGAGAGACTAAATGAAATCCTGACATACAGCAGCAACTGGAGTTAAACAGAAATTATTCGGGCATATCATTCTAGTAAAGCAGCAGGGTACCACATCCCCAACCATTACAATGCCTGTCAAGATTATAACGAACGTGCTGCGCTACGTTTTTGTGTCTGAAGAATTAAAATCACAACCATTTTAACACCTCTCCCTTGAGGGGAACAGTGCTGTGAAAACACATCAGTCACAGCCAAAACTACTGTTAAATACTCTGGTAATTTGAAAGAAAAATAAGCACACAGCACCTTCGAGATGGTGGTATTTGGGGATACCAGACTTAGACGGGGGCCAAGCCATCCTCAGGCTGATATGATTTTTCCTCAGGTAGGGACTGTTTCAGTGTAATGCCCAAAATTTAACTCCTTACTTGTTCATCTTCTGAAACTGTTGCACTAATTAAATAATGAGCTAGTATCAAAAAAAGTGCTAAGTCACAATTGAATATACTTATCTCCCCCCCACCCCCCCACCCCCAACCCTTCAGGGCATAACTGCATTTAAAAACAAGACAGGTGCACAAGAGGCTGGAGAAGGGAGTCGTCTCCAGGTATTCAGTGCGTAAATGGGAAGAAATTGTGTCCTTGCCATAGAAATGTCAAGTATTGCAATGCAACAGTTCTCTGTAGGGGAAGCAAGCTTTGTACCATCGGTAATACTTGGCCACAACCACTCTGGGGTGAAAGATCCTTTGCAGACTCTTAAGTTATTTCCATTTGCTATAAAAGCGTGGAGTAGCTTTGAAAACAAAGGATGCGGACTTACCCTGCAAGGCTTCTCACACTGGAGGAAGTTATTTCCAAGAATTTGGCGTTCTCTACTGTTCACCCAGAATTGAAGCAAATTTAAGTACCGTTAGAGATGCGCACACCACTCCCGCTGCTAAGATTTTCTATTGTACTCCTTGCCAGACTGCGTGGATTCTCAGTAAATAAGGATATATATTTTTTTTTTTCCCCCTCACCAAAAAACTGCAGTGCTACATTTAAACCGTGAACTGGATTTGCTCTGTATCATTTTGCACATTAAAAAAGAAACAGGTCGAAAGACGTTTGTGTCAAACTAGAAAAGGTGACATCGCTCTCGGCCTCGGAAGTCTCAACTTTCCTTTCCTAGAAATGGAGAGAGCTGCTTTCCTCAGCTGGTGGCTGGGATCCCTTTCCCCCCTCTGCTTTGGGAGCCCTCACTGAGCAGCCATGCACCCACTCCGAGGCAGACACCAGTGCCAGGTGGAGATGATCTTCGTGTCAGCAGCCACTGCTTCTTAGGTCTCTGCCCCGTTACTACATTTCCGTGGTAGGAGACAGCTGTCCGGAGATCAGCTTTTCAGAGGCAAACAGAAAGGAAGATAATGGAATGAATGATTTCCGAGTCATACAAAAACAAGTGCTGGGAAAGACGAGGCATACGGCCAGGAGATGAGACACAACCGTGAGGGTTATGGACACACAGCGGAAGCTCTGTAGTTTAGGCAGGGCTGCCTGTGATCCCAGCTGGGTTTGGATGGTCACCCTTAGAAAGGCACATGCTCTAGAGACCCAGTTTTAGGAGGTGCTGAGGAATCTGCCCTTCCCAGCTGAAGGCAGGGGGAGACGTGAGAGCTCAGACCCGCCAAAATCGGGCGTACGTGTGGGCAATTGCATGGTAAATGCTTACACACAGAAACTGCGCTACCATCGCTATCATTAATTCAGTTTCTCTTTGAAGGATATAGAAACCCTCAGGGCACTCTTACAGCTTGGAAAGATGCTGATCAAACCCAAACCCAACCTCTTGGAGCACCTCAGACACAATTAGTGGCAGCAATATTCTGCTGTCCACAACGCTCCGGCTGGCAGGACAGCACTGTAGCACTTTGGGCAACTGCAGAGCGACCTCTGCTTCGGGGGACGTTAGGCAGAGGCACGCTGGCTCTACGTTAAGGGGGTCCCTGGCATATGATGGCATATGAAATCTCTCACTTGGGTTCTTACTAGCCCAGCCCTTATTTTGAAGTCAGTTTGCTGCTCAGTGCCATTAAGCCACAAAGGACTTGGGAGATCAAACCCATTCCTGAGAAAGAGCTGAATAAAGATTTTGAAACATCAGATTTCACTGCAAGTCTGGGGAAACAGAAGCTGTCAGGCAACAGCCCTAATGCCCTGGCAAAACTCGGACAAGCTTGTTCTAGCCCCTGAATACCAGGTGTATAAATAACCCAGGGCTGCTGTTCTGACTGCTCCCCACTGATGTCAACTGGTGATCGCGAAGGCAGATTTGGGGTAAATTCTAAAAGCTATTTTGGAAATGGAGCTTTACTGGAGGTCCGAGTGCAGCCTCTTTCCCACTTACATCTAAGATCTCCACCCAGACATCGTGTGCAGAGGTGAGCCAGTAGCTGCCGTCCACCTCTCTTCACAGCTCTCCAACACAGACCCACTATCACCACCGGCTCTCCAAACCTGGGCTGTGAGGGGACTTTGCCAAGATGCGAAACCCACAGTGAGTTCAGACGCTCACATCAAGGCGCACATCAGCGAGCTTTGTGCAGCCCAAGTACCGCAGGGCTGCAGCCCCTCTCCCGCTGCCCCATCTGCTCAGCCTCTCCCCGGGAAAGGTGCGACAGCCGCTGCCTGCAAGGAGCTGGTTGGGGTCCAAGACGCAGCTTTGCTACGAGGCCGTCTGTGCGAGTTAAGTACTTCAACTGCCAGGAGAGCGTCGGGGGTTTGCTGCCACGGTGTGGAAGTCGCAGCGCCTTTCACTAAAGGGTCTTAAAACTGCTCTGCGAACAGAGCGAGCCTTACACTCCTGAGAGGTAGGCAAGTACGTCCCCATCCCGTACATGGGGAAACTGAGTTAAAGAGAGCAGAAGTTGCTTGGATGCACAGCAAATCAGGGAGAAGCAGCACCGGGGCAGGAGTCCTGCCTCCCAGCGCTGTTATTCATCAGATCATACTCCTCCTCCTCCTCAGTTTCATCTCAGTGAGTTTTGCAAACGCAAGTGAAGGAACCAAGGGTAGGACCATGGATGGCTCACCGGGGCTTTCACGAGGTCGTGAACCGCTGTATGGCATTCCCAGACCTGTCCCAGCTCTGCTCTGACCTGTGCTAAGTGCCCTGCGGTCTCATGCAAACGATTCCCAGTCATATTCTGGAATTAAAAGCTGCTTCTACTGAGATACACAGAAATGGGAACATTTTCCCAAAGGAAAAACACGTGCACTTGAGAAACAGCCAGAAAAGGCAGAGGCGCCCACTGACGCAGGGCCATGTCTAAGTGAAATCCTCGCTCTCAAGGATGGAAGGCGACAGATGTTTCAATATCCCTACAGCCCTCATCATGCGATGGTTTGTAGACTGAAAACAAGCTTTGGGATCAGCAGCAGACTGATTTCAATCACATTTCTCCCTTTGGCAAAAAAAGCACAACTGCAGTAAGCTGCTGAATGCAGCAGAGCTCCGTCTGCTTTATCAGACCTCTAACAGCATCCAGCCCCTCTCAAACACCTTTCCTTCCCAGCACGGGGCTAACAACATGTGCCTTTAAAAGCTTAATCTCTTTACAATCTGCCAAGTGAGAACTACGCCCCATAGCTCACAAGAAGCTTGGCGAGTGTAAACAGAAGGACTACGGGGTGGAGGGGGGGGAATCCTACAAGGGACCGAAATGCATGCAACCAAAACCGCACCTCATCTCTGAGAGGGACAAAGCTCACAGTGGGAACGATCACACCTGGCCCAAACCAGCGCTCCCATCAGAGCATGTTTTCTGCTCCAGGCTTCGAGGGGAGAGATTGCGGGCAAGGGTCTCCATGAGGAAATCTAGTGAACGTGTGTTATTTGCAGACAGCATCACAGTGGTTAGTGTCGATTCGAATGGCAGGTAAGAAGAGGGGTGAGTTCACTGGAACAGTACGCAGCCGTGGCTCAGTCGGGAAGAAGATCTAGGAGGAGGGAGTGCGTGCACCGCAGAGACAAGAGGTCTCCATCAGTCCAAGGATAAGAAGGTGAAATAGAAAAAAAAGGCCTGGGGAGTGTCATGTTGCCCCAGGGATTCACAGTGCCAGAGTGAGGGGCAAGACGTGAAAACGGCAGGCGGCTTCCTGGATCCACATCTCCGATTCCCCCAGCCTGCAGGCCTCTGCACCTCCCACCTCACAGATATCTAACAGCGTGTTACCCTTGTTTCCGAGTAAGGAGAATTCACAGTGTTCAGTAGTGATCAGGTACAAAAGCCGTTTAAGTGTACAGTCTCCTAAGTGCTGCTGCCTTTGACGTAGTGCCTACACAGGGCTCAGTGCGAGCAGCTGGAGGAAGAGGGAGTTTAGAACAGCAGACAGATCAGATCGCAAAGGCACGGTTAGACTAGGTGGACATGGGGTGTGTTTGCTTTAGAAGATAGTGGTCTCATACTTAGTGCTGAGGGTCCGCTTGGAGTCCTGTTTGGGGTCCACGACCCAGGAGACACTGGCATGAGACTGGGAGTCTTGGTCCACTTCTGGGGGCTCCAGCTAGAAAATAAGGAAAGAAAGGACATGTTAGGTCACCTGTGCTTCTGGGACAGAACGAGTGGGGATTCAAAGCACAGAGAGGCTGCTGCTCTGCCTAATGCCCATCCCAAAAACGTGCACGTGTGTGGGGAAGCAGCTCTCGCTGGGGAGGCATTTGAGTCCTTCGCAGCTAAAACATGTCTAGCCACGTCAGTCTCAACCCAGCACCCTGAGATGACTTCCTGAGTTAGGCCTGCAACCTATTACCACTAGTGACAGCTTCACTTCATCTCACAAACAAGCATGAAAAATTCAGCGCTATAAAGATGGCACTATTAAAAAAAAAAAAAAAAAAAAAAAAAAAGAGGCAAAGGGAGAGAGAGGGAGACAACTCCTGGCAGGTGAGCTCCCACGTGATTTACTCTCCTGACCAAGCAAGGCTCTTTCATCTTGTCCTCCTAAATCAGGATCCTACAGGAAGGCTAACACCACCAGAAAGAGCAACGCAGTTAGTTGAGAGCTGCCACTCTGCATCAGCAGGGACGGATATGAGCAGTTTGTCCCTGGGGTTCATCTGAGCCCACGGCACAGCCCTGGAACAAGCGGGGAGGGAAGACAGCAGCGAGGCAGGACACAGGACCACAGCAGGAGGCGCGGGAAGCGGGGAGGCAGGCGGGCTGGTGGCAGCAGGGGCAGCCCGGGTCGGTTCATAATGGAAGATGGCAGGAAGAAGGGTAAAGACCTTAGCTCCGGGACTAACAGACTGCAGCGGCAGGTAGGAGGGGCGGTGTGTTGTACAGGTGTGACAGTAACAACAGCGAGTGTCAGGAGGGAGCGGCACCTGAGCGGGGGGAGCAAGCAGAACACAGACAAAAGGAGACATTAAAGGAAGGCAATGGCTTATGCAGCAGTCCCTGCTCCTCAGCAGCTCCAGCCTTGGCTGGTTTTGGCTACAGGGGCACTCCCATGCTGCAAACCGCAGGTTACCTGCTGATCTTACTGCGGCTCTGCAGGGTTTGCATGTGGAAGCTGTGCCGGACCCAGCAGGACACTTAACCCCCATCCCACCCACGCTATTTCCACCTCTGCTTGCCCTCATCCTAGCAGGGGAAGCCCTAACACCGCAGCAGGACTGCCAGCAGAGCCACGGACACTGCAATATCAGTGGTGCCTGAAGCTACAGGCACCGTGTCCGCATTTGGGCTCCCCCCGCCACGAAGGGGGAGGTTTAAGCGTGTGGTGCCCAAGAGGAATCCCAAACCATGCAGATCGCACCCGGCAGCCTGCCGGCCCACACATACGTACTGCGGATTTCCTCGTGCCGGCTCGTGGTTTAGGCACCGGTTTGGAAGATTTTGTTTCGATCATTTCTCCTGCTGCAGCACCCAGAGGCTTCGCCCTCTGGGCTTGGAGGGCCAACTGGTAGGCGACCTCGAACGCCTGCCCCAACGTGAGGATGATCTCATATGTCAGGTTCTTCGGAGAGACCACAGAAAACACAAAGCCGTTAGGTGCATACGAGCTACCTCGCCCTGCGGACAGTCCATGCGCTCAGCAGCTTGCTCTGGAGATGCAGACCTCGGCAGAGCCCATCACCTTGCCCTTAGCAGGTCGCATCCTGCCATATCCCTGGCAAAGCACACATGGGGCAGCACTGAGCTCCTGCTCCACAGGGGAGCCAGCACCAAGTCGCCTCCACGCTCGCACAGCCCCGGCCAGTGGGACCACCTGCGGGCCTGCTACAGCCCCATAAGCATCGCAGTTTAGCAGCGTTTTGTACTGTAAAGAGAAAAAGCCCAAACATCTTGTACAGCCGATTCTGCCCAAGAATAAAAGCAAGTTATGCTTCCACACTCTCGGTGAATTAAAAGGCTGTTAAATCAGCCTATTATGCTCAACATAATTGAGAGCGTATCACGGTTTTGTTCATGGCATATTCCCCAGGAGGGAAAAAACTCCTGCCCTGCTTTACTCAGCACTGGAGACTGCAGTAATGAAGCCAGACAACAGAGCTCCAGAGTAAAAGCATTTTGAGCCAGGACTCTGAAAGGAATATTTTAGGGATGAAACAGCTAAAAGAGCCCTAGAACGGACCAGATCCTGGTCTACGACTCGCCAATAAAGCTGAGTGATGAAACAAGTGGACTGCAAAGGACTGCAGCGCGCTGGGAGACAAGATGCGATAACCCACTCACCACATCCACGGTGCTGAAGACATGGCAGTAGTGGTGGCTGGTCTGCAGGTCCTTGGTGATGTAGGCGAATGTGCAGAGATCCTCAGGGTCCTGAGCAGCGCAAGAGATGTTCCGGATCTCGTGCTCGGCAATGACATTCTGCCAGGGTCAACCACAAGCACCCATCACCCTTCTGGAGACGGCAAATACACCCAGCAAGCGGTGCCCATGGCAAGTGTGTACTGGGGGCAGGGAGAAAACAGGTACTAGCAGGGAGGGGGGGTCTCCCAGCCAGACCAGTCCTAACTCCCTCCCATGGTAGGAATAAATGGCAACATGGTCCACAAGCAGCCAGTTGCCAAGCCTTCACCATTCAGGTAACCGTTGCCACCTTGGTGCTCTCCCATAGCCCTAGCAGCTCCTCAGGACCAGCCGTGGCTTCTGGAGCCACTAGATATGACCTGCAGCCCCCCAGGCAGGTGGGACTGCAGGTCTTGTCCCTCCAGACACCAGCTTCGAGGCATCTGAAGCTCACCTTGTTAGAGGCATCGATGAACTTCACCCCTTTGTACGTGATGGACAGTATTATGGTCGGGATCTTCTTCATATGCTCTGTAGATTTCTTCAGAGACAAGAACATTCAAGTGACCAGTTGTGAATAAATGCTCCCTTCTTCACCACTGCCCCAGGCCACTGCCCCACAAAGGCAGGCTTTAAGGGCCTTGAACCAGGAGGAGGAAAGCCTGCTCCTGGTAGAAGCAGAGGAGAAGGGACGGGGACCTGAAGCGAACCCAGCACTGCTTTCCCCAGTGAAAACACCCATCCTCCCACTGCACAGACCTTCCAACTATGGGGAAAAGTGCTGGGGAGGGGCAGTTCACCAGCGACAGCGGCACAGCCTGTTGGGTGGTCTGGGTCCCTGCTCTGCACAGGGGCAGCCTGCAGGGTTTGAGGAACCACAGAGATCCCCCCATTCTCCTCTCCACATCATCCACCACTGGGTGTGAGTGAATCCCCCCTGTCCCCATGGCCTCCATACCCTCATCTTGGCACAGGCGTCCTGCGTAGACTCTGTCCCTCGGAGGTCTTTGATTAACATGGAGCCCAAGTACTGTTTGGAAGAGGGAGAGATGTTAACGTGCTCCCACACATCCTAAAGGCTTCAGGCAGGAAATCCTGCCAACCCCAAGGCGATGCCACGGCCCTGTCAGCAGCCAGCACCTGTGGCTGGGGAGGGACAGGTCACCCAGGGAGGGGGAGGAAGTGTGACAACTCCACATGCAACAACCCAACCGCAGAGCCTCCTCATCCTCGCCACCCCCACAAGCCAAAAGCCACTTACGTTGGCCTCGTACCCGCAGGACTCGAAGATGAGCTTCTCCGGCTGGTGCTGCCAGTTTTGGACTGGGGCATACGGGGCAGCCAGGCTGGGGGGGCGCAGGGTCAGCTTTGCCTCCCGACGGTCCTCCTGGAAGGGAAGAAACATGGATACGAAGCCACAACAGGTCCAACCTGGGTTGAAACACAGATCCCAGGAGGGCTCTTTGGGTTGATGCAATTGAGGTTCACAATGGCCAAATCCCACAGGGGCTGGGAGGAGGCAGCACGCTGCAGGTGAAGATGCCAGTGCTGATGGAAGTGCGAGTCACCCATTTTCAAGGCAAGACTGAGGCATAAACAAGCTGCTGGCTCTAATGCTTGAGGGAAGCTGTGCCTGACCGGCTCTCTGGCTCTCCATGCATCACCCTAACTCCTCGCTGGCTCCAGAGAAGGGGGAGTCTGCACTGAACTGAACAGAGGAGCCCCCAGGACACAGAAAAGCACCCACTGACCTGTGCTTTGTAGCGCTCAGCTCTGGTGTAGGGAGCAACCTCGGTGCCACGGTCGTGTTGCCTCTTCCCAGCGTCCCCGGAGGGCAGCAGGAGATCGGCAGATCTGCCTGTGCAGGAGTCGTTCTGGCTCAAGGGCGACGATGTCTGGGACATCAAATCCTGGCACTGAAAGAGGCAGACACCAATAACCATCCCGGTCGGCCTATGCCACAGCCGTGCCCACCTCTCGCTCCCCTTTACGGTGCCCGACACAACGGGTGCAACGAACAGAGTTAATGGGGTCAGCTCCTGCTCTGCACGCTCCTGCCTCAGTGCCATCAATCACACCGTTTATTTTCCGCATGATACCCCTGATTTGCTCTAGGACAGTTTCAGGCAGGTATGCAGCCCTTTCTGCTGAGCACGCCTCCGCCACCCATGAGCTCATCCCAGGAGGGCAGGAGACACACTGAGCTCTGGGCAGGGTGTTTATAGAAGAACAGGCTCTGCTAAAGCACTAAGCAAAGCACTCAAAGACACTGATGATCAGCCACCCCAGGAGAAAAGCCCTGGGAGCCCAGCGAGAGATCAGCCCAGATGCCGACAGCCTGGCTCTTACTGCAGGCAAGATTCGCTGCCTGTACGTGCCAACCGGCCCGGCAGACAATGCAGGAAGCTCACAGCTGCAACACGCATTAGTCCTATTCAACGGACTTGCTTAATTTGCCATTGACGTCCTTCCGCTCCCCACGCTGGAGCCAGGCGCTGGATCACACCAGCTGTAGCACCAGGAAATGCTGCAAATGGCCCATTCTCTTACACAGCCTCCCCGTCCAGCATATCAATCAGTTGATGCTGCACCAAAGGACTCCTCCCCCCGCCCCAACAACCCTGCCTTCAGTCTCATCGGTCTCAAGAGGATGTTTCAGAGAAGTGCAGATCCTCAGCTGGCTGCTGCCTGTCTGGGCTTTTGCTGTTTGAAAAGGGGGCGGTTGAGCAGCAGGGCGAAGGAGCGGGGTTTGTACGTGGCACCCTCCCAGATCCCGAGCACACGCTCCTGGTGCAGTACCAGTGTGAACCCTCTCTTTTTTTACACCTGAACTGCAGTTCCTAAAAAATCCAGTGTGAGCAAGCAGGGCACTGCAGTTCAACTCACTTCAGCTAAGACCGTCTTGGTTGAAAAGCCTTGGGAATCCAAGGCAAGAGGGAAGAGCTCTGCAGCAGGGCAAGGATCAGATGTTTGGGATGGGGAAACTCCAATCACTCCCAATTACTGCTCCAGGAAGCTGATTTGCAAACACTGGGAGGAAGCAACATGACACACTCGCCCTCCGTGGCGTGCTGCCCTGCTCCTGAGCTCACAGGTTAGCTGCAAGCTCAACGGGTTTTGCCAAACCCAGCTCTCCAATGTCGGTCTTCAGGAAGAACAGCGACCGCGATGGCTCCCCTCCCAGCCAGCCCCGACAACGAAGGGCCTGACATCCAAAGGCTGCCACTCCCACAGCAAAAAAATCAACATCCACAAATCACATCAAGTGCTATTTGGCAGCGAGAGCAAGAGCTCTAGAGAAGCCCAGCCGGCCCAGGGAGACAGAACTCAGACTCCCAACCAGCGCAATCAAAACATCATGTCCCAGCTGCATCCCATCTCACCAGCTGAGCCATGTCACACTCCTGCCTGCAGGAAGGCTGCCTTACATCTGGCCAGGAAACAAGGGGAAGAAAGTCAGCTCAGTATTCCCCTTCGATGCAGGGCACAGAGGTGGGAGTAGCGCCCTGCTACCCGTTCAGTGCAGGCACCCACCTTGCATGGAGGCACCTGATCCGGAGGAGCTGCCTGATGTTCCCCATGGGGCAGGCATCCAGAATTTGACCTGCAAGGGGTGAATATTATCTTCCCCCACTCATTTCCATAGCAGGGTCATGCCTGTACGAGTATTTGCTGCTTGGGTCACTGGAGTTGATAAGGTGAAAAGCTGAATGGATACAACTGGCCACGTTAAGATTTCTCCCAGCACCAACGTGTTCGCACACTTCAGCTTTGTTTTGCACAGGGAAGATGGAGTTTGACCCGCAAAGAAGAACGCTAAGGGTTGGTAAACTCATCCACCAGTTCAGCTAGAGCACGTCTGTCCAAACAAACGGTGACGTTTGCTGTTGTGGGGCCCAGCCGCAGCAGAATTTGTACAGCACAATGTCAAATTTGTAATTTGTTTTTCCTCTGCCCAAGTGCTGCAGGTGCTCCGGCCAAGTCAGAGCCAGCCTGGCTGTTACATTTCCCAAGTTCTGCTTGACCATGCTCAGAGTGGGAGTATTGGGCTCTGCATCATCTCCAGCAGCAGCCAAGGTACATCCATGGGAACTGTTTAACACAAAAACACTTCCTCCTCCGCACAGCCAGATGTGGAGTTGCCTCAACGCTTCACGAACTTTCTTCCCAAACCACCAAGTATCTGAGAACCATGAGTAACCCAAGCTTCCAGGTCAAATCAATTTGTTTTAATAAGAAACAAGCCATTTAGGTTTTACCCTTTCCTTTTTTAAAAAAGCAATGCAGTTTTCAAAGATCACTCTCTATGCTTATTGCTCTCAATACTTACCTTCAAAGGAGTTTTAACTTAAATGTTGACATTGCAGGGTGGTTTTTTTTCCCCTTTTTTATTGATTTTCCTAGGCAGAATTTCCTGTGCACGAAAGCAGCAGAGTAAGGGTGAACGTACCTCCCTCTCTGAGCCTGGATACCCATCCAGGACCTGACCTCTCAGTAAACATCCTCTACAGATCTCTGAGTCCCCCAGAGGTGATAGCTGCTAATCAGACAGGGGACAATTATTCCTGACAGACCCGGGTTTAATTCTTTGAAAGAAAGGGAGGAAAGTGAAGGAGAGCCAGGGCAGAAGAAAGCACCCCGGCCACTGCTGAGCACACTCCGCACAGACATATCAGCCAGCCAGGGAACACAAACAGTGACTCACTCTCAGCTGAGAGAACCGCGGCGGCTTTGCCGGTGGCTCCTCGTATGGTCTGTCTGCCAGGGAGGCGATGATCCTTTTCCGATGGCCAAGCAGATTCACTTTCAACACCTGCAGGGAGAGACCATGGTCGCTGCAGGCCTTCCTGCCCTCGGCACGAAGCAAAGCTTCCCCTCTTCGAGCAGCGCTGTTCCCTTTTAACATGACCCCCTGCAAGTCACAGCCCCGGAGGGAACGTGGGCAGAACCTCACTGCCGTGGCAAGAGAAAGGCAATACTCACGTTTACTATTTCAAGCTCCCAGAGGTTTTTCACAGTGTCAATAGAGCTGTAGCCACTCGAGAGGAAGGACTGAATGTAATCCTGCAGCCCCAAAGAGTCGAGCCATGCGGGAACCGAAGGCTGGCTGTTCCCATCACAGCCCAGGGGTTTCAACTGTAAAAGCCCAAGAAAGGGGTTAAAAGCCCCAGGGGGCTGGGATCCCAAGGCATGCAGCGTCAATTAAAATCAGTTTAAAGGCCATCATCATCTCCACTAGCAGCTTTAGAGTAAAAAAAAAAAAAAAAAAAAAATCACTGTATAAACAGGGAATGCACTTGGGATCAAGACTGGCAGGAGAGACAGCCACCCTCTCCCCAGCACGGAGTCATCCCATCCACATAGCTTGGCGGACCAATATACCCGTCCTCCTCCCTGCTATTCCCAAAACCCTTCGCACAGCCCCTGTGATCCCTCCGTGGGTCACAGGGATTGGCTTTTGTTTCCTCTGCTTTCACAGCCGTGCTGGGAAATGCCTTGTCCCTGCTTCCCATGAGGGGTGTTGGTGCTGACCTTCGGGAGGGAGCGAGCAGCCTGGAGGAGCTTCCGACGGTGCTGTGGGTCACCGATCCCAATGTCCCGAAGGTCCTGGTCTTCCATGACATTACAGCCCTGCGGGGACAGGAAGGAGCGACATGGGAGCAGAGGGCAACAGGAGCCACATCAGGTGCGGGAGTGGAGATCACACGTATTACAGCACCCTCCTGACCTCACCTCCCAGCACGTCCCCACAGCAGGAGGAGGAGGAGGAGGAGGAAGGCTCCCAAGGATGGCAGCTCTGCCCCACATACCGACCTCGGGCACCAAGAGGGCTGACACGAGAGGGGCTGCGGCACACACAGCATTGGCGGGGCAGAGCACTGCCATCCCCTCCCTCCTGCATGCTGCTCTGCGGCATCCTCTTCCAGCCATTAGATTTCAGGCCACCGCTTACAGCAACCTTCCCGTTTGATGCACAGATGCTTTAATCACTGTGTAACAACGCTCAAGTAAACCCCAGCCCCCCTCCATGCGTGATGCCTGAGAAGGGGCACTCGGCTCGGCTCTGCTCAGCCTCCCTCCACGGCCACACAGAAATCTGAATTTCTTTCCATGAGAGCAGGCAACCTGGTGAAGGTCAGAATTATCATCCGTCCCCCAGCCGCGGAGGCAGCCCACCCCGCTCCAGCAGAGATGCTCTGGTTACCACACACCGCTCTGTTAAAGCCCATTTTCTGCCCCCTTCCCCCCGCAGAGCAAGAGCGGACGCATGCAGAGCACACTGACTTTACCCCCCCTCTTAATAGCCTCCATTACAACCTGCTTCCCTGCCCCTCGTACCTGGGGAGAGCTCAGCGGGAAGCCTGGGCACGTCTCCCCGTGGCTGGAAGAGCCACGCTGCTGTTTGACCGAGGGCTTTGGCTTGAGCCCGGACCCCCCCCCTCCCTGGACCTGCCTCCCTCTGCTCTCAGGAGAGTCACAGCTGAAGGTCTGAGCTGACAGCGCTTCGCTGTTCCACATTTTTGTTTTATAAGAGAAACCTAATTAAAATTGGCTGTCGGGCAATACGCTGCTGCAGGGGCATACAGGCTGTGGGAACAGCGGGCTGAACAGCCAGGGCTTCAGGAGGGAAAGATCGCCAAGTATCCTCTTTAAAGGGCAGTAAATGTTTTATATTCCTTCCCGCTCCGCACTTTCTGTAGTATTTCAGCATGAACATTTTGCTAAGTACTACCTGCTTTAAATACAACAGCCAAACGTGAAAGCAGCGAGCTGCTCTCTGAGCGTGCCCCCGCGGGGGCGATGCTGCCTCCTGCAAGGGCAGAGGAGGAGGAACAGCCCTCCCCACTACCCCTTCCACTCTCAGATGCTCCTGGACAAGCACACGGGCCCGTTTGCAGGCAGGGCAGCCCATGGGGAGAGCTCGCCTTTGGCGATGGCTTTATAAGAGTCACTGGGTGCATTTCATGGAGCCAGATGCCAGTCCTGCAGCTAAACGCCGGCCGGCTCGCTCCCAGCAATGCCAGCATCTGCTTTGCTCCCGACTTGCTTGGTTTGTGCCTGGTCTATGACAGCACCAAGCCCGGGCAGCATCGCTTCCACCACTTCCATGGCCTGTTGTGATAACTGCTGGGTAGGATGCCGCGTGGCTCTCCGCCCCCGAGAGCTGCTCTTCCCCTCAGCCGCAGAGGTAAGCGTTCAGAGAAACAGAGAATTAACGCTACAGATAAGAGATGCCCGAAGCAACATCGCTGGGAGAGCTGCCCTCAGAGGCCAGACTGCAGAGAAACAATTATTTAGCAAATGACAGTGGCAAATTAAAGCAGCGGGTGGCGAGGAAGCAGGGCCCTGCAGACACCCTGTGACTGTCAGCACCCACAGCACTGAGGCGGAGGCTCCTCTGCCTCCATCCTCCCTTGGCAGGCAGGGATGCCCGACGCCCTCAATTCCTGGCAGGCTGTGGGGGGACCGAGACCGCAGATCTGGAGCAGGGCGCCGCAGTACAAAAGCATTTGTCTAAGAGTTGTTTAAACAGCCGAAAGAGCTGGAACTAAAGACCCTGCAGCCGATTAGGGTGGTTCGCTCCCTGTTTTCCAAAAGGTCAGTTTATACCAGCAGGCTGCAGCGCTGGTCTGCAGTGCCACTGCCCGCTGCCAGCTGGAAAGAGCTACTGCCACTGCTCGAGACAGCACTGTGGGTGGGCGGCAGCTCTGCAGGGACACGGGGCCACACCAATACCTGCCTTGCCTTTCTTGGATTGCACCCCACATCCTGCAAGCAAGGCCACGTGAAACCCTTGGGTCTCATCTGAGTGGTAATGCTACACACAAAGCTCTGGGCAAAGATGTAACTATGTCAATATAAGCTATTCTGTGCAGTCCTCAACTGCACAAAATAAATTAAAAAAAAAAAAAAAAGGTTGGTTGAAGGCTCCAAGGGTGCCCATTTGGTGCAAGAGCAGCAGCAGGCTCCGTTGCATCGAGAGCAAACCCCCTACATGAGTAGAGAGGCTGCTGCTGTCAGGGGCAATGATCACTCCAGCTTGTTAGCAGCAGCATCCCCCCCCCCCCCCCCCANAGCCAAAGAGCTACATTTAATGTGCATTCCTGTAACAGCGGGAGATTGTGTGCTCAGCTCAGCGGAAGAGGGAAAGGATTAAAGGCAGCTTAACTCCCCTGACATGCACCTTACCTGGCACAAGCGTTTTTGCATGCTACAGCTCTGCTACAGGGGTTGCCAGAAGGTCCTTGAGGGACAGCATATGTGCAAGGAATTCATCTCCTAGAGGGAGACGGCTTTTAAAGGGCTTTTTTAAATGGACAGAAGAGGGCTAGAGCAAGCGATGGGATTTCTCCTGTAAAGCCAGAGAGCAAAGCATTGCTGCCCTGCCTGGGGGAGGCAAAGGGAAGCACAGGAAGGGACTGACTCACCGAAGTCCCTGCAGCAGGTTAGCGCCACACCTTGGGTACCTGAAACCTGCAGTTCTCGACACCTCAGCCCACTCTGCTCCCCCAACCTGCCCATCGTGGTGCTCTGCTGCTTAATTCCTCTGTAAAGAGTTGGGTGCCAGAGCTGCAGCAGGCGCGGGGGCTTGAGGAGGATGCTAGCAGGGGCACGGCTCACAGCAAACCCTTCACGCACCAACCAGGACAGCAAGAACAGTTCACAGCCAAATGAGCTGTGACAATGGTGATGTGTAATTTTCACGTATGAAAATTAAACAAGCTTGCTGATCCTATTTACATTTTTACTCATGCTTATTTTCCAACATTGAGCCTTTTCGATGCTAATCCACTTTAGCACAGCAACGCCTGGCTAGCACAGCCATGCTCCCAAACTAGCAGCACGGGGCTGGCAGCTCATGCTCTCCCAGGATGCCTGTTTTATGCTGACACGGCCTGTGCCAGGCCCAAGGCAAGGCAATAGGTGTTCTCCCACTTTTGGCATCTCAGATTCAAGGAAAATTGCTTGCTACGTAGCAAGGATAGAAGCTAGTTAAATACTGTAAAGCCTACAGTTTTCTCCAACACTCCTTATTTTTATGTGTCACATTAAATTCCCTCGGTGCCAGTCCATATTCTCAGGGTACTTAACAAGGATAGACAAAGCATAGCAGCTCCGAATAAATCGTTACAGTCTATCGCGCATGAGCCTCCGCTTAGAGAAACATCCTTTAAACCCATCCAGATTTCATCTCCTACGAAAAAAAAATCTGCCACTAAAATAGATAATTAAATGCAAACACACTGGAGATCTTTTAACCTTTGCCAACTGAACAGATGAGCCGTTTAAACCAGACTTTAAACCTGTTTGCATTTAACAGGCTGTTCAGACAAAAGCCAAGGGGCAGAGATGCTCCGCCTGGGCCACCGCTGCCACCTGCCTCCAAGCCACACTCCTCCGACGCAGCAATTGCCACAGGTTTGGTTAGTGCCCTGCTCTCTGCTCGGGCTCCTGCGCCTGCAAAACCACCTCTCTGCTCAACCAGCAACTAATGATTTAGCACAAAAAGCCCCCTAAGCAGGGAGGGTTCCCAGCCACAGAGACCCAGCTGGGGTCTGCCGTGGCTTTCATCCTTCCCTGCCTCTCCCAGCACATCTCCCTTGCTTCTCACCGCCAGCCCCATCCTTCCTGACCTCTGCACCACCGGCTCATGCCAGGCACTGGGCTGCTGAAGGGCATTAGGTCTGTCCCTGAAGCAGGCAAGGGCCATTTCTTTGCTGTATCGAGGAGGGGATGTCCGCAGACACATCCACAGCCAGCAGCTCGCAGAGGAAAAGGGAACAAGGCATTCGTCACCGAGATGAAACAAAGCCTCTTCGTTACAGAGGGCTGCTCAAAGGGAGATTGCCTTGACGCAGGGCTGCAAAATTTCAGAAAAATTGCTGTGAGGGTTTGTGAAGGTTTTTGGGGGGAGTTTGTTTTTGATTTTTTAAATAATATCCCAATACAGGTTTTTGTTTGCTCATTTTTAGGTTTGTTTTTGGTTTGTTTTTTGTTTTTTGTTTTTTAAAACAAAGGTGCCTTTTGGTGCTGACACAGGTTGGCAATCAGGTCAAAAGATGCCATCTCCCAAGCGCCCCACGGGACGCTGCAGAGCAGTTCTGGCAGCCTGACCCCAGGCTTGCGGTCAGCCCCTCTCCGGGTCCTCTGAGGACAGATTCAGCAAATGCCTGAGGTGGGGGAGAGGAAAGCTCCCAGGGACTTGCTCTGCTGTTAGCTCAGTCCTCTACGATCCTCCAGCAGCAGCCTCAGAAATGCCAATTAGAATCAAAAAGACTTTCCAAAGACGTATTTCGGACCTTATTCGTTGTGACAAATGCTTTTTACCGGCTGTGGGGCTGAGCGGAGCCAGCACAGCTCAGGGCTGCACCCGGGCCAGAGCTCTCGCTTTCACCCATGCCAGGGGAGCGAGGGACATCCGAAAGCCCCATTCATCCCAACACCTCACCGTTTTCTCCTCGATTCCATCAGGAACTAGCTCTCAGCAGTTCCTGCACTGCAGGTGGCTTGTTCAGGGTTTGTTCCTAGAACACACACCCTTGCATTAATCCAGATTTTAGCATAGCACCATGCGCACACGTTAGTCTTGGCAGAAAAAATCTTTGACAATTTTTTTATTCCTAGAAGAGCTGGGATGATCCCTAAAAATAAAATCCACCAGGATGCACAGGCTGACTTTTTTTTTTTTTTGCAATGGACACAGGATCACAATTTCCCCCCTAAGCTTCAGCTGCACACACGTGCGTTCGGTCAAGGAAAGGAGCATTTCTCCAGTTCGAGTGCATCTACAATGGGGTGAAATGCATCACCCAGATGACGACTCCTCCACTCCCACTGGCAATCCAAAGAGCCTGAACTATCAGCCCAGCCGCAGACATCTGAAACAGGGCAAGGTGAATCCCACTCCCCGCATCCAAAGTGGCACAGACTGGCTGCCAGACAGTCCGGACAGGCCTTCGTCCCCCAACCTGGAGCTCAGCTTCCTCAGAGCTGAACAGAGCTCCCTCCGTGGAAAGGCACAAATACACATGACCATGAGGGGCACCTCTGAACCCCGTCTCTGCCCTCTGCATTGCCCTGAAGGAGGGCAGAGATCTGCCAGTGACCCACATCCTCGTCTCGGCTGCCCTGGGGAACCCCAAAGGATGCTGGTGCAGCCGACCCGCCTGCAGAAATACAAGCTTTTAGAGAAAGGGTCTGCTTTAGTCATGCTTCACATCTTGCACTGTAATTAAACAGCCTGCAAGGCTCCAGGTTTCTCATTAAAGGAAAAAAAAAAAAAGCACAGTCAGAGGTTACATTGTAGGAAGGTAGCGTCCCCTCCTGCTAGTTAGGTGACCCCAAAGGCAAGCGTGCCAAAATCAGAGCTGCTGAAATCTGCCAGCAATCCTCCTCCAGCAGGGCACTCTGCAGGCACTTAACTACCCAATTTTCAGATGCTGCTTCTTGCACAGAGCCTGGCTTCAGTCCATCCTCTCTTTCCAGCTAAGGAAGGGCCCAAGGCAAAGAAAGTTTCATATAGGACGCGTAGTCTTATCCAGCCAGCAATGCAGTTTAATGAATCCCGACTGTCTCACTAAGCTCATGCTAACACAAGTGCTGCCTCTGTTACTAAACCCTGTATTAAAGACAGGCGACGGACTGCAGGGAAGACGGGGACCAGAATGTGTTTGCTATTAAAAGCAACAGATGCAAAACCCAAACACAGCTTTTCCAGACTACAAAGGCTTCTGCAAACATCTATAGCAGAGTGCCTTCAGCTGGATGAGCCCAAGCATCCATTTTTTCTTAGATTAATGCATACAAAGCTCTTTTTCTTTTTTCCCCTCAGTACATTCAAGACAATTTGCATCTTGTCAAGAATTTTGCTGCCACTGCTATTGCTTTACTTTTGGCAACCGAAAGCCTGGATGTGGGAGATGGAGACACATCCAAGCTCACCATAAACCCAGCCTAAACAGCAAGTCCTGAAAACAGCGACTGTACCTTCCTTAGCCTCAATACCAGTTAGATTTCTCCTTTTCAGATGAAAAAAGGATAAGGAACCTTCATTTTGGTCACCTTGGTACTGGCTAGCTGCAGCTTTCAGGAACTTAATGCGAGCAGGCAGTACAGGGTTTGCCGTCCAGTATATAGCGGCTCAATTACACACTCAGCAAGGGGATTTGGCAAGCCTCGCGTGGCTCTGCCTGAGCTCCTGGTTACTCCCGCTGCCAGACTTGTAAAAAGCCGCTGGGCTTCACGGCCCCGCAGCCTCGGGCAGCACGCCGAGGATAAGGGAAGGCAGCGAAATTCAGAAAGATAAGCTATAGCGAAGGTATTCCTGGGAGCTGACAAAGCCACCACAGCCGGCAACGAGCTCCCCATGCCCAAATCTATTAGTAGTTAATGACGAAGCACCCTCTTTCCCTGCAGGGTTTGGGGGTTGCACATTTGGCCTCATCCAGCCCCTCCGAGCTGCGTGTTCAAACCCATCTAAGCAGGGTGCAGGGAGCCACCAGCCGAGCCCTGCTCGCATGGCAGAGCCTGGCCAGCCTCGACCCCCTTACTGGAGAAGGGGCTGTATGGATATGCACTTGGGAGTAAAAAGCCCCGCTAACATACCTTGTTCAAGAGGACAAGAGCAGCTAATGCCTCGTTACACGACTAATTTATAAGCTTGTCCTAAAAACAGGCTTGCCTTCTGTCTGTGTATCTGCATGATTTGCACTTGGGGGCTTTTCACCCCAGACCCCCCAGTGATAGCACAGAGCATCACCCCCTTTTACAGGCAAAAAAAGCTAAAAACTCCCAAAACGGAGCCTTGATTACAGGCAATGCTGAATACCCACAGCTCCATCAGCCATCCCTGGCTGCTCAGCCCCTCCAACAAACCTGCACCAGTGGCTTGCTGACTCAGAGCAGGCTGACAACCCCAAAGCCAGGTCCTGCACACCCCAATTTCAGAGCCAGGGGACCAGCACTTGGTCACACGAATATGTATTTGTAATTGGCCTCGTGCTTTCCCTTAATGGTATCTGCAGTTTGAGATAGTTCAGTGGAAGCTAGGGGAAAAGAAATATGTGTCTAGCTAAGGGCACCACAACGAAGCCCTAGCTCTTCACAGAGCACTGATTGTGGAAAGGACTCATACACAAAAACCTACAATAAATCCTAGATTAGCACACAACCACTTCATTTTTGTTTAATTTTCTTCCCCATGCAGACTGGCAGCGTGACAATGGCAACGGAGGGAATCGGTCATGGTTGTCAAGTTCAGGCAATTTTATTGAGAGAAAAAAAAAATTAACTGCTACTTTAATGGCTTTTAAAATGTTTATTGGGCCTGGAGCTACTAATGAATCAAATGTAAGTATCCTCTAAACCACCAGTTCTGGTCCACCCACTTTGCTCCTCAAAATCCACTCTGAACTCGCTGCTCTCCGTGAAGTCCATTTCTATCATCTGGGGAGCTTCAGCGCAGCTCTGCCGCATCTCCTCGGTCAGAGCAGCGGGTGAGCGGCCGAAACGCTCTCTCAAACCCCGGATCATTGCATGTCTCCACTCTCTCCACTTCCTTCCAGAGAAAACCCGAAAAACCCATACCACCGTGGACAAAGCACAGTCCTTGTGAACCACCCAAGTAGCATCGGAAACCCACTGGAGAGCTGTCAAAAAAAAATTTCATTTCATTGTATGAATCGATTCCCACTCAGACGCTTGGCAGAAACCCTTATGCAAGGGTCCAATTCCACTCTTACGGAGCGTTCAACCAGGGCATCAAAATCAGTCTGGGGACCAAGGAAGAAATGCATTTCCAGTAGGTTGGCAGCAATGACAAACAGTAGACAATATCATGTAATGTGGCTGATGTACTCCCTGCCTATGTTATAAAAATAAATGAAAGCCATTCCAGTAATAAATCTGCCAGTCAGCGTGAACCAGATCCCCAAATGTGATCAGCAATCCTTAAAGGGTAGACTGCCAGCACCTCTAGGTACTAGCAGTATTTACTTCCACCCACACCGATTTACAAGCTCCGTCACCGAACGCCGCTGCAGGGCAGAGCTTTGCAGCACAGGCTTCGGGAAGACCAAGTCCAGAACCAACCACTCAAGAGCTTCTGCCTGGATGAACAGAGCTTGCTTCAGCTTGAAACCGAGCCTACTGGCCCAGACACAATCTACACATGGGGGCCTACCTGGGTCTAAAGTATTCTCCAACAGCTGCAATCACACCAAGTTTTCTCTTCATTTCACCAAGTGTAGAAGCAGTAAAGCCTTCTCTGTGGGATATCTGATAGGTCACTAATTCTTCATAGATTGTTACTGGGTGCAAAACACTACTGGAATATGTCACTTAAGTTTTCCCCGGATGACTACTATAAAATGACAAGTTTTATATGAAAATAGACAAAAAGCTCTGGGGCACACACATTCTCAGAGCATGCTAAAAGCCTGGCTGCTGCCCAGGGGACCAGCATCTGCGAGCCAAGCTGGGTACTTAGGAATTGGATCACGCAAAGCAGAGCTACAATTCACCAAGGACACCAGGAGATGCCCTGTGCTCCAGCAGGACAGGTATCGGGTGAAAATGAAGATCGTGCAGATGTCAGCCAGCACCCAAAACATGGGGATTTGCAGGGCAAAGGAGACCCAGCTCCGCGCTGGGAGGGCTGTCCTCACACCCAGCCTGGCAGACACTCACTGAGCTGCACTTCAACTCCGCTCACACACCAAGCCAATGCCTCAGCTTTACATTTTTATCAACCGTTTGCTTGCACGCACACACAGAGGAGAGAAGAGGAAGGCTCTTTCATAACGAAGACCACTGCAGGCTAATCTAACATGGCACTGAATTACATTTAAACAAATTAATGTCAGTACTCTAAATTATTTGCAGACGCCCCGTTCTTCCCATGCCATCATGTTTCTACCACTTCTCCCCAATTACATATAAAAAAAAAACCACAACCAAAACCAGAGGAGCCCACGGCACTACACAAGGAGAACAGAGTTCCATCTCTGATGCTGTCTCATTGAATCAGCATTAGCTGCTTTCCACACACTCCATGGGAATCCAGGCTTGAACAATAAAAAAAGCCATAAAAAATGGTTTATGTTCTGTTTTACCTGCTCATTTGTGAATCCAAATATCTTTGGACTGAATAAAAAGCTCAGCTACAGAATAATGGTACAACTGCCAGAGTATGTAAGGTTTGCCCTTCTCAGATGTCAGCCTGAAAAGTTGTCTGGGGTAGCAGCAAACATCCAGCCCTCCAAGGGAAGAGAAAAGTTTTTGCAAGCATCTCAGACACATTTATGGGATCTGTGGGATCACAAAATACTGTAGTGAGGGTGCAGGTAATGGCATTTCCTTCCCCACTTCTGTGGGGGAATTCCAGCATGAATTACTGCAATTCTTTCATATTACACTGGCAACATCCCTTCTTTCCCGAAACACAGCAGAGTCCAGCCTGGCCTTTCCCTCTAGGTCATTCCTGTGTTTGCCGCAGGGCACTGGGATGCACTGTGCATCCCACAGTGCAAAACCCGTTTCCTGCGGACCTCCTGAAGGGAGCGTCTGCTGCAGGTGCACTGGTGGTCACAGGAGACACGATGCTCTAGGAGCAGCAGAATCCCTCTTGGTCCACATTCTTGTGACATTTTTCCTACTCTTACAGCTCCCCCAGCTCATTACCGGTCAAGGACAATTAAGTGGATTTATAGTGCATTTTTCTGAATGACACTGCTCCCTCACTGCTACGGTTTTGTGATCTGACCTTTTATTTTCCTCCTCTGGCAAAGGATGAGGCAATGGGTCTCCTGAAACCCCGCACACACACAAGGGCTGCATTCCTCCACGTGGGAGGTAGCAGGGCTGGCTTCTTTTGGGTGGCAGGGTATTCTTGGTTCATTAGCACTGGTAACATTTGGCAGGCAATTCTGCTGAGGATTTTATTCTACTTGCAAAGCTGTATTTTTGCTAAGTCAAGGACAGCACAGCCCATGCCAGTAATACTCAGCTAGCAGCTTCAATTCAGCTATGTTTACCCATGGCACAAATAAACCTTTCCCCTCTAATGAAAGGATTCCAGTAGGCTGCGAAGCAGAGAAGGAGAATTTGAAGTGCCATCTCCATTTTAGCTTTTTTTAATCCCCGGCTGGCTGAACAGACTGCTTTTCGAATTAAAGCCCCATATTAAAAGCAGAAGCTGAGTGTCAAAGTCCAATTGCCCCAAGCCAGCGATGCTGGCAGTGAAGGTCACTCAGTGGCAACGGAGAGGGTGAGCAAAACAAGCTGCTCCCTTGGACTGCGGGGTTCGTGCTGGGGAGTAACAGCACGAAAATCAGGGAAAGCCTCTTTCCTAGCATTGCCCACAAACACAACAAAGCTATTGTAGGCAAGTTAAAAGGGAATATAAGAATTTCTCCAGACACAGAAATCTGGCCCAATACGCAGGTGTTAGTATTTGGAAAGAGAACTCGGTCTTGTAGAAAACTAAGCTACCTAAATCCATCTTTTACAGCCCCTTTCTTCCCTCAACCAAGCCAAAAGATTACGCACAATCTGAAATAAACATAGACTTTAGTCCCTTCCCAGAAACACATACATTGGCAAGTAAGCTTTAACGTCACGTCAAATTGATGTTTAAATAATCCTGCTGACTTGTGTTAGCAATACCCACCCTGGCCTAAAGTCAATACTTGATCGAGATCCTCTGAACTAGTCACAAATGTTCTGGGTTTTGCATTTGACTCTGAAACCGGTCAGCGTCACCGAGACGCTCTCGTGTGCCACACCAAATGCTGCAGCATTTTGTTTTCTTCTGCAGATTTAACTAGAATTTTACATCACTGAAACACTGATCAAGAAACTCTGCTTTCAGTGCTGGAACAAAGCAATAAGTCAGTGAGGCCAGTGCTGCAAACTCAGCCCGTCTGCAGCATCCCATCCCAGCTCCAGTTCCTAAAACACCTAGTAGCTGTGTCCAGGCAGGATGACAGTCATTGCATTTATGCATTAACACTTGTGATTCCCTTCTCCCTACCATGGTTGTGTCGACTTGTTCTTCCCCAATAACCAATTCACAAGCCCTCAAAAATCTCTGCAAGTTCCAAAAGTGAGAATATTCCCAACAAGCCCTGCCCGACACTGCTCAGAACCAACTGGTACTACAAAGTAACACTCTTTTATTTGTTCTGAATTGCCCCAAAAGAGAAACGGCACTGCTAGAGACACACACACATGAGGAGGGTCAGCCCTGACTTCAGGCATCACTCTCTTACCAAGGCAGACCTGAACTGCAACAGAAATTTTTAGTTTGCTGACAACTGAAGGGCTGATCTTGCAAGGTTGTGGGCAAGGGGTCCTGCTGCAGCACGAGGCCTCCAGCTATAAGTTACTAACACTTTGCCCCAGATGCAGACATGGAATTCCCAAGAGCAGAGAAGCCTCAGCTTGACACTCACAGCCCACCCCAGCTATCTGCTAAAATACACTTCTACCTTCCCTTTTTATAGGAAAATCTGTAAAACGTTTACAGCTCACATTATGGTTTACATCTCCAACCCTGCCTCTTCAACATAAACCTGTGAAAACTGCAGGTCTCCAAAGCGTCTTTCAGCTGCCAATGCTGCCTGTTAAAGCATACGAGCAGACCCCGAGAGAGGGAGCAGGATTCTTGCCCCCTCCCCGCTCACCGGTTCTCCTCGGTGCTGCTGCAGATGCAGCTTGCACAGAGCTATCACCAGCGAGATGGCCGGTCGCGTGTCCGAAGAGCACAGCTAATCACCTAATAATGAATCTCTGGATTTCTGAAAAGGGAATTATTATTCTTGGAAACAACGCATGTTTCTGCCTTCTGAGATTAACATCTAATTAAGAAGCCGAATATATTTACAGAGCACTTTTCAAAATCACTTTACCATACTGTGCATCTGCGAATCATTTCCCTTATCTTGGGGGTAAGGGCTTTTTTAGTCCAGGGTGCAAATTAACACAAGAGCCAACTGAAAATACACAGGAAATTAGGAATTCCCAAAACCAGATCTGGCTAAACTCAGGGCTACAAGAGCGCTAAAAGCACCAGACAGGCTTCTGCACCCTCCAGTTCTTGTCTCTTACCAGCTCGGTACTACCCACTAGGTAGATAGTGCATTTTAAACATCTATTTTTCTTAAGTGAAGAATAGCACCAAATGCCACCGTGCCAGCAAACACGGGACTTCACCCAGTCCCCACTGCAGCTACAGGATATGCGCTTTGTTAGACCATTTTCTTATTCCCACTTTAAGTTACTATCTATTGCAGGCTGAGCATTCGTCATAAGTATATTAAAGAGCTCCTCTTCTAGGACGCTGCCTCTGTTTTACAGCTGTACTATCACTGCACGTCTAACAATGCTTTTCTTGTCTAGCCAACGTACAAGCTCCTTGTTTGCTCACAAATGGGCACCTGGGACTCCAGCAGCAAAGGGAGCATCCTCCGCATACGGAAAAAACCCCGCAGCACTATATGCAGGAGTAATGCAATGCGAAATCTTACACAGAAAACAAGAGCGTTTCCGTATCAAAAGACCCCAACGTCTGAATTTTTGCTACTGAAACTTAATTAGCCTCATAGCCCATCTGGCAATTTGCAAACCATTACCCAGCATTCTTTGGACCTTGAAATATTTAACATAACGAGGCCCTAATAGGGACTAATCCTTCCGCAGAAACCATTTAACTCGAGGAAAATAATGCCACTTAGTTTGAAATATTCTTCATTAGCGATTCAAAGTGGCAGTTAATAAAGAAATTGTTATGTAAAAGAGAAGAGGAGTGGCCCGCCTGCCACGCCAGGAGCCAAGCATCCAGGTCCTTTCAGTACGCGCTGGACTAGCCAGCTTCAGTGTTTGCAACAACTTTAATAATTCATCTGAGAACATCAAAATCACTACTAAAACAAAATTAACTACTTGTTCCTCCTTTGTACTGTATCTGAAGGTTTTACTCCCACATCAGAAGCTGAAGGCAAGTAACATCACAGAGGAAAAGATTCTTAATAATTAAACTTTCATACTGGGCTGACTGTATTAGCTTGAAGTTCCCAGGACTTGGATGACAGTATTTAAAGCCAATCTTGGCATGGGTGCTAGAGTCAACTTCCTAGTAAAATGGATAAGCAGCAAAATGGAAATCAGCCATGGTTTGCAGGAAATCTTTGTTAAATTATTTGACCTTTTAAAACTGAGAGGAATGAGTGAGGAGAGTGTCCCACCTCCCAAAACCAGCAGAAGCTGACTTCCTACACTGGGAGCGGTTACCCAGCATTGGATGGGAAAGAAAACATCCAGCCGTGATCCAGCAACTCCTACCACATACACCATAAAAATCACATTATGAGACATGTACAAGCAGCCTTTGCTTTCATCTTATAAATGACAAAATTCTGCATCGGACAGTTTGCAACTAAGTGTTGCTATTTACTGCAAATAAGCACAGTCAATAAAAATTCCTGCTTCCGAGCCTCCAGCTCCTACCTCTCTGGGGACCAGGGGAAAGTTAATTTCCTTCGTTATTAAACTTCTGTGCTGAGAGAGGTCTATCACCACACTTATCAGGCAGGGCCTGTCAGAGTAAAGGTGTTTTTATCTGCTAACTCCTGGAGTGAGAGCAGCCCACTGACACCACAAGGGTCAAAGATCCATCAGCAGAGGATCCCAAGCAGGGATCTACGGGGTATTATTTGATGTAAATTCACTGTACCATCTCCAGAGCATCCCAGAAGTTGAATCAGACCACCCCAGCGTGCAGGGGCTGCTGAAACCTTGCACAGAGCTGAATGCACCTTCCTGAAGCACAGTGGTCCCAGTGGCTGAGGGTCCACCAAAGGGCTGGGGACCAGCTGGGTGGGACACTGCGGGGGCCAGAGCCCCCGGGAAGGGCCAGGGAGCAGCAGCGGGAGCTCTCCCTGGTCCTCCATGGCTGCGGGTGGTGCTGGAGCCCGGCAAGGGCGTCCGGGGCTTTTGCAGGGCGGCTCGCCCCAAATCCTCCCCAGGGAAGAGGGAAGGTGCCACACACAGCTGTAGGAACAGGATACGGTAGAGGCCGAAGGGTGCGTGGCAAGACCATCGCCTGTCGCCGGCAGTTCCTCTACTGAAGGTCCATAAACCACAGTAAAATCCAGCTCTCTAGGGTATCGTTGGCCCTGCCAGGCTAAGGGGAGGCCAAGGGATAAGCTGCTTGCCACGGAGGCCAGGAGGTATGGCTGGATACTGCCAAAGTATTCAGCTTCTAGGGGTGCTTGGAGAGCCCATGACATTCACAGGGACATTTATCCTGTTGGTCAGTTCATTTTTTAAAAGCATAATTACATCCTGCCTTTGAGTACACCTACTGACGCTGCTCCGATCTGCACTTCCTTGCCCCTCCATCCATGCCCTATCCACTCTTCCCTTCTTTCTCCAGCTGCACCCACACGTACCCTCACCACCGTCAGATGGCCGCTGTGTTTTCGGAACCCCCTTCACTCAGCTCACAATACAGCTGTCAAGCACACATCCTCCTGCACATCACCCCTCCGCACCATCCACAGTACCAAAGAGATGCCCCCATTCCCTTTCCAAGGCAGGATATTACATTAGCCCAAATGACTTCTCCAAAGGTTTACATCCATTTTTAGAAATTCTTTATTTGCAAAACTTGGAGTCCACACTCAAAAGGCGTTTCTTTAAGCCACGCGGGAAGAAGCCTCCCACAGCCCCAAGATTTTCTGTCTTTGCAGTTCACTGTTCCATAGGAATTCTCAGATTTTTACACCATGCAGCTTTAAGTTTCTAGGCATTGGTTATTTAAAAAAAAACCTTCAGCATTAAGCATTACCATCTCGTCATCATTAGGTTTCAGAGCCAACAGTGTCAATGCAATTAAGTACAGCTCATTAACATCCTGCCTGCATGCTTAGAGCAAGTATTCTTCCAAGAAGAGGTCTACCACCTCCTTCATAGTCCAGAACACAGACTGCTCAGTGACTTCTTCAAAACACTAGCGAATTTCAGTTCCCATTTCTGGAGTAAATTGGCTAGTAAAGATTTAGGGGGCAGAGTGAATAACATTTTATATCAAAATTATAGTGAAAAAACTATAACACCTGAATCAAATGTGAAGATGAATGACCCTGACCCAACACAACCCTCATTTCTTCCTTTTGTCTAACCTTCTACACGTCCCCAGGACCATTCTGCTGGGCTGCAGAATGCAGATCTGCTCTGCAGCTGACACGGGGTATCGATAACAAGTAAAGGTTTGGCCAACACATTTGTTAGAGCCCATGAGTCCCACCCAGCAACTTACCAGGAAGCGGACATCATCAAAGCCGTTCAAAAGCAGCTTACTCTCATATTGCTGCAGGCCAATGGACTCCAGCCACTCCCCGACACTCTGCTCCAGCATCCGCGAACCTGACGAGAGAGGAATCGGCAGACGCTTGAAAAGGGAAAAACCGTTAAGGCGGTAGCAGCGGCACTCTGAGGAAGACAGATGGCATTGCCACATCATAGTCATTACCATAAAGAAACTCAAAAAATTATGCTCAGAGTACAACAAATCAGCTGGCAGACAATTCCTCTTGTGGGCACAGACCATGGACAACAAGCTTCCAGTGCCTCCGCAGGCTCCGGGTTTAATTTGTATCCCAGTTAACACTCAGAAAAAGAAACACCTTGCCCGGGCAAACTGTTTAGAAGCGCTCCCAGGACCATGCCATGCACTGCTTTCAGGGCTCAGGCGAGTTTCTTGCAAGGCAAACACATGAAGCCCAACCCCATGGGGATGCGGATCCACTCCTTGGCTCGTCTGAAGGGGGCGGGAGGAGGGTAGCAAACTTTCACCTAAGGCATTCCCAGCCAGTCGTAGGTGCGAGGGAATGGAGTGGAGCCGCTCACAAACGCACAGAGCTGTGCAGGTCCTCTCGTCCATGCAACTTCGGATGCACTACCCTGCCCAGCGGGCCAGCGGAGAGGCTCAGGCGCATTGGAGGCGCAAAGCAGCTAGAGAGAAAATACATCTTCATGCAGCTGAGACACAAAACAGACACGACGGACTTTCAGAAAAGCAGCAGAAGCCGGACTAGAGCAGCTGTCCGCAGGAAGACATGCAAGACAAAGAAAGCACACAAACTGCAGCAGAAGAAAAGAAAGGCTTATACTTTTTTTCCCCAAGCAGTCCTGAAAGAGGCAAACCATGGTAAGGGCTTTTTCTCTCTGTTATGGTGTTAAGAAGAGTCAGAGTGACCCTGAGCATGAGTCTGAGAGTCCTGGCACTGTCATTTTACCACCTATCCGGACGCATGGCATTTCAGCACACTGCTCGGACCGGGCTGGCTGCCCTGGAGAGTCTAACTACACCGCTGCACTGGGTGACAGCAAGAGAGACAGAGGAATCGGTACAGTTTTCACCCAATACATTCAGTCCTGCCGGGTGCCTGGTGCATGCTTGTATTTGCCCTTCCTTCATTTTCTTCAGCTAAGCGCAGCTGCTGCATCTGAGCCCCTCACTCAAACAGGGAGCAGCTCTGGAGGAGGATGCATTTTAGTTCCTTGCTTCCAATCCACGTCAAAACAAAAAGAAACCAAATGCAAGCATACTCTCTCCTCTTCCTGCAGCAGCTCAAGTCCGAGATACGCCCTGGCACCTCCTCTCAGCCTCTGATAAAAGAGATTCTTCCCAACACCCTACGGAAGCTGTGCAGACAAGCTCTCCCTTCCCTCACCCCTGGGAAGAGAGTCCAGTGACTTGTTACTCTCCTCTAGAAAAGCTTGAGACCTTAAATATGACAAAAAAAAGTTCCGAGATCTCCTTTTCATCAGGGAATTTGCTATGCAAGACAGGCAGAATTTTTCAGGCTTCTTAGCACATCTGTTTCAAGGGTATATGCAAAAAAAAAAAAAAAAGATGATCAAGAAAACCAGGTTTGCTTTCTCTGAACCTTCAGGTCAGCTGAAGCTGTTTGGTACCTTCCAAGCCATCCTTCCCACCCCCACCCGCTGCAACAGCTGCACAACGCAGAGCTCACGGTGTTATCTGGAAATTCTTGGGGTAAGGGATCCTGCTGCTCTGGTCCACAGGAGAGCTCCTCTGCCAGGCGAGCTGCACTCAGCGAGTTCGAGAGAGCTGGCCGGTCTTTCTAGTGCACACTGCAGCACGAGAAACGCAGAGATCACAAAAGGTTTCCGTCTCCCTCCCCTAACACAGCCTGTGCAGAAGGGCAGCATCTAAACCTGGAATTTATGCAACAAGCTCCCGCTCGCCCGGGGTCTCCATCCTTCCCTTCCGTCGATCCTTGCTGGTCCGCCAGCAGCCAGGCAGCCGTGTCCCCTCACCAAGCAATTGTGCGTCCTTGCAGAGCGCTGCAGCGGCGTGCTTTGTCTGAAGGCAGCGAGCTCCACGCTTGCCGTTCCACTCTCAGTCCTGTCTCCTGCTCTCGCATTGCCTGTCCCTCCCTTCTCTTCATCCTCTTACCCCTCCCAGCTTTTCCATCCACTGTACAAGCAGTGAGCAGCCTTCGCAGCAGAAGCTGCAGGAGAGGGGAGGGAGACAGCAGCTTTATAACTCTCTAGTGGAAATTCCTGACTTCTCAATATTTACTCGATGATGGACTACACAGCTTGGGTTTTCAAAAAATGATGTTACAGGTCTGCTTTGACAGTTCCAAGTGATTTGTGGCTGACTCAGAATTAATTTATCGAGAGAGAGGTGAGGAAACTGCTTGCTGCCTACTACAGCATTTCTGGAAGCCGTCGCGGTATTGGCAGGGGGAATGAAACCACGGCAGTTCCTTCCTCTGAGCTCCTGAATTTCATTTAAAAAAAATTATTTACTCTACTCAGCCTTTTGTACCCTCATAAATGTTTTTCTGCTTTTAAAGGAGAAACCTACAGCGCAGGTTTTCTGTTTTTAAAACCACTTCAAATCAAGAGAAAACAAAGGGGGGGTATTTGGTGGGAGGGGAATGGAGGGATTTACTTTAAGAAGAAAGAGAAGAGAACAGATGCCCCAAAACATCCTAGACTGAAAATAAGGAAGTCCAAAATACACTTGATATTTGCATGTTATGAGGATGACACAGGAGCAAGTGAATCCCAGTGACTGTGCCCCCAGCAAGAGCCCGGTCACAACTTCTGATTGAAACAAACGCCTAAGTCTCAGCCCCGTCCTTCTCCTTATGCTCCACATTTTAGGAATCCTATCTTTAAAAGGTCTGCAGATGGCAGAGGGGGAAACAGTCAATAGAGTGTAGTTGGAAATAATTAGAGTATTTAAAAGTTGCAAAAAAAAGCAAGCCAAGCAATTCAGCTCCTCTTGCGAGACATTTTTCAAGTAACATAGCATGCTTCAAAGAAAACAGGAAAGGAAGAGAGCTACCAGGGCTCAGAAAGGTCCTTTTACAAGTTATTGTTTCCATAGTGGCCTTTACTGCACAGTCTGAGTCTGTTTGGAGGAAGAAATAAGTACATGGGCCATGCTGGACAAAAAGTGTCACCCCGTTTGCTCATGGAAACTGCTAACAATTTAACATGACCTGGTGTGGCCTGAAGACGCACAACCAAGCTTCACCGGGAAGAAACAACTGCAATTCCAAGCAAATGTTGATGAAACCACCGTCCACACACAAAGTGAGCATGCAAGACAACCAAGTCAGGCAGTTATTGCCACAGCCGGTGATGATCATCAGCTGAAAGTCCTTAAATCCACTGAGGCAGCTATAAACTCAGGCAGTGCATTAGGCAAGATGGATAGGCAAGGAGAATGTAGTCATGAATGCTATCAGATGCAAGAAATACAGCCAGCATCCGACTTTACTGGAACTAAGATCAATTAGCCAAATGCAGATTGCTAACGAATTTCTCCCTCTTTTGTCAAGTAAAACACCGAGCACGTTCCTCACGTCTCAAGTCAACTGCAGAGTTAACTCACCAAGTGTCAAATGCATTCCCTGTCCAGTGCAGCATGCCTCCTGCCTGCATCAAGCTGATTTATTGAGCAGAGACCACTCATCTCCTCTATTTTTGGGGAGAGAAACACTGCCTGACAAATCACCATAACCCAGCAAGCAACAGACAGGTTTCTTGTTCAGAGCCAGCCGTGAGAGGAGATGCTGCAGTGCAGGGGGGTTGAGTTTCTGCTGTGAGACCTGTACTTCCCTACCCCTCTGACCCACACTGGGAAGGAAGAGATGATCAGAAGTGGGTTGCTGGAGATAAATAAACGTGTGACTGCAAAACACACATGCAGAGAGACACAGACTGAATACAAACATCTGTTCCTGGGCCAAAAACCCCTTTTAAGGCAAAGGTTAGGTGTAATCCGGTACCCTTTAAGACATGGTGTTTCTTGATTCCCCGACCTCCGAAAAGCACTTACCAACGTGGATCAGTGACAGACTTCTCCTTTCCTCCCACCTATACCACCCCATCCTCCGGAAATACATTTGGAAGATTCTCTTAAAAGCTCTACCAGGAAATCAGAGGGTCAAACCTGTTGGCCAAGAAACAGATTCTGGCTCCAAATCCTATAAAGATGCCAAGACGCATCTAATTATCTTATCGTCCAGGGGCCTCAGAAGTTTCATGTGCTTGCCCGTAACACCGTGACAAGACACGGAAGTTGTGTCACCCTGTTTTATGGAGGAAAGCTTGATGGTACAGAAACCAGCTATTTACCCAAATTTGTATGGGAAGCCTGGGGCATGGCAGGGACCTGAAACCAAGCGTCCTGGGGCCTGGGCTTGTTCCAGCCTGACTCCAAGGGTCCCTGCTTTCCCTAGACCCAAGTCAGCTGTATGCAACTGCTTGTATGAACAGACTCCAAACATACTTATCTCCACAGTAACTGCCAAGCAAGGCATTTTACCTTTCCAGGCAAAGTAGTGATTCCAGAAACAAAACTAGTCAGGAGCCCCAATATTCTCAAAGCCCAGCCGTTTTTGAGGATGTGAGAGCATTTGGAAAGCTCCCTGCACATCCCTGCACATTTGTGATATGATCTGCAACATTAAAACAGCCCTAGCAAAGTCCTGAGGAGCAAAAGCTAAACGCTACTAGAAAACAAAAACATAAGGGTGCATGCATCCCAGGACAGCCTTCATCCTTGCAGCAAGGGGCTGTCAAAGCACTGCCCGCTCTCTGGCTAGCTGCACTTATAGGAAAGGAAGGAGAAACAGGGAATATGTACAGCAGCTGATCTGCGTACGAGGGGATCCCAAACCAAGCGTAACACAGCACAGCCCGCAGGAAGAAAACACATGGCTTAAGGACAAAGCAGCTCCTGGGTCCGCCTGCTTCTAGAGATGGGTGTCCATTTTGCAGAAAACTCCCTGCACAACGGCAGCTTTTGCTGAAGTGCTGGCTCCTCCTCTCCCCTCCATGTCAGACCTCTTCACTAACGATATCGATCCATCACACGTGCTGCTACAGCTACAGACTGGCTCAGGGAGGGGAGGGCTTGTCACAAAGCAGGATGCTAAACAGTTGCCATTGCACTAGACCAAAAACCACACACGGTTTTGCATCCTGCTGCAAAGGCATTTGACCCTAGAAAACATAAGCCCTAATCAGTACGTAGTATCTTGGGCAGGCACAGGTTAAACTCCCACTGGGAATAAATGGTGGATTCCTCCTCACCAAAGCAAAAATCCAAGTGACAAATGGATATGAGATAAGCTCTATTATGGCAAGCGTGAGCTGTGTGTGCAGATACATATTAGCATCTCATCAAGAGGAGACGCTGCCGACCCGGAGCAGTTCAGATGCAGCAGTTTGGAGGTGAAGGATTTAAAAGGACAGAATCCCTCGTGGTGGCAGCTCTCCAGCATCCTCCATCACACTGCAGTAAAGACAAACAAGCTCTCGAGTTCTGCTTTTGTCTTTGCTCCTGATTTAAAGGCAGAGAAGGGAATTCATGCTCAAAGTACAGGGGGGAAGCACCTGTCCTGCAAGCAGCCTTGTTTAGTGGATATCGACACCTACAGGAACACTCAGAAAAAGCCTAGCATCACCCAAGTTGAGGCACGTGGCAGATTAACCACATCCAAAGAGCATGGCCGCCACGACTCCCATGCTGACCCATAACTGGCGTCACCCCAGTCCTGCTCCCAGCAGAGCCGCTGCCCTAACGGAAGTGGCCAGGGATGACGATCCTCCCCCCCCCGCCCCAAAATACAAGAGGCATTGGGAGAAGGCCATATCCCCGAACAAGCAGGACTGTTCCCGGCTATTGGGATGGTGGCTCTTGGTCAGCCAGGAAGTATCCCAGAGGACAGCACTGCCACAGCTGAACTGGTCTTACCATCAGAAAGCATTTTGTACGACAACAATTTCAAGATGTAGATTTTCTAAAACCCTTGAGCAGTACATGATATTTAGGCACCTTTGGTCCCCAGACAGCAGAGTTCATCGGCATCCATTTAATCAAGCTCTGCACGCTGTGCCTCACTACAAACAGCTCTGTTTCAAAAGGCACCATTAAAGCCAAGCAATTATCTCCTCCTTTGAAGGCCACAGACTTGCTCCATACGGGAGACAACGCTCCCGAGGACCCATGGCTCTGCCTGCAGCAGCGGAGAAGACAGGTTCCTTAAACTGCTGGTTTCCAGAGCGAAGCTGCATCCCAGGAAGAGAAGAATTAAAATAAACCTCCCAAGCAGCTTGGAAATGTAGAAGCGTTGAGACAGTCGGCTGGGAAAGGGGTACTGCAAACAGTATGGAGACACGCCTAGGGACATTTGCACCGATATCAAAGCCTCCTTCCTCTGTTAGTTCCACCTCCCCTTCACATCTACTTTCCTCAAAAGGCGGCACAAAAAGTACAGGAAAAAAGCTGGTAAAATGGCAAAACGATCCTGTTTGATGTGCAGAGCCAAGGCATGCAACGAGGTCACTGCAGGAGCAATGGAGGAAGATTTTTAACTGAGACTTGGTTCCAAGTCTGCTGCTCCAGTCTGGATCCCGAACACAAACTCAGCACAAGGTTTGCTATTCCCCACATCCCAGCCGCCTCTACTTACAACATTTATGGAAATGAGAGTGTTTTAACCCAGGATTGTCTCCCGTCGCTCTGATGCTGCATTGCGGAGATAAGAGTTATAATAGTTGCAAACATGGCTGGAGGAGGACGGTGCTCTGATTGAGGAAAATCAATGCACTAAATGACACCACAATTCCTCCTTCACCTTGTTTTATGGAAATTAGAAAAAGCAAAGACAAAATGCACAACTAAATCATCCCACACACTATTTAAAGTTTTATTATAAAATTAATAAAACTACATACTTCAAGGTCAGAGAAGTATGTAGGTGAAATATATAGAAAAAAGAAATTGTGATGAGTTTTACCCAATTTGAAGCAACAACAGGGCATCTAAAATTTTACAGGTGGAAAACTGGAGAAGAAATCTTAAAATACTCTGGCAAAAACATTTTATGGGCTGCAGAAAAACAGTAGTTTTGCTGGAAAATCACCTCAACACTCCAGATGGTTTGTTTTAGTGGCTGGGTGGCAGAAGCAGCTCTTTACACCTTATTCTATTGCAACCAAACGAAAACCTGGCCCTTGGTAAGCTCTAGTTAAGACAAAGTGGCTGAGCAGGACCCTTTGCCCCGCGCAGGCTTTGCTCAAGCATTCCTGGTCCCCAGGAAACGTTTCTTAATCTGTGAAATATGAACAGCCTCTAAAGGACACCTTCTCACCCAACCCAATGTACACTGAACCCCACCGGCGGCCAGACGGTCCCTCCGAGCCTGCGCTTCCCCATCAGCTGCCATCTTACCCAGACGAAAACCATCCCAACTGTGCCCGCAGTGAACGTGCAGCCGTGATGGGTGAATTGCCGTGAAGGTAACGGGGATACTTGATATCTTCGCTATAGTCACTCTGATGTACAACTCTAAATACAAAATTCCCATCCTATCCTCCCAAGGCTGAAAGGATTTTGCGAGCCTTAAAGAACAAAATACTAGAATGCGGAGGGCTATAGAGAGGTTCTGCTCATTTCCAAAGGGACAGACCCACGCTTACATAATGAAAAAAAGCCAGAAAAAAAAGAAGAGCATCTTGCTACTGCATCATGTATTTGAAACAAAAGCAAGATTGTTGTGGGGATTGTGAGACCAGCCAGAAGACAAATATGCAGCGGCTCTGTTTCAGACTGACTGCTTAAAGAAAATTTTGTTGCTATCCACCAGAGAAGAAGAAAAACTTGAGACAAACATATTCTGAAAGGCAGGAAAGAACTGTAAGCAATCAGTTCGACTTTCTCAGAGGCTACGTCGAGAACAACAGTAATTGCAGGAGCCAGGAGATCAGTGGAACTTTCTATCCCTAGGATACTGGTTGGAGTCCTTGCACCATCTTTCAGCTGCAAACTAGATTTTTGGTTTTTTGTACAGGCAGAAAACCCGATCCTCCTCCTACACACTGAGCAAAGACTAGTTGTGAAGTTTTAAGTATCAGAACACAGTGGTTATTGGGCTGTGCGAGCAGGGGCAACAAGCCAGCCCCTGCCGCAAGCTTGCAGAAGAGCAAAAGAAGTGTCCCAGGCCACTCACACAAGCCAGCAACTCTCATCTCCACCTAAAGGGAAGTTATCAGAAGCCGCTAATAAGAACTCCACAATTCTCAGCAATAAGCCTTTGTTGAAAGCTATTCAAAGATGCAAAACATCACCTCAAAGTTCACCATATCCTAAACAGTAATACTAAGCCCCCAAATGTATGAACGGGCAGTTTCAAAAAGAAACAAGACCACTCCCACACACGCACTGCTGTCGTTGGGTGAGTATTAATCAACGCTGGGGTGATCAGGGTCCAACCCATCAGGCTGGGGGTACCAGCTGCAATGCTCTTCACCCAGCCCCTCACCCCAAAAGCCTGCTGGGAGGGAAGGACAGCTGCATTATATAAAATTAAATGAATCTACCTAAGGGAGTATTGAATTAAAATTGCTGGTAGCAGTATTAAGCATTACGCTGGGAAGCCAAGGTCTGCTCCTTCTGTGCCAGAGCCTTCCTTTCCCTTCGGGGAGCCAAAGCAGGTTAAAGAGCTCTGCACGCAGGAGCCAGCACCTTGTTTTTGTACAGAGCACAACCAGACACACACGAGCTGGGTACGCTACCTGAGATCCTCTGCTGCTCCTGAGAAAAGTCAATGCCTTCACCGATGGAACTCATGATTTTCTCAATCTGAAAATAAAAAAAAGCACATGCTGCATTATTCATAAAGCCTCAGGAAAAGCTAAAGGCGGCCCCGGGATTTCACCTGCCACGTGACTGCCGAAGAAATCCAGGAAAGGATGTTAAGATACCTCTCACCCAGAAAAGGTACCCTTAATACCTTGCCTGAGAAGGTCTTCGTAAGGATGGATGACTCGGAAGGGATGCGTAGAGGTTGGGACTCCACAGAGCCTTCCCTTCCACAACTTGCCACTGCCTGAAAATAAACAGCTCCAACAAAACCATCCCGCTGGAGCATAAAATTAAGGAGAAGGAAAGGAACCCCAAACTCCTCAGTTCACCCTGTACAAACATGCAGCCCCACCTTCACCAGCAGCAAAGCCTAAGAAATGCAGTTCACTAACTCTTTCACAGCACGCAGAACATAAACTTGGCTTCACCTCAGTCTGGGTTTTGTTCGGTATTTTTGTTTTGGTTTGTTGGTTTTGTTGTTGTGGGGGGTTTTTTTTGTTTTGTTTTGTTTTTGGTTTTTTGGTTTTTTGTTTTTTTTTAAAAACCATCACATTTCCCAGTCCTGGGCATGGAAGCTGTGCTCCTCACCACTTCCACTGAGAGCAGAGATGCTTAGAAAGAGTTTGAAAATAGATCAGGTTTGCAAAAGCAGCAACGCCATGGGGGCAAATGCCTTAACTACCCAGGAGAGGGAGCTAAAGGCAATTTCATCCCCTGATTTAAGCGATTCGCAGTCAACAGGTCAAGGCAAACCCCATGCAATTCAGAAAAAAGCTAAAAACTACTGCCTGAGATGGTGTCTTTTCAAGTCCGCTTAAGAGCTGCATATAAATGACTGCATTTGCCACACAAAAAAAAAAATTAATGCAAGTTGCAATTTCCATAGAACCTACAGGAAACTTTCTTAAATGAGAATAGAACCTTTTCAAAACCAATTCTTGAGCAGAATTTTAAATCGAGGCTTTCTGAAGCAATGCTGCAGAGGGAAAACTGACAGTGACAATTACTAGGTTAATTCTGTTAAGATGAAAGACCCAATAAATTGCACCTCAGTTAATCAATTCAGAATTTTCAATAATCTAAAGCGCTAAAGCCCACTATTTTCCAAAAAGCAATGAGACACATAAGAGGCTCAAGTCTGGTTGCTTACCCCAGTCTTCAATCTATAACTGAGCAGAAAAGTTTAAAAAAAAAAAAAAAAAAAAAAAAAAGCCCCCAGGGAGAGATTCCTGAACAGAAATCTCCCAAGAAAATATTCCTGCGGTTGCTGCTGAATGCAGAGCCGATAGATCGACGGGCAACAGAGAGTGAGGGGGGAAATAAACTTCAACTCTTACACAACTTTTTTTTTTCTTCTGGTCTTTTAAGGATAGATTTGGAAAAGCAGTCCAAGTTTTCCTGGACCTCATCCCCCAGCCACCTTTGCACTGCCTGCATCCCAGCGCGATGCTTTGCTTGGTGCAGCTGCACGAGCTCCCAAAACTGCCTGGCTGGCGAGCGGGACTCCTGGAAATGCTGCCGGGAGCCGGGAGCTTGACTTCCAATCAAAATCAATGGCAGCTTGAAGCTGAACTCCACTAGGGAGGGGTTTTTTTGGTGAAACAAAAAAACCAGACAGTCTTAAAAGGCTCCTGCCAAGTCAGATCTCCAATAAAGTCCTTCCTGTTTGTGGGGAGCAGACAGGCAGTGCACTTGTAGCATTAAATCTCACCAGGGAGAAGGCATTCATGCGATCTATAGAAGAGTCATCAAAGAATGTGGATCCTCTGCCCGTAGAAAACCATGAGGACGAGCACTTCTACTGGGCTTGAAATATAGTTAATGGTAGTTTACCGGGAGCTTTGAAAACCAGCCTGAAAAAACAATAATCAGAATTCAAACATGTATGGAAGAAAAGTGAAGTATGTTTTAAAAAGAAATTTCAGTTAAAGGAAGGGTTCTGAAGTCGCTGGAGGCATGGGTCCTGCCATCGGCACGCTGCCCTGCAGTGTGTAAGGCAAAAGCGTTCATCGCTCTTCTGCCCCTGGACACAACCAGAACTCGAATGCGACGTTTGTTAAAACAGCTCAGAGATACCTGACCCCAGCGCCGGGCTCTCCATCGGGCTGCCGGGGCCATGCAGGTCTTGGACAAAGGCCAGACGCCATCAAACGCTGACACAAGGGTTAACAGAGTCGCTAACAGGGGGCAGGATGAGTGACCAAATCCCTTGTTTCATAGGAGGGTAAAAATGACAAAGGAGAACTGATATGATAGCCTGGGACATGAAAGCTTTTACTTACAGAAGACAAGTCATTCAGAACTTTAATCAAAGACTGCAAGCTATCTGTACAAGAAATGGGGGGTTGTATTTTAAGCTCAAGTTTAAAAGGATGCACTAAAAAAGGATGAGGCCACATAAAAGGCAAAAATATCCCGATTTCAAATGGACAGAGGCAGCCCTTAAATGACAAAAATCAAACACAGACAGGGCGGTTCATTTTGCGACTGCTCACACCACTAGCCATTCCTTCAGATAAAAATTACACGGCTAGTCATTGTGTCATCTGATCTCGCTATTTAGACTGATTGTGGCTGAATAAGGAAGCCTCAGAAATAGGGGCTCAGCAACAAAGCAACAGCTTTGAGAACTGCAAGAAAAAGTTGGGTTTTTTTGTCAGCTAACCTAAGGGTCTTGTGTACATCAGCAGCTCTGCCGTATCAGCAACAGAAGCGTGGGATCTGCTAAACTGGAACCAGTTAAGAGGAAAAAACTGAATTTGAAGTCTGCCTTGTGATGCTGAGTTCTTCTTCTACCCTAATTATGCCTTTTAACTGTTTCTCTCTGTTGGAGGTGTTTGTGGCAGTCACCTACACTCCATCAGCCCCGCTCCTCTCCACAGGCTCGGTTTTAAAGAACTTTTCCATTTCTCATTAGTTGTGATGGAGCCTGAAGGACGTGAGCCATTGCAGCAGCTTCTGCTCAAGCCTGTAGGCAATGTGAAATAACTGAAAAGTATTACTTGCCTCATAATTCTCAGCAGGGGTTACTGACTGGAACCCAGAGGTACCCTAGGTCTCACGATACATATTTTTGCCAGTCACCATTTCAGCAAGAACCACCTGCTTTATCTGCTTTTGCCTCTCTGAAGCAGCAAATGCTCCCCAGCAAAGCCTTGAAATTTCATGGTGCCCTTATGTATCATCAGTACATAAAGGCCATGCAGGGCTGGAGGGAAATAGAGACGGTGCAAAATAAGCCTCATTTCCAAATAAGACCAAAGGCTTCGGTATTGACTGTTTTATTCACTTCCATAGGCAGGCACCGAACCCAAGCTGCGGCAGGATTTCTGGGATACTGCCACAATCCTGAGGGCTCGCTGCAGAATTTGGGTCTTGAGGTCAATTCAGTTCAAGTTCCAGAAGTTTAAGGGCATTAAGCTTTGAATATTTATGTCAATTAGCTTCATTACAAGGTATATTTCTAAACTGGAGCCACTCTTGTACCTACTGTCTGGGATCTTTATCTAAAAGATGTTTACTTCAGCCAATCTGGAAGCCTGTGAAGTTCTTTAGTCTCATGGGATCATTTGGAGCAAGAATCACTTGGTTCCAGCCAAGCTTTTCCTATAACCAGTCACCAAGAGGGGAAAAAAAAAAAAAAGGTGGGGAGGGAGGGAAGAGAGGAGGCGAGGAGAAAAGCGTGTTTGTTCAAGCAGCCCCAGCTCCCTCCGACTGTCTCCCAGCAACAGAGGCAAAGCGCTTTGCAGATCTCTTACGCTGTGCTGGGACCCAGCTCTGAAGACGTGTGGGGACTGCTGCCGGTGCTGCTGGGAAAGGCAAAGAGCACAAGAGCATGTTTCCGTGGCAGATTCAAACCCCACATTTGCAGCCCCTCTTTGGTCAGAGCTATGACTCTGAACGCTATTTGGCAAGAGCCAGGTAAGCTCCCTCCCATCAGATGCTCGCTACAAAAAAATCCCATTTATTTCTCAGCATTTTTGCATTGGTAGAGCCAGCATTTTGCCCTCCCCTACTGCACTTCATGCTTGGATGTCCTCTTCCACCCTTACCCACTTGCAGTTTTGCCCTTTCACAATGCAGGATGAAGGATAAGAGAAAGTTTTAACTTGATTTTAAGAAGGGCTGGCTCTTCTGCTGTGTTTCTCGCCGGGAAGAAGCAATGCCTACTGCAGTACTATAGTCCTGGAGAGGACAGTGCAGGATGAAAGGACTCTCCCCGTTTTTTCACTTCCTTTAAATGTGGATAAGAGTTTTCTAAAAACAGCTTCTCCCCCATGCATGGAGGTAACAGGTGCCCAAAAGCTGCAGACAAGAGGACAATGGCAATCCAGATCACAACCTGCTCTGCTCTCAGACTGGATGAGTTCCCCTGCCCAGGGCAGGTTGCCATGGTCTGACACCGTGAAAAATTTGCTTCCTTTCCTGCATCCCTTTTCCATAGCTGGATTGAAAGTGCAAATTAACTCTGGGTGCCAGGCCAAGTTCACTTTTTTTCCATTACACTGCCCTCCCCTAATACGAGGGGGGATGCTTTTCAGGTTCAGTCCCCAGCACTGACAGCTCTGCAAGCAAAACACAGCAGTGAGGACTTGCAGGTGCTTCTTCAGCACTAAAACACCCACAAACTTTTCCTCAAAAGCAGAGAATTGCCTTGTGCTATATAAAACTGAATGGTAATGAAGTAATCACATGGCAAAGGATTACCTTTCACAACCCATCTTTTGCTAAACATCAGTTTGATTTGGAGGAGGTCATGGTTATGCACAGTCAAAACTGTATTACATTAATGCAAAGGGAAATCCTGCTTCATGCCCTCGGCTCTCCACGAAAAGAAAACACTCTCCCAAGTCACACATCAACTCAAACACCGGTTTATTGCTGATCGTCTTGATTTAATTGTTAAGAGGGTGCAAAGATAAGAATACAGGGGAAGGACACAAACCTAAAGCGGGAATGAACACTTTAAAGCACCCCTGTCTTCTGCAACCGGTCCTCAGCTGCACTCTACAGCACTAAGATGGGACTGGAAGAGAAGATACCTTGAAAATAGCCTACACTACAGTTTTTTAGGCTGTTCTTTCCCAGTGGTTAATTATTAAAATACAAAAATACCATGTTTAAATATAGCGCTGCAGTTCAGACTTAGTTGTAGCCTGAACACTCAGTTCCGATTTGTTTTGGCTTAACCTGTTTTTTTCCACTGAAGCACCAAGCATCGGTCCCTGAACAGGTTGTGGGGTGGGTTTGGGGCAGGTTTGGGTGGGGTTTTTTTTTGTTTGGTTCTTTTTTTTGTTTGTTTGTTTTTAACATCCACAGAAATAAAGCCGCAAAATCCTTTTTGCCTCCTAAATTAATACAATCATATCTGTTATTCCTAATCTAGAGGGGTAGCTGGCTCCACACTATAAAGACATTTCAGCCGATGAGGCCTGAAACCCTACCAAGAAAGGAGACAAACTATTGCAAAGCTAAAATACTTTGGGAGAAGGAAAGGCTGCAAGGATGGGAGAGCGCCCTTCAGCAAACCCCAAAGCAAGGGGTGCGACGGGAAGGAATTGCAGAGCAGTCACCAGGATTGAAGTACACTGATTTATTTTCACATTTGCCTACGTTTTGCCGAAGAATAAAAATACCCCGAAAAAAGGAGCTGGGTGTGGCTGAGAGTCATCCCGGGGCTGGGGAAGTGGTAAGCTCTTCCACGCAGGCAGGCAGCCACGAAAACATAGCAACTGGCAATTTACTCCAAAACAGAACTTTATCTTAAAACAAACTATCCCGAGCGACTGAGTTCTGATTAATGGAGAAAAAGGTATTTGTTTGCAGAAGGCCAGTAAAAGCCAAGCCAGCTTGGAGGACATGCTGGATGCTGAGGTTCGTTCTGCTGGCAAGACAGAGGGTATTTCAACACCAGAGTCCTGCAAAGTAATTCCCCACTTCACAGCACTCATGGCAGAAGCACCTAATGACATGAGCAGGATGCAAAATATCTTCTTTCCTCTGATACCACCCTGCATGACCAGCAGGAGACAGGTCCCACATCTTCTGTGAAGACAGTGGTGCCAGGTACAGGCCATCGAAGCCTCCAGGGACCCTTGTCCTCGGAGGGCACGCACGGCCCCGCAGAGGCATCGCTCCACAGCCAGCCCTGATGTGTGCTTCGTTTCCACCCCCCTGCCCTGACAGACGTGAAGCCGTGGTGTCCATATTAATCTCTCCAGTTTTTCCTTCCCAGAGCCAACGCTGAAGTTTGGAGCCAGCGAGTCCATTGAGAGAGACAGAGGACGATTAAACAAGCCCCGGGGTCTTTTATCACCAAAATAAAAGACAGCCTCATGCAACACAAGCTGTCTGCAGCAACTCATTTGCATGCAGGGAAAGGAAGCTTCATTCAGAAAGCACAAAATTGAGCAGCACTCCATTAGCGTGACACTCACCCAGGTTCGGGGGCACCTTTATGTATGCTACCGGAGCTTTCTGGAAGGGGCTTAGTAAAACCTCACCTATGGCTGAAAAGCCCTTACATTTACCATCAATATAAATGCAGAAGTTTTGTTCTCAGTCTCTGCATGCAGCATCAGTGAATCCCAAGGACACAGCAAGGTTGTCCTGGGAGAAGGGAAAAAAAAAATATATATATGCACACGCATGCCAGCTTTTGGATGACCAGATATTGCCAAGAGCTACAGCTATCCTACCCAGACGGTTTATAAGCAGGGTTTTCCTCCCTCCCTCTGAGAACAATAGGTGGTCAGAGCATCCAGCTGCTTCAGACAATGATCTGCACTGCTGTTCTGCAGCTCCGCAGGTGTAACACCCCGCACTTGCATCCCCAACCAAGCTCCATAGTTAGGCTCTGAGCCCCACAAAACAGCTCTGTTTAGAGTAAATGCATGCTTCCTGGCTTCGAAATTAAGAAGGCCAAGCAGAAGGGTAGGTTTGCGTATGTTAACTAGGAGGCTGGAAGTGTGCCTAAGACAGCAGGCTGTGTCGGCCAACCTTTCCAGGCAATGGTCTCTCTTTCCGACACCTCCCTCATGCACACACAAACACACACTCCTTTGCAAGGAGCTTATTTCTGAGAAGCCAGATATTACCATTAAAATCCAGATATGCCTTGATATACAAAGGAGAGGCCCTTTGACGCTTTTATCCTGGAAAAACAGCTTTTAGAGTTAACTCAGGGGTGCTGAAGAAAGACTCCAGTGAAGTGTTTTCCCTCTAAATCACTATAACGACTTCAGACTTGTTAAATCAGGTACGAACAGAACAAGACGTAACAGATTGCTTTACTCTACTGCTTTTCACAGGCTCCTCACTGCTGCATCAGGCCCTGATACCTGGGAAGCCTGAATAGGGAACTACACATTACCATCTAGGGATGATTGAGAGTTGAAGGTGTGTCTGTGCATGTGCACGTACATATATGCACACACACACATAACTACAGCGCATTGCCTCTGGGAACCAAACAAGCAGAAATTGACTTTTTTTTTCCTTGAGGTGCTTTCTGTGGTTCAGCAGTTCACCCAAAGGTGACAGCAGCATCCCCACCTCTGCGACACGGGGGGACTGTCAGCTTGTGCCATCACCAAGAGCGTTAGGGACCAGTGTAACAGGGTTTCTCCTCAAAACCCCTCCTGCCCGGTGCTTCCTGAGCTTACCTTCCCCTATGATAGGATTTCTGGTACCACGCACCACTGCCCATCTCTTTCTGAGCTCTGCACGTTGCAAGCAAAAATCCCGTGTGGGGTCAATGCCTTCTGCTTCCTCTGTGACCACTTCCCAAATCAGCAGCTTAAAATCACCAGTCCAGAAGCCTGGTCACAAGGAAGATAAGCTACGGCATGCCTGCACATGTGTCAAAGAAACAGAATCACTGAGCAATAAAGTTATTCAGATAAAAGTCTATAATTAAATAAAAACCACAGAGAAACAAATGGCACACTATCTACCATATGTATGGTATTAGTGCATTATAACGACACCCTGCAGCATAAGCATAATTAAGAATATATCAGGATTCCCATTATAAATCTTATTGTTAAGGGGTTCATAACCTATTGTACAAACTCGCCTGGGGCTAGAGCTCAGCAGACAAGATAGAAGTTCCAGCAGCATATTTTATACTTGAAAGCTACTTACAAAGTTGGGTTTAAAGGTTATCAGTATTTTAAATTTCTGCAATTCCAAGTAAGTGTCAAAGGTTAAGACTTCATTATTTCTAAGCTTCTACAACTGAGGGGCAGATTTGGTTTAAAATTATTAAAAAAACCCAAACCAAACCAGACAAGCTGCTGCTACAGTTTAAAAACCCCTTGGAGTACAACAAACACCTCGAATTACAAAGTGACCAGACTCATTACAGCCTAACAGGCTAGCTGGAAAAGGCAGGGGAGAAAAATCAGGGTGCATTAGGTCAACGGGTGATACTGGGGAAGCACGGAATGCCTCCATCTGACGCTTCCATTTTGCACCCATACCGCAGTAACCCCAAATACAGCAAAGGTAAGATCAACCACGAGCTGTACGGTTGCCTGAAGAAGATGATCCCTCCTGCACACAAAGCCTGACTCTCAACCTTCAATATCACGGCTGAAAGCTTGTGTCAGACAGTTATGAGGTGACTCTAGGTGAACACGAGATGCTGCTAGCCGTTTCCAACTGTTTTATGGATTTTCTAGTAAACAAGAGCAAGTTATTTTGGGGTTGCTGGGAGGAAAGAGAAAGCAGAGCTATTTAATCAAGATTTTGGATTTTCTTTTTTTAATTGCTGACTTGTGAAATCATCTCTCAAGAGATGCGGTATACGGTCTGGAGGGGACAGAAGAGGTCAGCACAAACAAATGACTCAAGTGGCAATTGCACAACGTGCCGAATACTAACACCCTGCGCAAGAGCGACGGACTGAATGAAAAAAACAGCTTTAACTAGCCTTTTTGAGCATTTCAAAATTAATACCCAATTTACACCACGAGTCCCGTAAATGGCAATAATGCCCCTTAGCTGATACTTCTACATTTTCTAGGCTTCTCGGTGCAGTGGTAATCGCACTGGCCCAACTCCTCCTGCTTCTCATTTCAAGTTTAGGAAACACTTGGTGAAAAGACACCTCAGACAGCCTTCCCCAGCAGCCATACCGAAATGAAGTCCATTACATTTGACATGCTGCTTCCCATTTATTAGCTGTATCTCTAAGCACTTGCTGCTCTTGCAGCCTGCAGCCCAATAAAGCAAGGCACAGCGAGCGCCCAGGGTCACACGCTGAACTCGCTGCAGCTTCCAAGCATTTTGCAGATTCACAATAATTGAGGCTTGACGTGACAATAGAACAGAGAACAATAGAGGGGCCAAAGCCAACAGAACGGCAGCTTTTCTAAAAGCCAACACGACGCAGGCTCAAAATACCACTGTGATTAGGACACTCACAGGCAGCAGGCGAGCCAAGAAGATGCTGCACGCAGACATTCATCCGGGAGGCAATATAGCAGGTGCTGCTTTAACAAGCAATTAGGTCCCGCCTGCTTCCCTGTTCATCCTGCTGATGCAAGACACAAATGATCTAAGGTGTTTTCCCCTGAAAAGTCTTTGGTTAATGGATACCTGATATTACTAACTGATATTGCATCCCTGAAGGTGGAAGCAAGGCTGCTGAGACCCAGCTGGGATCCATCCTCGGAGCAGAGGGATGGCTGGATCACAGCATCCTCCAGGACCTCTGAAAGGGATGCAGTTGCAAATATTAAGAGCAGGAGAAGAGCAGGTATTGTCTGAGACAATACCTGCTGGCTCCTTAGCGCAAGTATAGTCCTGGGAAATTTGGATTTGGGCCATGAATCTCATTCCTAGATTGGTGACAGCACATAAACCACTCCTGGTTTAGTTTATGATGCTTCGGCTTATGTTCTCCACATCACCACCCCATAGAGCAGAAGCCTCATATTTCATCGCTCAGTATATTCTGCATATACAAAAGATACTAGCCTGTGTTATGAACTCAGCATAACAAATACCGAAGGCCTGGAAAATATAATGCTCAATTTATTAATTCAAACCTAAACTACAAAAAGCAAGCCAGTTGTTGGAGGCACACTTCAACACTTATTCAGAGTTCCCATGCTATATCCTCCTCCAGCAGCACGTGCTTTCCTCACACAACGTGAGGACTCACTAAATTTGTTATTTATTTCAGGCTGCAACTGTTCATTAGTGATAAAGGTGCACACATTTTCTGGCTTAATACGGTCTCTGAGAAACTCATTTGGATCGGGATCAGGGACTGTTGGTTCATACCACCCTCCAGTCTGTGTTTTTGTACAAATCCCAGAATTACAAATCTGAACACACACCAAAAGGGAAGGAACTTATGGTATAAACTTGTATTTCACAACCAGTGTGTGGTGGATCTGCAGATTCAAAGCCCTCCAAATATCAGTGTTTTTTGACAAATACCCAGTAAAATCGGATGTTAACGTGACAAGTTGGCCAAATGTGCCAATGCATCTGCTCAAAACAGTGAAATGGCTGGACGCTGGTTATTTTGAACTCACAATAAAAAAAGGCAAAACCCCCTTAAGAATATCGAATCAATTAACTGTCTTCACAGCTACGTTGTCATACTCTCGCGTCCTAACACACAAAGCCAAAAATGACTTGTTAGGCTCTTGGTGCAAAGGTTGTCTCCAGCGTGCAGGATGCAACACGGCAGGGTGAAGCCTGCTTGGAGACTTTGGATAGAGCTACAGAAATGCTTTTTTAAAAATAAAAACTTCTGAAGTGCTGGAAGATGCAACGTGAAGTGGAAAAGAACATAATGAAAGACTGAATTTAGTAAGGACACTGAGGCCGGACATTTCTGTTCCTGAAAAAGACTCCCGAAAACGCTAACGATCACAAGATCATTACATAACCAAAATATCTGTCAGAGCACGAATGATTTACATAAAAGAATCAAAAGCTTCTGATTCAGAAATACTGAGTTAATACACTTGAAACGTTAACAGAAACACACAGCAGCAGCGGACTGAAATTGTTATATTATTCTAGTGCACTGGATGCACACATGCTAATTAGATCCACATTCAGCCTGTAATTGGTGACCTATAAATAAGAGGAGAAAGAAGTCATTGTGCATTTAGATCTGTACTGAGGGCATTTTTACAAATCCTTTTGAACGCGTGGATGGAAGGTTTCTTCCACACACAGGGTAGCCGATAAGCTGCTACGTCTCACTGTAGTTTGCAAACCTGCCTTAGGGAGAGCCACCCTGGATACCTGTCTGGTTCCAGACCAACCGATACGATTCAAAGAGCTGGCAAATATAATTCTTGTTATGTTTAAACCTTGCTGCTAAATACAGGATTAAGGTATGCCTGATCTTTATGTTTGCCTTTCAGACCAGAACACCAACCAATTTTACCTACAAGGCTAGTAAATTGTCTTAATTTGGCTTAGATTAGCTTAGTTCCATATTGGTTTATAATTTAACGGGCTGGTCATTTGCAAGATACAAAGCAAACCCATAAGGTGGAAACACAAAAGCTTTCACTTCAAAAAGTTAATCAGGATAGAGGAAATCTCGCCATCGGGGGCAAAGGGAAAAGAGATTCGACACGAGGCATGATGTGAGAATTCCTGACCTTAGCACAGGAAAAACAAGAGGAAACATTGGGATCTGGAGATAATAGAACAATCAGCCCAATAATTAAGTTGATTAAGATCCTGATGGACATGCTTGTTTAGGATAGCAGAAATCAGAACAAAAATACTGACCGCATTACTGCTTTTCCCCTAAACAACACCAAAAAATTATAAAATATTTAAAACAGGCAAAGGGAAAACTGGAATGAGAGCTTAGAAACGAGCGCCAGCTCTAGGCAAGGGACATCAGCCGAAAAGCACGCCAAGCACACCTCGCTTTCAAAACAGGCTCTGCCTGGCCCCACAAGCCAAACCCAGGGCAAATGAAGCATTTAAGATTTAAACACCTGAACCAAAAGAATAAATTAAACATTTTAGGAGGCATAGGCTGCTGGCAAGCAAGGAAGGATCGTTGTGACCCGCATGGCAGGGATGTCCTCGGACCATGCAGGACCACTCGAGGCAGAGATGCCATGGCCAGCCTGCACACTGCAAGGTGGTACCAATATGGAGCGGCTGAACATATTGTTTTCTCAACTGCGTTTTCTCACTTGAAACACCAGCTTTTCGATCTACAGCACAGGTAAGCTGCATGAGCTTGTCAGAACAAAAACCATTGAGCTTTTACAAGATGCAATTTCACCAGGCACAGAAATAGCAGCTCTCCCCCTGAATAACAGGGGAAATATTTGCATTTTCTTTCAACACCAGCTCACAACTCTGAATTTCAACTGCTGCCTGTCATTTTAAGGCAGTGGCAGGTTTTGCATCAAGAGCTTTCCTGAAAGTTTCACATTTCGATGCAAATGTTCTTAATCCTCAACTGTAAGCATGTAATTACGGCACTAATTCCACTAGGTACTTAAGCACCCAAGCAGTCCTGACAAGGTTAATTGAGCTCAAGTATTTAAAGCCACCCCATAGCAGCCACAACCTCTAACAACTTGCTCCCCAGCTCTTCAAAACCTGGGATGGAAGGCACAACAGATGTGCCATTTACTCCTGGCATCCATCCTTATGTGACATTAAGACCCCAAAAATGGGTCAGCAACAGGTGAAACACCACATCCACAGTGACTGCAAATGGGAAAGAATTCCTTCTGCAGCAATAGCAAAACATGGAGCACCACTGCAATTATTCATAGGAGTGATGGTTGCCCAGTGCCATAATTAGGTACAGAATATTCATTAATTCTTCAACTAATTCACTTGGGAAAAAAAATGCATCAAAGTGGTGGATTGTGCATCTCCTTTTTTCTAAAAAAAAAAAAAAGCTAAAATAAAATGCATGTTTTATTCAGTTCCCAAAGTTTCTTTTGCAGGAGGTTTAATCTCTTCCTAAAAGAGCTAAAGACAGAACACAGAGCAACTACCTCATTTGTGAAATAGATGCTGGAACATCTGAGCCCAGCATTCATTACAAATTCAGCATTGGAGCCACTTACTTGATAGCAGACAGCTGGAAGTGGAGGATTAAGGGATGTCAGGAGCCAGGTCTGAGGCTAATTCTCAGTAGCCTGCCTCATTCTTCAGCCCTAAACACTTAACAGATCATTTTTCTTACCCATACCTATGACCCAAGAACAGCAGCTAAACTCAGACACCACCATGCCTCAACTCCAGACGTCTCTGCTCAGAGCGCAGATGCAGATACGGGCTGGTGACATCAGGTTGTACAGATGCACCTCCTGGTTCATACATGTATCAAGAACAACCACACTGCAACCTCAAAAAAAAAAATCCCCCAAGCAGGGCAGGACCACGGGGTTCGAAGCAGAAATGCACAACAGTGATAATAATTGCAGGAGCAGCAGCGCATCAGAGACAAAAGGCACTAAACCTCAATTCCTGTAGCCAAGACACTGCCCAGCGCTTTTGCGTTTTGCTCAAGCCAAACATCTCCCCTCTTCCTCCTCCTCTACAAACGGAGCTCATTTATCTGCTATTGGCATTTAGGGGTTTTCACTTCATCACCTCACTTGGTCCTGCGAGAAGCGAGGCTGCGTAGGACGCGGCTTCCAGACACCCGTACATCGCTTTTATCAACCTGACAGTATCTAAAGGACAGAAAGCGTTTGTCACAGCCCGACTTCTTCTCAAGCCACCGCAGTTTCTAGAGAACTATTTTACAACATCCTCAAGCCCAGCCATCGTCCCTCCACTGCTTCCCCCGGGAGATTACATCCCCGCTAATTACTCTCACTGTCAGGAAGCTGCTTCCCCAGCGGAGCTGTGGCAGCTCAGTGAATGATTGTGATAAAGTTTAACTTTGTCTTGGTCAGGCTCTCTCCTATAGCACAGACATGCTGATCTATCAAATGGATAAAAGGACCTGGACAAAAACACAACAGAAGCTAGGGCAGGGGGAGAAGGAACCATTCAACATCTAGAACCTGGCCAAGAGTGATCAGATAGCATGGGCTCAGAATAAAGCAAAGTTGTTGCATGCCCCTTAGCCTTTGTTAAACAGCTTACTGTTCATATTAGACATGCATATGTTGCCTTTCATCCACAGAGACCTGGCATAGCTTATCATGAAGAGAGAAATCAGTTCAGCCCCTCCTGGATTGCACCCTGTGGGTGGGAAGGTTTGCTGAGCAAACTCCAAGGGGTTTCAGTACTGTTTTGCACGACGCAAGGCTTGCCTGCCTACGGCAGGGCTCGTGCACGAGCCTGGGCAAACGTGCAGGGCTGGAGCTGCTCTACAGAGGAGGAAGGCAGAGCAGATGCGAGTTAATCCGCCCTGAAAGGGGACTGGCAGTCAAGCAAAGCACCAAGAGCCCCCCTCCTCCTTCAGGAGTGCAAACACAGTTTATTCTCCTATACAAAATTCATAGTGAGCTGCAACTGCCATGTGCTCATCTCAGGGCTGCTAAATATTTATGAGTCTATTACAAAAAACAAATTTATCACTTTAGCCCTCAGCCAAGTTTGGAAGGATTCAAATATTTATTCTGACTAGGAGCTCTACCCCCTCGCATTCTTCCTCTCCCTCACCTTGCTTCCCACTCAAGCAGAGGATCGAGCATTTTTGGTCCTCACCCCTCTCCCTGGGCAATACGTTGCTGTTTGCTTTAATAATTTCTCTGGCTTGCTTGCAAAGAGTTTCTATCTGACAGCAACTGGAGGGGGGACACCATGTGTGTGCTCACACTCCCATGAAGGAGCCGGTGGATCAGGAGGCAAATGGGACACACGCTGAACATCCTTAGCGGCACGGAGCACAAAGCAGCACTGTCAGCATCTGTTGTTTGGGCCAGGCCCTTGGAGCAGGGGAGCTGTAACGGGGAACGAGCTTTGCCAAGTGAATCATTTCTTCCCCATCCCACCCTTTTGGCAAAGCCGGCACCACCTTCCACTTCCAACAAAGGGCATTGGCAGCGCTCGGCTGGGGAAGGGACATCATCCTTCGCTTCCAAGCAGCAGATTTTCCTGCCATCCCTGGGGGGTCAGCGAGACTAGCTGAGCAGAGTCACCCATGACCCAGAGCGATGCTAGCTCAGCCTCTGCCACAGATCTCATCTGTCCACAGACATAAACAGGTCCCTCCCCAAGTCCCCGGCACCCCGAACAGACACACCTACTGCTGGCAAGGCCAGTGGGCAAAATCCTCAGCTTGTTTGCTACAGCTGCGTGTTGCATAGAGCTGCACATGGATCACTTTCCTCCCCAGTTGCCCGCATAAAGACTTAAAATTAACAGAATAATGCATATAAATCTGCCATTGTTTTCCCTCAAAGAAGAGGAAGAGCCAAATCATTGCTAACAGGGGTGGCTCAACAAGGTTTTATATTAGCCCAGTAAATTCAGAGGCTGCAAGTTGCATCTAATTCGGAGCAGCTGCATTATCCCATTCAGGGAACTAATTAAACCTCCAACAACAGCACTGCATTTATGTTTAAATCTCATTGTTGCCATTATGACCAGCCAGATCACCCCCTTTCTGCACATACAAATCACTGCAAAAAAACCCCCAAATGTTCCCCACAGGTGCATCTTTACCATTTCTTACCAATCATAGGAGTCTGCTTTAGGATATTTTATAGCAAGAACTAGCCTGACTATATAAACTACTATCAGCAGCTCCCTTTTATGCTGCTTCTATAGAAAATTGCTCTGCCCCGTGAACCGTGCCCCTCCTGCCGACAGCGTCAAAGAGTGCAACTGTTGCACCAGGAATCAGAATGAGACCCCAAATGCCTCTCTACAGTCTTTGGAAATGAAAGAGCAAATCAAGCTAAAGGCAGTGAATCACCAGCTGCTGGCTCGTCCCCTTCTTATGAGAATATTTAACTTTACATAGTGTTTTTCTGTGGGAACAAAAACATTCTGCAAAAAGAGGCAATCACCATCTCACAGATGGGGAAACTGAGGCAGGGAGGAGAAACCTTTGTCCAGAATCATTCAAGCTGGTCAGTGACAGCCATGAGACCCCCAAGGCAAATCAGTGCTCTAGCCACAGGATGCTACTACCAGGTTAAACCAATTCCACGAAATGTTTAAATTACACCAGAAACCAGGAAGACAAACAAAATCATCAGGTTTTGATAGCACAAATTTTTTTAAGTTAGAGCTGCCCCATTGTAGACAGATGTGAATTTTTCACATTCTTCCTTTGATTTCCGCACCTAAACATAACAGGAAGAAAAAAGCAGATTTTCCTTTTGTGGCTTGTTAGGCTGAGACTGGGTGGAAATGATGCTTTTTGTTTACAAGCAGGGAAGCAGATCTGCAGGTTCATTTCTCAGAGAGGAAGCACAGGCACACTAACACTTGACCTTTGCTACTAGTAAAGTTGTGCAGCACTGTAAAGCCAAAGGCTCCTTTCCCTTTCAATGTTTGCTGTAAACAGTTCGGTCAGGCATGAAAAGTACAGTGAAAATTATCTGGTCCTGTCAAATAAGCCTTCTGCTGCAGAATCTTTCACTCACAGTCATAGTACAACTAACCCAGGTAATTAACAGCAAAGCCTCTACAACCAAAACAGCTACAGAGGAAAACATATATTTGGCAACCCTAAACCACTGCAGGGAATGAGAGGATGAACTGAAAGATGGGCTGGTACTGAGGAGGGATTCCCACTTTGCTTTTAGCATCTTTGAATACCTCCCTCTTCCACAAAAGATGATTTTATCTCCGAGTCAGGATCAGAGAGACAGCTGAGCATCAGTCAGCCCACAGAGGACAGGTGACAGGGGCACAACCGTCCCACGTGTTTACATGCCTGGCACACACAGCTCCACACCCCCAGCACCACAGGTTTTATTTCCTTTCAGTGTACAAAGAGTGGTTCATCTGAGCTTATCTCTTCTGCAACACTGCTGCTCTACCAGCACAGAATCATCTCCAAAGAATGTTTCAGTAATGCTGCGGTGCTGAATTTCAGAGGGACACTTAATCTTGCCTGAGTGGTTCACTAGGGCCAACTTTCTGAGCATGAAATATTTAACTATCCATGGGCCTCCTGTACTATAAAGTGACTTCTAACAAGCCTCTGAAATAAATACATGAAGAGGAAAGCGGGAGCTATTAAATACACAAAACACAGCCTAATTACTCTCTTCCTTCCATCCCCATGAGCCCCGGATACTGCTTACCCCCCCCAGCAGCAGGAACCCAGAAAAAAAACCATCTCCTCCGGATGCTAGGAGAGTCCACAGGGGAAGAATTGGAAAGAGGAGGTCAACATAAAGATTTGTGAGGAGCACTGGTATCAACTCTCCCTCATTTTGGGGATGTAAAAACTTATCTGGCTTGCCTAAAAGAAATCAAGCCCTGTATTTGAGCAACTTAAAAAACTTTGAAAAGCCCCTCACTTCTTGCAATTCTGCTTCTCCCCCACTCCAGTTAAGCCTATCTTTTGGCATTCAGCACCTTAAAGACTTACAAGTGAGCATTTGCCTGTTTATGCGATGTGAGAGTTAGTAAAAGCAGTGAAAACCACCCATGACCCCCTCCAAAGGCCAGTGCAGTACAGAGGAGCTCATGCTGTACATATTCATTCCTGGCACAGAATCTCTTAAGCAAGGTCAGCCTTACCTCATCCCACTCCGAAGCAAAGGACGGGGACTTCTCCAGCCTCTTCTTCCCAGTGCTGCAGTTCGAGAGCGATTCGCTCCGGCTCCCCATGGCATCGTCCTCTGTCGGAGAGCAGGTCAGAAGATCAGAGTCCGATTTGGACAAGCTGCGGCTGAGTTTAAGCTCGGCTTTGGGCTTGCTCCCAGGGTGGGCTCTGCCCACAGCTCTGTCCCCCTCTTCCTCAGCACCGCCGGGGTGCTGTAGCACGTGGGGCGTGACTACAGTTTCAGGATCCGCCCGGCTGACGTGCGTATGCTGGATGGTTGCGTAGACCACTTTCTGGTTTTGGTCCGGAGAGCTGGTCCGTACTGATCCAGAGGCAGGTAAGTCGGCATCCTCCAGCTGCATAGCAGGTGGGTGGCTTGTAGCTTCCGCGCCTCCTTTCTCCGTGGAGGAAACGAGCCTGAAAGGGTCCTCACTTATCTCACAGATCGGGGAAGAGCCATGAAGCAACCCTGAAAACTGCTCTGGAACCTGGATGTCCTGGCCGTCGGCAGAGTCCTGGCTGCGGCTGCCACTGCTCCTCCTGTGGTCTTCAAGGGGATGAAAACGGGGGCGGGGGGGGGAGAGGAATTAAAAACATGGAAGAAGCAGCAAAATTCCAGCTCTCCCCCTGCCCTCCCTCAGCAAGGGAGGGAGAGATAAAGAGAGAACAGTTCAGTATTGTTCCGCATGCTCAACTTGTACCCAAAGTCATGGCATTTATGAAATTCCAAACACTGGGCTGATTTATGCAATCTGGCAGCTCTCCTTGTTGTTTTATTCCTGTTAACACTAACTATCAGGCCTTGCTATATAAGGCTAAGAGAAGTGCTAACTATATCCTGCAGAGAGAGCAAGTGAGGTAGGAGAAGCAGAGACGGAGGCTCCTGGAACATCTGATACATTTCCATAAAGGCCAAAGTGTTATTTAGAGCAGCGCTCCCTGCTCTTGGCACGAGCTGCAGGGTGGGAAAACTTCTGGGCTGTAATCAACCTGCGAGTTCCAAAATCCGTTCCCCAAAAAAACCACTGCTTTCCTCCCTAGTGGTTTCTGAGTTTAACCTGTCCTCCTTACTGAGGGGAGAGAAATAAACAGTTTATGCACTAAAAAAAACTTGATCAAAAAGTCTTTCTCTTGCAAGTGAATGACTGAATGCAGAATGGTTTGATCTACTAACGCAGCAAGCTCTGTAGAGTACCGGCTGTCCCAGAAATATGACACTCTTACTCAGCTACTCCTGCGCCAACATCTTTAATATCAGATACCAGGGTCCTGCATAAATCATGAATAATTGACTGATCCCAATTGCCAAGCATGTGCACAGACATACGTGTACTCACCTTGGTCACGTTACACACATTCAAACTGCAAAAGCAAAACTTTGTAAAGCTAAGTATAACTTCTGTTTACCAAAGATTTTACACCTGCCCATAACTGCTTGCAAATTTTAACCACTTCCATTTAGTGCTGAAGAAACACTGTCCGGTCTGAGGACCAAAAAAACCACACTGCCAAAGAGCATTAAGGCAAAGCACCCTGATAACGTGGCTCTGAAATGCAAGGAGGATGTTCAGATGTGAAGAGGAAATTGCTTGCTTTGCAAGACACCAGCTCTCGGAAGTCGAGGCAAAGGAATCCTCATTTCAGTGAAGGCAAAACACCCTAATGAATTTTACTTATCTTTAACTAAAAGCAGCCTATTAGCAACAGCAATGAGATCAACTCCTTCCCCCCAAGCATCCTTTGCAGCACTAGACTTGACCAGGTCATTTTCAAACACTAACACCCATCTGGTTTGGTGGTCTGTCCTCACACCAGAAATGAGGCAGGAAAGGACTGAATTAGTCATTTGTCTTTGCAAGCCACTTTAGGTCCTGGGGTCTCATGCGCTCTGTGTTTGATGAGCGTAAGCTAGTCCCTCTCGCAGGCATTTGTTTACTCCACAGAAATGCTAAAAGCAGCTTGCTCAGTTGGCAGCTGAGTCAGGAACAGCAAAAGCCTGAACAGAGGTTAACTGCCAGGGCAGTGTGCCGGCAGACATCGCTTCTCACCGGGATCGAGTGATGCGAGGGCTTATTTCATTCTGGATCCTATGAGTTAAAGATTCCAGGGCAATGAAGCAGTTGTTGATTATCTTGCACGGGCGCATAAACCACAAGTTCTGCAACTGAAGTTGCCAAGAAGGAGGCACATCCCCTGCGGGCGGGTGGTGTCACCAGCATCATTCCTAATGCTGGCTGGGGAGTGCCAACAGCAGCACCTGATCAGAAGATCTCAAGACCAGACTATGTTCAGTCACTTTGCATAAAGTTATGAGGCTGTAATGCTGGAGAGAAACCTTAGAAGAGATCAGACATGCTTCATTCATAGGACAGACTGGTATTAGTAAGAAAAAGCTACTGACCTGCTAAGAGGGACACAGCATTGACGGGACAGTCACATTAACCTGATGGGGTGGGAACAACTTTTTCAAATTCAACAGCCTTTCTTCTCAATCTCTTTCCTTCCTTGGAAATCATTTCTTCCATGCCCCAGCTTAACCTTTACTGACATTTCTGCTGAAGGCAGAGAGGCGGCTGGTGAAAGTTTATGCCACATGCTGGAACACTTGGGTCCAGCCAGAACAAAGTGCTCCAAATCCAGCTCCAGAGACTCACAAAAGGGCTGCTGTTGAACAGAAATCACAGCCCCCATTCACCCTCGAGCCAATGAAGGACTTCAAAATACAAGGCAGCTGCCAGGGAAGGAATGGGTGAAGCAAGGGCAACAGCACTTGCTCAGAAGATGTGAGGAACACCTTGAAGGAGACGTTTCAGAGCATTTGAGAGCCTGCCCTGAAAGCTGCAGACAGAACTAATGTAGGAAGGGAAGAGTCATCTCGTTCCTTTTTATCATTGAGGTGCACATGGCAGGAACACTGAGCATTCCCCAGGCCTTACCTTTTGGGGTTTCGACTAAAGGTGCCTCAGGATGGCTAGCAGAGAGGCCAGAACAGCCACTGGCCATCTCGGGAAGGCGTACCTTTTTGGGATAGGTTGCTGACATGATTCAGCTGATGTGCTGATCACTTTTCTCATGGCAAAGAGACAAACAGTAGTCATTTTTCAAGGGTGTAGTGAATTTGGAGAAGGGGAAAATAACATTTAGGTGCTAGAAAAGCAGAGAGACCTATCCATCTGCTGCACTTCAAGGGATTTGAAAGCATCCTCCTCCAGTTACACCTTTTTAACTCAGAAAGGGAGTTGTCCTTAACACAGGGACTTCTGTCCAAGTCCCTTAGCTGATTTTACACCCAAGCACAGACATCTGACTGGTCCTGACTCCTTCAGCCAAGGCTTGCTGCAGGTTTCACTGACGGGAGGAACTTCCAACACCTAATGGGAACAGGAACCCCTTTCTGGGTACAGACTGTCTGCTTCCCAGAGAGGATTCAATTAAGAGCTTCCCTGCCAGCAGCCTGATGATTCCAGATACGAAGCACTTCCCTAAACTCGTAACACTAAGCTGTAACCGCCCTGCCTCAAACAAATTTCTTTCCCTATATATCATCAGCAGGATTTGTTTCATGCCCCTGGATTAAGAGAATGAAGCTGTTATTGCAGCTGCTTTTTGCTCAAGCTCCCCAACCTTAAAACTAGCGAGGGCATATGCTAGACTCTAGCTTTCATATATAAAAGGTTCCCCATGCTACATCATGCCAGAATTTGTCAAGTAAGGAGCGTGCAAATCTATCTCCTGTGGCACAGAAGGCCAGAGAAGACAGGGAAGCTGGCCTTTAAGGTGCTACTTCAGAGGTGCAAAAATAACCTTCAACAGCAGTAAAACTGAAACAAAGGCTTATTTATACAGCGAGATATTACATGTGAAACCCAGAAATGTACAGTACGCTCCTGCATCAGTCTCATCAAGCTCAGTCATTTTGGACTGAGTTTATCCTCCAAAAGCTACCTGAACTTGTGCTCATTTGTACTCCCTCCCCTATTCCTCTTTTAAGAAAGGGCAATAAAACACTGCCCCAGTTGCTTAGAGAGATCACTAATGTGACACTGCCCAGAAGCTTCTAAATACATCATGACAGCAGAAATGCAGGCTTGGACCTGAGACATGGCAAAAGGGTCTGTCCTCCGGCCATGATAAAACCAAGGGAGGGGATGAAGGCTGTGGTTCTACACTGTCATTCATCTCATGGCAAACCGAGAGGTATCTGTCCCTTCCAACCTTTGTTTGCAGTGCCCGTGTATCCCCACAGACTCCCTATAGCGATACCCATCCCACTGCTTCTGTAGCCATACTCTGACTCTTTAAATCTCTTGGCAGCATGTTCTGTCTTTTATCATTGGGTCAGATATCTAGTTTAGAGCACATCTGGTTGAGCCAGTACAACCATAAAAGAAAAACTCTAGCAGGAGGAGGGGCAAAAGCAGGGACTTCAAGCTGGGCTTCCTATGGAAGCAGCACAGCAGAACCTCAAGAAGTATCAGGTTTTAATAACCGTCAGAAGGAACCAAGTCAGTCCTACCTGCAGCTGGTTACTGCTGACAGCACTTGTGGATGACTCTCCTGAGAAGCAAGACAGACATCAAAACTCAGAAGTATTTTCCGCATTCATCCTCCATCAGGTCTCTCTGAACGCAGCAGGAGTTGTACAGTCTCCTCCTGGTCAGTTTGCCACTCTTGGCCTATTTACAAGTCTCGTTACAAGCTCTGAATGCCCTGACTTCATGCACGCGATCGCACGTAGTTTCCTTACCAAAGGGGATGGGAAAGCATTTGGCTCAAACCACTTCTGATACTCAGCCCAAAACATTAGGCCAACTTTTCCCAGTGCTCCAGCATGTGACAGCAAACTGCTGTAACATACACAAAAGGCAACCAAAGCCAGGCGGATAATACCACATTCATCTAGTCACTGGATACAAGACAACTTGCAGCAAGAGAAACAAAGGCAGCTATCACATATGAAAGGCGCCATTAAAAACAGCATGCCTGAAATTCAGCCTTTCAGCTGCCCTGAAAAGCCCTTCTCAATAGCCCGCAAGAATCAGAGTCCTTCTCTTCTCACCAAAGGCTCCTCCAGAACTCATCAAGTAACATCTAGAAGCCCAGCCTCTCAGATCGAGGGCCAAGAAGCAATTCAAAGCCATGCTTCAGTCTGCTCCGTGTCTTGGGATTGAACTGCTGCCTTTGATGCTCCAGGACCCTTCTGATCCAGAGCTGGGAAAATTCTTCAACACTCCAATTAAGGCTTCAGTCCCTCACTCGGCCCTTCTTTAACTTTTTGCCCAAACGACTCTGCTAGTCCCTAAATGCATCTTCTCCCCCGCCATCGGCATATACCTCACATTTCATACTTAGCTACGCCTGCTTCCACATGCCCTTCTGGCATCTGACCCCAACTACTGTGAAAGCTAGAAACGTTTCCTTTTGCTCCCAGTGTAATAAAGCAGATTTCAAAGCTGACCCACCCGTCCAGAGCAGTTATGAAACTCATGTGCAGAAAGAAGCAACCTGTAATGCTGTGACAGAAAGCAAGGATGAACAACATAAACCAGAAAAATAGTCAGTGCTGAACACAAAGGAGAAAAAAAACAGTCAGTGCCTCATTTCCTGCTGGGGTCGAGAAGCCTGAAGTCCCCAAGAGAACAAGCAGCAGGTGAAGGATGACATGGGGCCCTGTCAAAGCTCAGCTGCTCCTGCAGTATAGGGAGAGCTGCCAGCTGGGGACACTGCCACACGTGCAGTCATGCCACAGGGATCACTCTGAGATGTTTTGGAAAACAGCTGGTACCCTCTGGAGAAGGGGGACAAACAATCGTGTCCCTTTCTCCAGGTCCACCACGAAGAGCAATGGGACATGGCCCTGGCAGGCTTAAGAAATGCAAGAGATGAGAAATACATTGGTTGGGCCCCTTCCCCCTAGGAGCAGCTCTTCACCTCCACAGATCGAAGGCTCCACCACATTAGTCATAGTCCTAATTGCATTTAAAAGAGCGGACAAGTCCTGGAAGATGAGAAAACTCAACTGCACCCTTAGATTTCTCCCACTACAACAGTGGAGAGGGCTCTAGGTTTGTTACAAACACGGTAACACTTTCCATAGACTGCAAACCCTGAAGTCACAGCTATTATCCTTCTAGCTGTACATTAAAAGAGAGGACTCTGCTCCGGAACCTTAATAGGCTAAAGATGCTTCCTGCAACCTCTCCATGAAATAGGGCTGAGACGGCCTGCAGTACCGACATCTTCAGGTGTTCAGGGGGAAGAGATTTGCATCAAGAACAAGCAGATGCATTACTTTGAGCTTTTATTTTAACCTGACACATAATTACAACACACCTTCACTCATATTAATCAAGTCTAGACACAGTAGCCAGAGAAAGGGGCAAAGCAGTCAGGAATAGCTCGCACTTGAATAACCAGCAATAGCTGCACACTGAAAAGATAGCCTGAAAGCTTCTGGTTCAATGGCTGTCACCCAAGGACTATTCCTGGCCCAGACTGCAAAGCACCAACCTGAAAAGCAGCCTAACTTTGCCTCCGGCAGCAAGTGGCTTTGGCAAATGCTGGTGGGAAAACAATGACCTCTTGTGCCACCCTATACAAGCCAGGAGTGCGGCAGGACTCAAGGAATGAAAGCTATCATGCTGCAAGAAGGAAAAAAAAAAAAGAGCTGCAGGTCTTACAGGGCAGTCAATGAGGCATCGCATTGAGTCCTCATTATCCACTGTTCATCCTCAACGTGAGATGGTTTCCAGGTTTAGAGTCCAAACTAAATCCTTCCAAATTCCTGCTCAGGACTTTTGAATAAAGCAAGAGATGTTTTTCCTCTAAACAAATCTTTTGTTGTTGTTGTTGAAGGAAAGCCAAAAAGCCCAGCAATAGCCAAACGCAAGAGACAAGGTGTTCCCAGATCCTTTGTAAAGCACAAAAGTCCCTCTGTGAGAAGAGAGACTAGTTCGATACTTAACCTGGCTATATAGTGGATTTTCAGTCAGTTCCAGAAAGGGGCTTGCTCTACACATGTTTGTTTTCCTCCTCTGTTAGTTTACATCTCGAATTAGCTTTAATACACAGCGGGATGTTGATTTTAAGACCAGGATAGCAGGGCCAATCATCTGCTGATGTAAACACGCAACGCCAGCAGGTCTTCAAATTCAGCTGGATGGAGAATACGGCTCATTTAAATGCTTGCATTGGTTCATCTCACTTGTAACAACATGGCATGGCCTTCCACTCCTCTGCATTTACTTGACTGTGCACAAGATTTGCTTATTTTCTAAGCTAACAGAGTAGGTCCTCGCAATCTCTTAGTTGTCAAAATAGCAGAGCTGCCCTTCCTCTGTGTACATTTTATACAGGAACATTTAGATCTCTCCTTTATAAAAGTGAAGATTACCAGGAAACAAAACAATTGCAATCCAGACCCCAGCCGCCCCACCCAACAAGGAGTTTAATTGTTCCAGTTACTCTCTGCCCTCTACGTTTTCCTTAAATGCATCTAAGCAAATAGCTCTGCTTTTTGGATGGTCACTTACCTTTTGTTTTCCTATCCAGCGCAACTGGCTTTTTAGTTTCTGCTGTAAGCAACAGCTCGTAAGGGTGTTCCTCTTCCTCAGCTCCACTTCCCCTGCTCTTTCCTCGTGCAACAGAGACCTAATGAAAAACAGCATAATGTAGCGCTCCACAAAGCAATGCTATTTATCCTGGCAATAAGGCACAAGGTCTCTTTATGCCATGGTTTAAGCAAGGAATTGGCAGGGGCAACACCTTCACTGTGAAGCGTGATCCAAAAACGTAATATTCCCTTCCCCACCCCCACCCCCAAAAACCCACCCAAACCCCCTTTATTTTCTAGTATTTAAGGTTGCTGACAGCTTTCTAGCACTGACCAACTGATTCACTGCGCGAGGTCTGCAGACAGCCTGGAGGAGGGAAAAGAGCTGAGACCGTTATTCCTGTTCATCCCAGCTCAGACTTACTGTTGCTATTGGAATTTGCATCGTCATTCACTATTTAGTTGCTGGCCCTATTAGAGCATGGCTGGAAAAAAAAAAAAAGCCCAAATCCCTGCCACCTTCTCAGAAGTCTCAGATGTAGCATTTCTAACCTCAGGATGCACAGCATATTTAGGACTAAAGAGCCCTCAGGCAACACTGTATAAACTCAGTTTAACCTCAGGATGTGCAGCAGCGATTGGGCTCATTTAAATCCCAAAAAGCCTCTGATTAGAGCTTGTTTGTAATATTGGCAGACCCTCCAGCAAGCTGCTCTGGAAAGTCACCATCCATGTGCAGGGATGCGGTCTTGATGCAGGATCCAAATGAGTCTTGCTGCAGATTTGCACATGTTGGTCTACCTCAACTCCCAGGATGACAGGCATTTGACATCCTTAGAGAGCCATGTGTGCCTACCCAGTACTAATGGGGCTAAACTGGGCTTCAAGGCACCCTGCCTGCATGGTCAGCTGCCTTTCAGCACCATCTCCTGGCAAGACCCTGGCAGGCTGATGCAGCCTTGTCCCAGGAGCCATGTGTGCCTACAGCCAACCGTGGTGGGGTCAAACCCAAGCCAGAAAGCAAGTGATCCCTACCTGCTGCCAAGGCAGGGAAGAACAGGTCTGAACAAAAGCATCCCCCCAAGGAGGGTTCTCATGCTGCTCACAGACTCCTGGAACTGCCACTGTCTAGACAGCAGACTAAGCACCACCTCCAGTTTCTTCCCTGAAGTGAAAGCATCAGAGTTGTGTCAAGGGCAAATACGTACCTACCCGACTGCAATCTAGCCAGGACCTCTGGAAGCTTAGGGAGTCTTGGAAAGACACCCAGGAGTCAGCAGCACAGACAGGAGGGAGTCCTGCATCCGTGTACTGTTTCTGCATAAGCCCAGCTGGCTTTTAAATCAACTTTCTCAATGGGAGGAAACGGGCCATGTCCAGCAAAGACAGTATTTATTCTACCTGCTTCAAGCATGAGCAGTCAGGCAGACCTGCTCCTTTTCAGATGAAGGAGCTCATAATGAGCAAATTAAGGAAAAAAACTTCTGACCAGATGGTGGCACAAAAACATCAGACCGTAACAGTAGGTAACAGGCTCTCCAGAGATCTTGGAAAAATACCGCACAGCAGCAGCCTGTCATAACAGTTGTAGCCTGGACCTCAAGCCAGGCATTAGTATACTCCTAAGACTCCTGCAGATGATGATTATTGTGCTGTCCTCTTTCAAATGCACCAAACACATTCAAAGGCAGTAGCTCCCTAGCAGCACACAATTCCCAGCTTTTGCTTTGTAAACTTGTGTGTATGTATTTATAGGTCTGGTTACACTTTTTCTCCATCTCTCATCCTTCCAAGCTTTAAATTAGGTTTCAGGTTGAAATTCACTCAAAATGAAGACCATTGTCTGCTGGAGAACCGTACTTGCTCTGTAGGCTCTACAACCAGGAGTTGAACAAAATCAAACAAAACTTTCTTCCCATTCATCTTCCATTTATTTATACATGTTGGTTAGCATGTATAAATATTCATTATTAGCAAAGCCCAAAAATAAGACCTTTTTAATAACGAGCATGCTCTTTAAAGTGTACTTAATCCACAGCAGTGGACTTTGAAAGACTTTTGAAAGGGTTACTCATCTTGTTTCTCTCTCCTGCCCCATCAGAACTGCAGACCAAACTGCTGGAACTATCATGGCGCATTGTCTTTTGTCTGCACTTCCCTTTTGGAGATGAGTAGTAAACAAATGGAACCGAAGTTTAATTTGACAACGCAGACTCTTATTCAGCTACAAACCCAGAAGGTTTCTGCAGATAGTGAAAGAAGGCACTCGAGCACCTCCAAACAATCAGCTCTTTTGCCTGTTTGTACTAATGTTTTTCCATGATGAAAGTTAAAAGTTTCTTTTTTTAATGCACATCTGCTTTGACTGATAGCCCCGTCTTGGCAACGGAATAAAAAGACTACTTTTGAAACTGGAGTTTGGCCCAACCCCAGAATATTCAATGACTAACTGTCCTGGCTCTAATGTGAGAGCAGGTCTGGAGGACGGCAGATCAGGATGCTGCTCCGAGCCATTTACAGCATTCCCTAAGCGTATTCCTGCTCTTGTCTGCCCAACCCAGACAGAACATGTGCCGAGATGATAAATAATGGGCAAGAGTCAGAAAAGCAGAGCAGCCCACAAGTAGCAAGCAAAGAAAAAGAATCAGACCCCAAACTGCCTTATCGGTACTTCTAGAAGGTGATTTCCAGGCAGCAACACACGCTGCCTGTAAGTTGTATCAATGAAATTGATTGCAAATCAAGATCTCCCCAGCAAGGCACTTTGTGTACAAGTCTATTTGCCAGCAAGATTTCCTTTAATGGATCATGTTTCCAAAGTTGTTAGTGGCAGGACAACACAGCAGGTGTTTTATAATTAAATATGACAAGATAACTCAGCAGGAGCAGTCAATGCACGTTTCCCTCCCTCGTGTTTTATCGTCATAAACAAGTTCTGCTTTCCAACTATGCCGTGACCTGCTACACAGCTCTCCTCTGCCCAGAGCCGGCCATGCGACTGGTTATCACACACTACAAAACCATTTTAACAGCAGTGGAGAGATCAGTCCACAATTTCACATTTCAACGTTACTGTTTATGCACTGTTTGGAGCTCTACTCTCTCTATAAAAAGCCAGTTCTATTAAAGCAAATGATGTTTACTCATGTCTCGTGTAGATATGACATACTTCAGAAAACAGATCACATTTATGCCTTGTAGGAACTTCAGCAGATCAACACATTGAAAACAAAGCATCTGGTGAACAGGAGTCTGTTCCAACAGCTAGAGGCAGCACACACTCCACTTGTTTTACATACAACCTCCTGCATTTGGAAAAGCAAGGCAATCCACAAGATTTGGTTTTGCTTTGAAGATTTTTCTGGGTGCCAGCAGAAGTTGCCAAGACACATTTGTGGTTTCACACCCCCCATACACAGGTCTCCAGGAGAGCCCTCACATCTAGAGGTTCACAGGCAGGTGAATAAAGATGAGCAATAGGAAGCCCAGGAGCAACAATGCAGAATGGGAGAGCTTTAGTTTCATCAAAAAGCAACTCAGGCACATTGACCTCTGCAGAAGATGGCTTTAACATATGCTGGGCCAGATTCTTGGCTGAATTCAAGCCCCTGATCCCTGTTCACGTCAGTGGGACCCACAAGCCCACGCATCTCCTCCACAGCTGGAAGCTAGGAGGAAGCGGGAAGCGACGACCCTCTGGGTTTCGGTCTCAAGCGAAGACGCATTTGGTGGGATCATTACAAGTGGGCAACAGTCCACATCGCAACGTGATTCAGAAAAATCTCTTCCTAAGGGAATTCCCAGCCAAGAATAGGAAAGTAAGGCTGAAGGTCAACACAGAGGTGCCCTGGAAGAACCACACAAAGGAAGTTCCCATGGCAAGTGACAGCAGCAATGCTGGAGTGGAAGAAAACTTCACGTTCACAACCAAACTTGCAAGGGAGGTAATATCACAGTTGGCTCCTCCCAAATTATTAAAACTGTTCTCTAAACCACATTTGTATGAAACAACCCAGATTAAGTCCCACGTACCTCACAGGAAGCACCGTGGCCTATCTTCTTCTCCACATGCTGATCCTCCTCTTCATCAGGTGGAGGCTTGGCAGGCGGGGGTGGACGTTCTCTCTGTGGTTTAGAAGACCATTGTCAACGGTGTTGTGTTAAAGCATGTCCCTTTCTGCTTCCACCAACACTACATCCATGCTGCTGTGAATGCAGTATGGTAAGGACCTCCTCAAATTAATCTGGGTGGAGTAGAAGTTCAGTCCTAACAGCACAGAGCTTGGCAATGGTTGCTGCCTTTCCTCCTCCCCAGCAGGATACTTATTCGGGCAGAGAGCCCTTTCTGCAGATTCACCATACTGCAGTCCTGTGGATGGACTGCTATTGATAACACAGGCCACCCACTTCTGCTCCGCAGCAGCAACACTGCACAAGGCCAGCTCAGACCCACGTGAGCACCAACTATGCTTTCAGGAGAATAAAACTGCTCAGGTGGAAGGTGCTGTGTACACAGGTTTATTGCTTCATTACTTAAGCCAGTTCATTCAGACCCAGACTGGTAATCTCGATGGCACAGCATTTCACAGTGAAGGTCAGTAACGAACTCATGCAAACGAGTAGAAAGGGAAGACTCATTGCTTGTGTCTTAATGAAACAGTAACAGGAATAAGTGATTCCAGAGGCACCTTTTATAGTGGAAAACCCTAGAGATCAAGAGACAATGCTGCGCTGCATTCCTCAAATATCCCAAGATTGCCTGTGGGGAGTTAGAGCTGCGCTGCCTTTCCTCGATGCAGAGCTGAGAAATCTCTAGGTCGTCTCCTGCCCTGCAACAGCTCCATCTAATGGCAAAGGGAAAGACGGCAGAGCTGAACGGCTCACTACAGAAAACTCAAGCCAGTTTTGGGAGAAACTCCAACAAGCTCCTGGAGCACATCCCTCTTTCTTCTCCCTTTTCATTGCAGTTCAGCCTCTCATCTTTTCTTCTTTGTGACAGAGCTGAGCTTATTTCACATCAGACATTATCAAACCAGGACACTACATAGATGGATATAAGCCACCAAGATTTAGTTAGTAACAGGATAGTGCGTCTTGTACTGCATGCCTGAAAGAGATCTGGCTGAAATGCCAGTCTTCTAAAGCTTCTGTCTCATTTCTACTATATTTGCTAACAGTACAGGAAAAAGGATGCACCTCTTTGCAGAGAGAGAGGAAGCATGATTACAGTACCACCAGCAGTTTAATTGTTCATTGCTGCTTTGCCTTTTGTCCAAAAATATATCCATGGAGCAGGCTTTGTAAAACCAACGAGAAAACAAACCCTGAAGCTGACACAGCATGCTGCAAGGCCAACATGCCATCTGCCCCATAGCAGAGTTGCCACCAATTGCTAAGGGGGCAGCAGATGCAACTAACAGAAGGTGAGGAAGACTTCTTTGGAGACAGTTCCAGGAGCTTTACATTGCCTTGTAAAGCCTTAAGTACCCTCTATGGATCTCTGCAAGTAATACACGCACAAAAAAGTTTCTGCTGCCAACTAGTTTCCAACAGGATATTCTTAAAGATAATTTCTTGAGAGTCTTCTCTTGGGCAAAGCAGAGAGCAAGAGATGAGAAAAATGCTCCACACAAGTTTCCAAAGCTTTCTTCTAGACAAGAAGTGCAATGTCTTGACAAACCAAAATTCACAGGCACCAGTATTCAACTGCCAGAAAACGGAGGGATGCAACACTAGGTGAAAATCAGGCATGTAGCAGGGGCTACTCGTGGGCAATGCAACGGAGGTTATGTGAACGGGCCAGTGAAAAAGGAGAGGTACCTGCCTGCTCTAATCAATGTCAGGGATGGGTTTAAAGATTTCCTCAAGCTGGGGGATTGGCAGCGTGCTGCAAAATCACAAAATAGAGGTAAGTTACCGATCTTTCTAAGGCAAGCAGTGACGAGCACACATAGCTACATACAGGCCTGACTCCTGCTGCTTTGAGACCAGTTGATTCCACTTCTTTATTCACAGACTCTCGATCTGAAGATCTCCCACTGGCAAGGCTGTCCAGGGAGTGGCAGGACGTTGCATTGTATAAAGCTTCATACGGGCTCTCCTTTTCTGGGTTCACATCAAAATCTATGATCAGTTCTGTAACTGCTTTCTCCACATCACCTGTGAGAGGAAGAGAGAGACAAGAGCATCACTCAGGGCTTCTGCCCTCAGAAAGTCAGCGCTTGCAGGAAGAAGAGTGCTGGTGACTGCCTTCTTGCACGGAAGCCTACCCTGAGATATCCGGCACAGAGGATCAGTGGCTGGAACAAGCGGTGCTTGAACAGTCTTCTCTGCAGCTTTGGCACTTTTCTTCCCAATCGTGTAATCTGCAATGAGGTGGGGCAACAGGGTCAGTTTATGTCAATCTACTTTTACGTCCACTTCGGCATATGGTACTTCCTCCCTTGTGGATGGAAGGCCAACTGTGAGCTTATTAAGCCTCCAAAAAATAACCAAAGTACATTATTAAAACTTGCAGGTCAGATCCCAAAACAGAAGCAGACGGCCTCTTTAATCACATGCACAAGGTTAAGGATGGTTCTTTGAACTTTTACAGAGTCTTTAATCAGAAAGCTGCAAAGCTCTTGTATGGACACAATGTCATGGAGCAGATTACTTCTGCTGTAGACACAAGCTATATCAAACAGAGGTGCAGTCTGCTCTTCTGGAGTCGTAAGACAGCAGAGAAACCAATTCTAGCTGTGGCCCCCTAACCACAGGCAGAGCCAGAAACATTAAGCTTACGTGAATAAAGTCAGACAGCAACATCTCATGCAGCTAGCTCACTTACAGGAGCAAACTGACAGCATTTACCTGCAAGACCTTTAGTTTTAAAGCTCATCTTTGTCCTCAGTTTCAGAATAGAGATAATACCTACCAGCCTCACAGGCAAAGCTTAATTAAAAGTCTGCAAAGTGCTTTGAACCTGTAAAGCTCTCAAATACTAAGCATGAATAATGCACACACCACTTGCATATGCTTCTGATCTTTCTCCCCACAGCTGAGAGGAAATTGAGACAGCATAATTACAAGGTATGAATTTAGCTAAGATGCCACATTTCATTGCCTAACTTGGACAGACAATGGGCCAAGCTCCTTTTAAAACCACAAGTAATCAAGGCCTTTTCTGTAAATCTCATCTGCAAAATCCATGCCCAAGCTTCACAATGAAGTGAGGAGTAGGATGTAAGATCCGTGGACGACTATTTGCTTACACAGACACATAAAGGATAGTTAATCCAAAACCATTTCTAAAGCTATTACTTTGCATTCTGCGAGCAGATTTAGGCTATCCTTAATTTTAATTAACTTCTAAAGTGAGTTAAACAAAGCTCAATTAAGCCCATTTAAACTGTAAAAGTCATGCCACACTCCTTCAGCAAATGAGCTAATCCCCCTAAATCCCCCCCTGGAAGTCCCCCTGCAAACACTTGCTCTGAAGACAGTTCACCCAAGCATTTAAGCATCATTCCTTCCAACACCTGTAAGATTCTCATCAAGGGACCTGGCCTGAGGCTGCTTTGCTTCAGCACTTTCCAGGACAAAAGAACAAAATCCTGTACTTGCACTGGCACAATTAATGCCCCAAACTTTTCCCTCCTGCCCACACACAGAGCTACATCACTTACCTTCGATGAGGGCTGCTATGTGTTGGCTTTTCTGAGAAGGAAGTTCCCTCACAATATCCAGAGCCGTCAGGCCTCTGTTATCCTTTATGTTCACATCAATACCTATGGCAATAGGTGTAGAGAAGGCAAAAGCAAGAATATTTTCAAACTATATGCAAATTCATGCCTTTAATCAAATTGGAGCTTACACTTGGGAACATCACTGAGGGGGGAGACAAAAAATGCTCTAGAGAGGCAGATTTAAAGCCAAACACCGAGAGATAACATCTCCTATAACCCTCTCCGAGGAACACCACTTTGATAGCTGGTTGGAGAAACATGTTGCCCCTATAAAGGCATTTCCTCGCATTCTGGATGAAGGGATCACCATGTTATTGCTTCAAAAGGGGAACATTCTCTCACCTGCAGCCAGCAATATTTGTACCACATCTGTCTTGCCAAACAAAGCAGCTTCGTGCAAAGCACTGCCTTTTTCAGTCTGCAAATTAAATGGAAAATAGCATGAAGCTAGATAGTGGGGAATGGTAATGGAGGCATGTTTTAGAAGGTTACAGAAGCAATAAATATGCGGCATCATATACGAAGTGTGGGCAACAATATCTACAACTGAGGACAAACTATCAATATTACTACAATGCTGAGAATGTGGAATGGAAAATGGGATGGTCTCTTCAGAGAGACATGCGGGCTCACATTAGAGACCAAGAAAGGACTTTCTATGGCTTAGCAAGAAGTCATGTCCTGAAAAAGAAAGACAAGACCACCACATACGAGCTATTGCTGTGAAAACAGCATATTCACAAGTGGCTTGATAGGAAGAGAAACAGTTTGCCTCTATTGCTATCAAGAGCTCATGGTGTTGCAGGGCAGAACAGCTTCGGCAAAAGGGCTTTTTTTTTCCCCCTCCCTCGCTATGTGTCTGGGGCTCTTTGTCCAACTAACGAGCAGGCGTGAAGCATGCACAGTACCAGAATCCCTCTAAGTGGCTTCTCAGAGCAACCAAGAGCGGAACAAGCAGCCCAGAGAAAAACAGAGCTATTGCTCAACTTTCATAAACAATCCCCCCGGGAGGAGGGTTAGGTGGAGCTCTCTGTATCACGACTACAGGGGTTCTCCACCCCCCAGCAATCAGACTGGCCCTCCACACACAGACACACTAGGTACCTGATAGTTGCTATCCATGCCAGCATCCAGGAGGACATGGACTACAGTTTTGTGACCATTCCTAGCTGCCAAGTGGAGGGGAGTGTGTTTCTTAGTGTTGCAGCTTAAAAGATTGGGGTGAGCGTTCAAGAGCATCTTCACGACTTCCAGCCTCCCATAGAGCGCGGCCAGGTCCAGAGGAGTCTCAAACTTGTTATTGCGCATGGTGGGGTCGGTCAGCTCCTCCAGAAGGACCTTCACCACCTCTGTGTGGCCGTACTGCGCAGCACAGTGCAGCGCCGTCTCGTTGTCGTTGTTCTGGGGGGGGTCAAACACGCCAGTGCGTCAGAACGGGGGAGAACAGAGCTGCTCCGTGCCTCGCTCAAACCATTGAAGTTTAAATGTAAAAACAAGACAAAAAAGCAGTCAGGAAGCAGAGCGCCCAGTTTGAAACAGAGCCTGGAGCAACGTTGTCACCATCTCACTAGCCATTTACCAGGCACAGACATCCCCTCATCAACCGACCCACCCAGTAAAAGCTTCAAAAACATTCAGAACAATAGCTTTACTCAGATATGGGAAATCTGCTCTACGGGAAATAGGTGCTATACATGGAATAGCCTGCTTTCAAAGCACTGAGGTAAAAATCAGGGACGATGCTAAAGTTTAAGGGATTGTCGAGCTGTATCTGGATTCCCATTAATTCTGCTAGCACTTGGGGAAAGCAGTCTGCTATTTGTTGGCAGCATCCCACACTTTGGAGTGCCACAAAAATAAAAGGCTGCAATATATGATAGGCAAACTGCAGCATGAATTCTATCTGCTGTAGCTTAATCGTCGTCATTTTAGATTTAAACTTCAACTGTTTCAAATCCTACTTATCCTGATTATAACAGTCATTCCACCCTTGCAATTCTGAAGCTCGCAAGCTGGCCGGTCTAGAGAAAGGGTGCATAAAGTTACATGCAGTTTGTGAATTAGAAAGCAGTGCAATTAGATCACTCCACTAACAAGCCCTTCTAGTCAAGGTCTCAGGCCAACTGAGGGAAGAGATGTCCAAGCGACAAGAGAACACCTCCGCAGTGAAAGCCAGATCCAATTTATGCATGCAGTATCCGTCAGGTTAAAAATCAGCAATGCAAAGCATTGAAAGACAAGCAACTTCACACATTTCACTTGCAGGTGCAAAACAGGAACACTGCCAGATTTAAAAGAGCCTTTTCTCAAATCAAATTCACCTCAAGTTTCTGGTTTTACTACTGTGTGTTATACACAGAGGGATTTCTGTTTAAGGACTTTAGAAACAAATACTTATCTAACAATTTGACCCAAAAAACTTTAGTACAAACTGTTACACGCTTCAACTTTAGCTGAAAGAATCATGGTTGAATTTGTCATTTTTAGAACAGTTCTCATTAAAAAAAAAAACCCAACAAAACAGAGAATGTACTTGTCTTGATGGAGTTAGATACTACTTTAGAAACTGAACTTGATCAAAATACCTTCCTTTTTGCTTTGAGAGCACATGCACTTTTTCGGATACCAGCTTGTAGGAGCAGTCAGTATTTTGCACCATTTCACAACCACGCTGCAGAACTTGCTCTGTTGTACAAGTACTTTAATCCTATTAATGTGTTAAGTCATTCTAGGGATTACAGGAGTCATGCATGCAAACTCCCATTTGTTTTTATCTGGTATTTGCATCATTTTTCAGCCATGTGAAAAGCATAAGGGAAGTGAGGAGTTCTGGAGAGGCTCTCTGCACCTGCAACTTGTATAAAAGCGAAGACTAAGGAGGCAGGAAGCAGCAACAGCCACATGCAGAAGTGAGATATTTAAGAAAGTAAGGAACGCATTCTGTTAGCACAGAAGTTCAAAGTCAAACAACAGGCTCTATGCTTGGAGCGGCAGAGGCAGCCATGGTGAAGGAAGGCACATACAAGTGGACAGAAGTTACTGTAGAATAAAGAAGTCTGCACATAAAATACACATACAGAGTGAGAAGGGGAGAGAACAGGTAACTACAGAGATTACACCTATCAATCAGCTTAAGCTGCTGGTCTCAAGGCATTTAAAAGGTTGGTAAATCGCATTATTCTTATTTGACAGGGAAGGGAACCCAGGTATCGGTGAGCCCATGACACAGCCAGACTGAGGCCCTCAGCCTGCCCCATAGCACGAGGGAGGCTTGCTGCTAATTTTTGCAGAAAGAGTAGATAACCCCAGCCCCTCTGGAGCAGCAGATATCTGCCAAAGAGCCATGGGGGGTACGCACTGCTCATGCCACGCTAGCGCTGGCTACAAGGGATTTCCACTGCTAGGACTGTCCCCCTCTCATCCCTCCCTGGCACAGAGCCCACATCCCTCAAGAGTGCTTTAAAGCACACAGCAACTCCAAACACCTGTCTGACAGCGCAGAAATGGGACCATAACGTCCTTTAATAACATAATTGTTGAAGACTTCCCCCACCTTCACTGCAATTTAGTCTACTTTTCCCTAAGCAGGTCAGGGCTCTGACACACAGGATGAAATCCCCATACTCTCCTCCTGCAACAGAGATCACCAGGTGGTAAACTCCCCTGAATCATTACAGGCAGTCTTTCCCCATCTCAGACTGTGTACTTGAAACTCCCGCTATTGCACAAGTCTTTATTGCCTCCTTTTTAGGAGAGCTTTGAGCAGCCAAAAATGCAAGAGCCGTTCCAGGCAAGGGAGTTTACCTCCCTTCCCCGCATCGCCTCTCCAAGCACAAGCCAGAGGGGAGCCTGAACAATGAGCATGAGTGCTCAGACATACATATTTATCGGAGATGGAAAAATAAAATTCCTTTCCAGCAGCCAGAAGGCATATGGGTTCGAATTTCAAAACTTCTTAGAAAAATAGAGCACTCAACAGGGCCCAGGGGCAGCATTCTTGCAGGAATCCTAGCACCCCCCCAATTCACAGTTGGGAGCGAGAAGCTGGGCTCATACGATGCCCGCCTACAGACCACAAACCAGGAACACAAGCAGAAATGCCTCTGCTTTCATATGGGCTCCATCAAATTCTTCAAGCCCTGGTAACTAGATACCACATACCATAGCCCTTATGCTCCTCATCACACGATAAAATGGAGCATCTACAGCTTCTTAAAGCGTATCTGTCTGCGCTCCTGTTCTAACACACTGTAAGAGGGCTTCGACTGAAGAAAGGGAGGCTTGGTTTAAATAAGGGAAAGTTTTCTAACTTTCTAACCTCCGAAGATTTCAACGGTCAAATAAACTGCCAGGGAAACTGCAGAGCTGTCCCTCTCTGAGGTTTTTAAGAAGCTGCTAGACAAACACTGGTCAGGAATGGTTTAGGTAGACCTGATCCTGCCTCAGGGCTGGGGAAAGAGGCTATGCGACCCTTCGGTCCCATCCAACCTATTTCTAAGATTCCTTTTTAGTAGGATTTTTGTCCGCGTCTGCATGTCTAACATAGGCTCGCCCTATTAAAAACCTGCTAGTTTGCTGCTCCAGTGACACGACTGATCCTAAAGCACAGAACAGGGATGTCCGCTGGCATCCGCTCCACAAAGTTTCAGTTAAAGGCAGGCCAAAATGAAAGAAAAAACAACCCATTAAGCAAAATCCAAACTTCACCAGGAGGTGACACCCAAGGCACATCAGAACCTCAGGCACAAAGCAGGCCAGAAGAGTTGGCTGGAGCTGCCTGGTCAGTTGTCCCATCTCCTTTGCTCCTTTCGCAGCACAAAATTTCCATCAGTGCCCCACACAGCACTGCCGGGAGCAGAGTGAGGATGAACAGGCCTCCTTCCTTCCTACAGGTGCCCAACAATGCCAAACATGTTTCAGAAAATAAAAAAAATGATCCCCATATGTCCAACAAGCTTTCAGGAGCTCTGCGGGTGGGTTCGTTGCCCGGTTTCATTTGCAGACTCCAGATGGTAGGCTTCTGCTTTTCTCAGCAGCCCATTTAGATTTATAGCACTTTAAACCCAATCTGCATGATTCATTTGCTTCCAATTAAAAAAGACAAAGGTAGTTTGTGCAGTGCACAAACCTGAGCTATGTGACAGCTTTTTCTACTTTGGCTCTGCTCAACTGGTTGGTTCCTTCACACAAGTTAACCAAATTCAAGATAGCAGGAATTACTGAAGCAAAGTTGCTGCTCCACCTCTTAACTTTGCTTCTGTCATTTGCTTTTCAGAAGTCCTTCAGGCCTGTAACAGACGTATTGCAGGGACCTCCCATTGAACAAAAGATGTTGAAAGGGAAGGGGCATAGAAAGAAGCTGTTAACTATTTCCTTAACTTTTAGGAGAGCAAGAAGCTTCTGGCTTTCTTATCTCTTCCTCAACAGGATATTAAACCGTAGTCCAGCCTTACATAAATGCTTTCCCCCTCTTCTAAATATCCCAAAATGTTTGGAAAGACAAAACATCTCGCTTCAGTCGTTTCTGTATAACATCCCATCCTGCACAGGAGCTGAGAAGCTGGAAGCACCAACTGAGCAAGGACTCTTACACTTTGCACCTGGACTTTTTGTGGTTCTCCCACCTGCAGCCAGGCTATTGAGAAAACATCAAGGTTTGCGTATCAGGTATGATTCCACATGCTCTTCATCAAACCTGGTCAGAAACTGGTGGAAAGCTGGTCAGAACTTTGTGATGAACCTAACAGATTGTGTATAAATCATACCTCTCTCCTTAAAACCAAGGCAAAGATTTGAAAAACACTAGTCTTGTTCTCGAGAGCACTACAGCCATCTTGAAAACGGAACTGAGAGTTTAAAATAATGCACTTGTCAAAAATATAAAATCCAAATTAGAATACTTCAGAAGCAAAAATCCACAAGAAGGTGAGCTCCCTGTATATTTCATCTTTATATTCCTTCTTCATTCAACATTTTAATGCTGAAGCATGTAAGACTTTACTCTGTTATTGACATTTTAGAAGGCTCCTTTCAGGCAACTGAACTGCTTGACTAGGATGTTTCCACAGAAGACATTCGTTGCTGTAAAATTCCCATCTGGACTTTTGTAAAAATCACGGATACGGATGAGCTTCATGTAAATATATTTGTGCTTAGAGAGGTATGCAATAGAGTATTTCCTTAAATAGAAGTCTGCAAAAACAAACGCAATTCCCAGCGGTTAGCAAGCTCAGGAACTTTGAACGTGTGTTTAAGGTACTGCAGATCAAGCAGAGTGAAAGTTTTAACTGAACTTTGAGAGACAGAAATCTGCCGTGGATGGCTGGATCCAAAATAATTGGCTGGAAGCAACTGTGGCGTGGTAGCTGAGAGAAGTATCTCACGATAAATCAGCAGACTATTATGCCATCACTGGCCTGCAGCTTCACTATAAATAAAAATGAAAAATGGTGTCTGAGAAAACACCACCAGGAACTTCCTTATCTGCTTCCTCAATTGCTCAGCCTCAGTGCATCATAAGTGCTGATGTCATGCCTTTTTGTAGCTCAAGAACAACTAAAAGCAAGAGAGGAGCAAAATAGGCAAGAAAACAGGAACAGAAGACTAGGGCTGAAGGGTCAGACGACACAACAGACTTAACATCAAAAAAGAGAGACTGATGCAATAAGCAGGACATGAAGGACTTGGGAAGGGAGGCATGGACATTACTGCCTTCCCTTCTCCCCACCACCACCGAAAGAATTAACTGTCCATTCAAATGACAAATACAGCATTATGCATTCTGTAGGAGAAAAGGCATGAAAATTCACTCCAAACAGCCCACAGAGAAAATGCATCCATGTTTAAGCAGGAAAAAAAAATTTCCTTCTCTTTGCACTTATCAGCAACATTAGCACATGAAACAAAACCTAAAGCATTTTAATTGAAATAACATTACCTTTTGGAAGTCATCCAGCCAAATCAAGCAAACTGACCGTCACCGTGAGTCCTACAAGGCTAAGCAATGAAGGAGCCCCCAGGAAAGTAAGGAAAAGCTTCCCTTAAATTATGTTTCTATAACTGCTTTGAAGAAAGAAACCCACAGTAAATAAATGGTCGCATTTTATTTTTCCCCAAGCGGCTGCAAACTGAACAGGTATTATTGCAACTGGATGACATTGCACCTGGAAGCACGCGAGTGCAGCTTGGAGTAATGATGCAGTGAAATGCTGACAGCAAAGTACACACCTTGGCATTGATATATGGGTCAAAGGGGCCGTACTTTTTGAGTTCTTTGATCTCAAGAGCATTCTACAAAAAGGAAGAGGAAAAAGAAAAAAAATGTGATAATGAAATGGGTGAGATATAGCAACAAAGCAATGGGTGACTCCCAAGGGGTGGAAATGACAGAACACAGCATCTTGTTCCAGTCAAGGCTATTAACAGCAGAAGCCATTCCAGCTGCCGATTCCTGTAACTTGAACCACTGTGCATTTCATTTACAAGACTCCAAACACAAGCAGCACAGGCTATTTGGCTGACTTCTCTCATTTAAAAAGGTTCCTACTAAACAGACATTAATGAAACATTACCTGGAAGGATTACACTAAACTTTTAGTCTTTTGCAAAGGTTTCCCCTATACCTGTCCTACTCAGAGCAGAACAGTTTACACTCAGGGCCCACAGTCAATTCTTATCAGATTGATTGTAAACAGCTAACTACTCTTCTCAAATCTATTTAAGCAGACTTAATGTCCTATACAGGGTCAGGAGTTGGACTCGACAATCCTTGTGGGTCCCTTCCAACTCAGGATATTCTGTGATTCTATGAATGCCTGCAGCTGTGCCTGAAGACATTATTAACCACAGCCCCAAAGTGGAAAACTATCAACAAAGACATTAAAACACACACTCTTAATTATTTCTGCTCCATTGAGGAGTGGTAGTGAATAGCATTACCACCATATTTTTCATTTTGTGATGCTTTAGAAGCAACCATTTAGCCTTGGAGCAGCCTGATGCAACAAGTTAGCCATCTTATACTGAGGAACAGAAAACTTAAGCATGGCACTTTGGTCCCCACAAAGTATGGCTGGAAGCAGGATTAGGACTCCTAAACCCAACTCCGAAGGGAGTTTTTGCTCCTCAGCTTCTGAGAAGTATACACCGCAGATCAAAATTAAACAGCAGAAACTCACAGTTCCCAGCTGCTCATCTTGACTTTCACAGATTTCACTAAACTTGAGTGAGCCATGAGTATCTGACCTACTTGTCAATTAACTTCTGAATGAATATACATTTTTAGCCTTGGGGTACTAAGGCAGACAAACTTCTTTTGGTTTCCTCCTCTCCTTGGGGGTGAAAACCTGAGTGGTTTAAGAGTTGATTCACAGGGACGTTAGATATTCCTGCCTTAGGGACAGGACAACCAAGGGCTATTGTACCTTTAACTGTCTGATTTGGATCTGTTACTGCATGTCTGCCCAAGCTCACTCAGCCATAAGTGGTTCAGTAACATTGCTCAGCTGGCCTCACTCAGTAAACCAGTTCCCTTATCCAAAACTCTCAAGCAAAAGAAATATTTGGGTCTTCCAGCAGTAGCATTTCAGAAGTTCCCTGGAACTGTAAGATACCTGCTGACTCCCACGGGGAAGTTACACAGGAGCCAGCCCTCCCAAGAGGACACAGCAGCCGCTGCACAGAATAGCTGTCTCTCACAAATCAATCCCTCCACATCCTAGACCAAAAAACTATCAGCTTGACAAAGGGAAGAAATCCACCAGATTTTTTTTCTTGCCCGATTGAGAAAATACTTCTTTAAGATTAAGCTAGGGATTTATCTGGGGGCAAGTAAGGTTAAAATTATCTTACAACTTACAAATTAACTGGAGCAAGTGCTAGAGACAAGCCAGGAGAACAGCTAAGAGAGCATGGCCAAACAAAGACTAAACAAAGCTGCTTTGATTAGTTCCCAAGGAAGGAGCCAATGTATCCTTTGACAGAACTAGAAACCTTCTCAGCTATCCAGCAACTGAAAGGAAAAACTATGGGTTAGTTTTAGAAGCCCAGTATGAAAGCAGGAGACCACTTCCTACGTGTTGAGTGGTTCTCATGTTTATATATGTCTATGTAAACATATATACCTTACTCATTCAACCACTAACTCAGAACTGGAGGTATTTGCCTTAGACAGTGCCCTTCTTACCCCATTAGCAAGTAGGACTTTATAACAATTGCTACTAGTTTGGGAAGGGTCGGGAGTCAGCTGAAGTAGTCTCTCTCCATCCGAGGGAAGCGATTCAACGATATATTAGAGAAAAATACGCAGACCTGCTCATTCACTTTAGTATGCGAAGGTCCCTGGTGGATGAGGAGCTTCACTATGTCTGCATCTCCTTTCCAAGCTGCCAGGTGAAGAGGGTAACAGCCTTTACAGTCTGCTACGTTGGTTAGTGCATCGTTCCTTAGCAGAACTTCCACCACATCCCTGCAAGAGAAGGAAACTTGAGTGCATAAGATATTCAGTCCTTGTTTCTCAGCTTACGTTCTGCAGTAAGTAGACTATTTTACAAAAAGTTCATCTGAACAGGAGTATTTCAGAGATCCTCTTGAAATGTGATTTTAAAGCACTATTAAATGCTGCCCAAGGGAAAAAACAAAAAGAAAGACTGCTGAGATGAGCTCAGGAAAGATCTGTGTTACCTTCATACTAACGGAGCTGAACAGGGACTGAAGTCATCCACAAGCCACTCCGGTGAAAAGTGAATTGCACCAGATGAAGATGAATAAGGATTTTAACTCTATTCAATTTCTCAGTATCTTAAGTAGCAATGAACCGTACAAGGTTTACCATGCTGAAGACTGGAGTTACTTAAAAATATAATATGCACAAAAGCAAATTTTAAGTGGTGCAGGCACAGCAACACATTGGACACCAGACAGACTGCAGAGGACTGTTACTGGAGAAGCCACCTTTAATATGCTGTTATACCTTATCAAAATTGCTTATAAATAAAAGGGTGGTTGAAAACCTCAGTGTTTTGCCAAATTTTAAGAGGTGTATGATCATACTGTGCAGCAGCCAATGCCTCTATAGCTTCACTGCACTGATGTTCTTCACTTCTTGTCCTGAAGATGGTGTCGTGCTGCACCATCGCCACGTTTTCAGTGGAAACGGCATTAGACTGGTGAAGGAATTACACAGAAACCGTAGCTTGTAAAGCACATAGTATCCCCTATGATCAAAGGCATTATAAGATGACTCACTTATGACCATTCAAAGCAGCATGGTGCAGTGGAGTGTATCCAGTACTGTCAACGCAGTTCACATTTGGCCCTCTCCAGATGCTGCAAGACAGAAAACGTACAGGGAACACTTAGGCATACACCAAACAGACGGACAGCTGGCAAGGACAAGTTTCAGCAGAGTTCTCACACCAAGTTGGTTATCTGGAAGCAAACCAGTGGCTGGACAGCTGTGGTTAAGAGCAGTAATACAGAGAACAGACCGCACAGCACTGCGTTGAGCAGAGGGGTTAGTGTCACAAAGCACACAGCCGGTACAGGGATTCACTACTCGATGCTTTATCGGACCATCCTGGTTTTAAATCAGAGCTCTCACATTCGCCAGCTACTAGACATCTTTCAGCCATACGTGTGCTTGCCAAAAAGCATCTTCAGAGGAACATGTGTCTATTAAAGTTAACCACAAGAGACAGTAAACCATCAACCCACTGCTAATTCACACCCCTCTGAAGAATTTTGATGGGTCTGGGAAATCCTCTTCCCTCCATGGCAAGAGTCACTAGGGGTGTAAGTCAAAGACTGTGGGATACAGAGCCTGCTCTTGGTCACCAGTGTGATTCCACGCTGACTTCTTACTGTCCAAAAATCATTTCCATCTGACAGCTGTTGGCAGTCTATATGAAAGAGTAGGTGGTCTCTGAGCACTTCTGGGAATATTGTTAACTTCCCTCCCTTGTTCAGAAGTCAAACACCAAGGATTTAAGGATTAACCCTGTAGAGGATTAATCTTCCCTCTAACCCCTACAAGGTGTCCTATTCAAAACAGTGGAGAAACGCATGTGTAAGAAGCTGGCGCTGCTCTTAAGCTTGCTGTTAAAGAAGTTTGGTTTCTACGGCCACCCCTCACCAGTGCTACCACCCTCTCCCAGAAAGGGCATGTGAACACAAATCAATACCTTCTTATAAGCACACTGAAATCATTCACCTTTCCTGAAGACGGCCCTCTGTTACAACCCATCGTTCCTTGTATGCTGGCCTGTTTTAAACTTAATACTTCCAAGAATTATACAGGATTTATTATAAGCCTAGACAACTACGCTCTTGCTTATACAGTACATTTTCCTGCTTTGTTTTCTTTAACTAGGGGTAGAACTTAACAGCACCGTCTAATCCCCAATTTAATTGGCTTAAAATAAAGTCAACTGTTGCCTTTTATGAAGTAGGCCTTTCCTGATCATTTAATTTCCTCCCCAGCATGTAATAGCTACGACTCATTGTATGATACAGAGGCAGCCCGAGCAGCAACTAGGTTTTCTAAAATAACAGTCATTACTAGAGGGCTCCTAGCCAGAAAAAACTCTATACCACAGTGTATAAAAGCAGCAGGAAAGGCACCAAACCAACAGGAATCTCGTGCAGACCAAGTGGAAATTCAGAAGTAAACTAAGCAGCATGCTTACTCTCAAGCACATTTCAGGTGGGATTCAGGAGCACCCTCTGAAATAGAAAGTCTCTCCCCTCCAAGTGACTCCTGATCCGGTGGGGCATTATAAAAGGCTTTGCGGTCCTGAGACAGACACAAGCTCCACTAGAGGAAAGGCAGCTAAGGCGAAACTTTATCCAAGAGGACAGGGAAGTAAGCCACAAAATCCAATTTGCAAAGGATCAGAAGGCTTATCCAGAGGCATTCCCACACACCACACACCATCCTGCGCTTCAGAAGGAAATGGCAAACCAATACATGCACACGCAATGCATTTCAAGTGCTACTTGCATCATTTTCAGGATGATGGCTTAAACTATGTCCAGGAGATATGCGAGACACCAAAAACACGCTCACATTGAGTCCAGGAGGTGTCCTACCCCATCCAGCTGCAACAGTCCTGAAGCATGAAGGGGACCTGAGTAATTCTTAGGCTCTGGTTTATTTTTGGCAGTGGGCTCATGCAATGTGGTTGCCCAAATAATTTATTGCTGTATTTAAAGTGGCAATTAATGGTTAAAACTAGTGCCAGAAAGACTTGCCTGTAGTCTGGAGCAGTTATAAATGCTGCGCCTGCGCATCCCCTTGCACAGGCCACTAACCTGACCAAAGCCAGAGAGTCCAGCAGTTTTACATATTAAACAGAGCTGTGTTTTGATGCTGAGCTCAAAAAGCTTCGGGGTGTACATATGAAAAACCAGCAACGTGTAATACAAATATTTCTCTCAGCTGAGGTTATGAAGTGAGGAAAGCCAAGGTTAGTGGTGTAATGGGCATAAACCAAGTCACTTGCTCAAAGTGATCCACCCAGTCGGCAGCAAGACCGAAGACTGGAGCCCAGGATATTCGTCTCCACCAGAATACGGTCTCCCTGTGAGAAAACACACTTCCATAAACTTCCTTAGAAATTTTCTGATTAATGCGTTAGACTAAAATGCAAAGTTCACTCAAGGGACTCAGAGGAGGAGAAAAACTGGAGTCCAAGATGGAGCTGGTTCCAGAGTGAACACTGGGTACTGCAGAAATCAACTGCTAAGATTAAGATATTTAAAAAAAAAAAAACCAAACTGCTGTGTCCTTTCCTCCCCCTTGCCCTTTTATTCTTGCAAATAAAGAAAGCTTTTATCAAAGAAAGGTCAAATCATCCAGAAGTTCAGACTGAAAGGATCCGAGAACTATTTATATTTAGATGCGAGGACTGCAGTGAAGCGTATCAGTCTCTCCGCTCCTCTTCCTCTCCAGCTCTGCTAGGAAGGCCATACAGTTCTCCTGACTTAACAGAAACCAAATCTTTCATCCCATTTTTATTTATGCAATGCACAGCATTAAAGTGACAGACTAAGATAAGATCCCAAGCTTCTCATGTTAGATCTAAACACAGGAAAATAACTCCACTATGGTCCACAGAAACTAGGACTTGGAAAAACACTAGCATGGGAATGTTACTTCTGAAAGACACTGCAGTTCCCCCAGAGCACTATTTGCAGCACCTTGGTGCATCTGCTCTGACTGACATCTCAGGCAAAATCTGTAGGAACTGTGGCAGAACTACTGGAAACAAAGCCCAGGCTCTAACCTAAAACATTAGGAAACCCCCCCCTCAGACCACCTTGGGGAAGAGGTGAGTACTCTGGGATTAAAATTAGATCTTTTGAAGTGAGAGGTTTGTCGGGTCTTTTCAGGCCAGACAGGGAAATTTAAAGAGGTTTAAGGCACCAGGAACAACTCAGTAAGACTTTGAGATGTCAGGCTCATGGGCACACAGAGCCCCGTTCAGCCAGCCCCTCTTTGGGAACTCTTATCGGACAAATAAATATGGAATAGGGTCCAACTCCTCTTGGTTCAGCTCAGTGCGAGCACATTTCACAAGACAGAGAACAATAAAAATTATACATTAAGAATCAAGCAAGTGGGTTTTACAGAGACACAAAAATCACAGCAGGGAAATCAGGAGTAGGCAGCAGCCGGGCAGGCTCAATCCCTTTCAGAGGGGTTTCCCCTTCAAGTCACTAACCTCCTGCTGTGCTAAGGCACAGATGCTCACATCAAGGCCCAGGGTCTGCATCTCCACCTAGAATATTACCTCCAATGGCTTGCAGATGAGAAATGAAATGAGAGGAAGATGAGCGCTTATTTAGGCACTGTGAAATCACACAGTGGTAAAGCCTGAATCATTTCATCTTAACAACACCTACTTGCAGACCTGTTGCTCTGATTTTACAATGCAGAGGGGAAGTAATTCAAAACAGGGCAGTAAAAGCGTTGCCTTCAGCAAAAATAGACAAGACAGAACAAAATGCAGGAAATCCTAACGCCAGACCACTGTGCTACTCTTCGAGCCTTGCAAGCCAGGGTGTAGACGACGACTCGAAGCCACAAGGGCTTTACTCCCTGCTGTGCTACATAGCCTTAGGAAAAGCTCTACTTCCGGACCTCAGTTTTCCCATCTGTAAAATGGAAATACAGCACTGAGAGAAGCAGAGTACAAAGCCAAGTACTATCAACGTACACTGTGATTTTGGACTGTTTCTGATTAAACAGAAAAACAGATCCCCGCACAGGAAGGAGAATGCTGTAAATACAAGTCTCCAATAAAGCTCAGAGAGCGTCTGGAGCCAATTCGACTACCACCGCTGTTTGCTTTCTTTTCTCCCCCAATCCCCCAAAACCCCTTTACATCAAAGAGGGGTTTGCTTTGTATTAGCAGTCTCCATTATGAAAGCAAACTTCTCAAATGATTTCCTAGGTTTCACCTCTCTTTTGCTGCACCAGGGAAGTATTCTAACAACATTTCTGATGTATCTGTTTAAGGCAATTAAGACTGAATGTTAAGGACATAAGAGAAGCTCTGAAAATTGCAAGATTTGCTCTGTTTAAACTAATTCTTGCACTCAGTTTTCTCTTGCTCCATGATTCAACAAGTGCTGTAGCCTTTTAAATAAAGCTTCCTGTTTGTAAAAATTACTGAATAAAGCACATTGCTTTAGGTCATGATAAAACCCAATAGTTCCTTTAAACAAGACCATATTTGTCCTCTTGCTTTTCCATTTATTTCTTCCTGAACTGTAGTAACTTTACTCACAAAATCATCCGGGGCAGTGGGCTAGAGCAAAGGCCAAGCCACCTAAAGAACAACTCAGTGTTTTCAAGTCAAACGATGAGTCTTCAGAGCTGATTTATAGTCTCACTTATGTGGATTAGAGGCACTCGGAGACTTCAGGGACCGGTACTCTTACTTGTGCAGATCAGACAGCAGAGGCCATTGCTACCCCGTGTATTTACGTACTCAACACTAAGACAAAAGGAACAATATTAGTACTACCACTGCTTTAGATAGAAGAAACCAGTGCACATGAGTGGCTTGGCCCAAGGTCACAAAGGAAGTTTAAAGTAGCTGAGAACTGGTCCCAGATGTTTGGAGACTTAGTTCAATGCCTTAGAGACAAAGTGTCATGAGGGCAGTTAAGGCTGGAGGCAGATTAACTCCTAGTCCATTGCCCAGAGGACATCACAAGCAAGTCAATACACACATCTCAGCTATTAATATCCATACAGCTGCTAGATTCTTGCAATGCTAACACAACTCTCTTTTGGTATTTCCTGCTTATAGACTGGTAATACAAACAACTCTAATGCTTTGTGCAAGACTTTAGGTTTAGAAAGTGCACTTAAATGTTTCTGTAGAGTGAGAAAGGCAGCGCTACACCCGTCTCACCGACGGGAAGGGGTACGGCATGGTAGGGCTCACAACGGAGCTGCGACCCCTTTTCTTGCATGCCTCAACCACTAGATAATACAATAGCCTTTCCAAAAATAAACTGCTGATGCAAGACTGGAGAAGATTAAAGCAGCGTATTCCTGGGGCAGGGGAGAACGTGGCTAGATCCCAAGTAATACTTTCTCGGCCCCTCTTGGCAGGCTTCAGGAAAGACCGTGGAGAGCAATCCACTTAGATTCCAGCTATTGGAGAGGCTGCAAAGGAAGCCAAAGCGGTGATCTTTGGCTTCCACACTCCTCAACTTCTTTGTCCAGATTCTTCTTTGCTATAAAGAAAGCAGTCAGTTGGGATGATTGCCCCCACCCAAAACTCCTTGGCTGCCTTCTTCCTATACCCTTGTCCGCACTATCATCTTACACCTTTCACGTCCCCCTTTTCTCTCTGTTCAGCAGATTCCTTCCAAACTTGACTGTCCCCCACCCAACAAAACTGAGGAACATACAATCTATGCATCCACCTGGTCTGTTCTGCTCAGGCCTGAAGAGTTTGTACAGCACCTGGCTCACTGGGAGCTTAATTTTGACTGCCACTTTCAGCTTGTCATAGAACACCTGACAAAAAAATGTGCTTTCTGCCTTTGTTAGTATTTTCCACTAACTGCAGCAGAGTTAGCTCTAAAAAGCACAATATTTAGGAGCTTGGCATTGCCATTTTACACCTGCAGCATCTTATCAGTTACAAAAACAAATTCAGACATACTACAGAAAATGTGGGTGGCCATTTAATATACAGGATAATTATATAATGCTTTGCAGAGAATCCAGCCATTCTAAATGCATGCAGTAGTCTCACTTCCCATTCCAGTCCTATGCAGGAAGCATTTGCTGTATATAAAATTCTCCCGCTGACGCTACTGCCTCCATTTTCCTATTGGACAAAAATTAAACACAGTAATTCACATTTAGCACTTCAAACATGATGATGTTGCCAAGCATTTTACAGCCAAATACAGTAATTACCTTCTACCTGATGCAGAAGAGCTCTATTAAGGGCCAGGGGGCTGCAAAGGGAGAGGTAGAGATTGTTTTCATTGGATTTGTTGTTTGAGTTTGGTTGTTGGGTTTGGGGTTTTTTTCGCAACAATTCAGAACAAAATTTTCTTCTTGACTGACAAGGCTAAAATGCAACTTCATATGCTTAAATGAAAGGGAAGAAGCTGAATGATCTGAGCTAATACTACACGTGCTTCTCAAGCGCCTCTAGACTTGGGAAAAACACATGCAAGAAGAACTGTCAGCAAGGATGCTACCCATAGATCATACAGCCTGCGAGACCTCAGGACAGCTAAAGCTCTCAACCAGCTTTTCATGCTGAAAGAAGCAGGGAAGTTAGAGCAGAGTGCATTCCCAAAGCTGTCGGGAGAAGTGTGGAAGAATCCTTCACACTGCAAACAGTAAGTTACATTGATAAATCTTGATGGCAAAATGAATCGGAAAAGAATTACAGAGCTTGAATGACTATGGGTAAATTAAAGAGCAGATCTGGATTTACAGGGCTGTCAGCCCTTCGACCACAGACACTGTGTACGGACAACTCAAAAGGTGCAACGCTGAGTATGTCATCTGAAGCTGGCTATGAGGTATTACTGCCCACACTTCCTCCTGCTGGAACTCACCGGGTCCTCACCATTGTGCTTAAAAATCTAAAGTTACAGGAAATGGGAGACACTGACCCCATGCACAAGAATTAACACACTGAAGAGTACAGCACTGCCCAGCTGCTACAGCATCAGTGTAGATTTACACACTGCTTTTAATGCCTCTCCCTTCCAGAAAGCACCTATGACATGTGAAAAATCACCACTGAAATACCCTTAGTTCTGGGCTGCAAAGCAGAAATTTTCCTGGCAATTAACACACAGGAGCAGGAAAGCAACACCTATAAGGAAAGAACATTGGGATCACAAACAGCTGTGCAAAGCATCCAGTTTTCAAACATGAAAAGAACAAAACCGCCGGAGCAGACAAATTGATCCTACTGGGATTTGAACACACCATTCCAGGAAATCTGGATACTTGAGACATGGTGCGTAGGTTAAAGTCAAAGTTAAGGGGCACATGCATTAAACGTGCAGCCACTTAGACTGCTGAACCTAGACACAGAAGCATCATTCCTAGACCGACAAAGCATGCTAACTCCAGGCTCCTTCCACGACAGAAGTATGCCAGCGTCTCTGCAGAGAACACACTGTTAATGTGGGGATGACTCACTTTTTGCAATCAGCGGAAGTCTCGATCTTGCAGCTATGGGATTAATGTTGTGTCAGCCCATGCAAAGCAGGACTAAACAGTAGAGGTAACAAAGCTATTTTCAGATATTCACAAGGCAGCAATATGAGATCTTACTGTCTCTGTTTTTCCACATTGTCAGAACATACCTTCTTTCCTTACAGAAATGTAGGCAGAGCTGAGTCAGGCAGTCAATCTATCAAGGAACGACAATTGTGTTTCCGATTAGAGCAAACAGGTGAAGACATGCAGTATATACATTGCAAAGAAGAATTCAAGTGCCTGCTGGAGGTGCTTTTCCCCACTCTAATTGCAGGCAGCTCTTTCCAGAAAATTCCTTTCAAGCGTATGAAAAAGAATACGGTTTCCCAGTGCGTGCATTTCTTTGCACAAATACCTAACAAATCTTGACAATCAAACTCGGTGGAAGCCTGCTGAAAGCATTACGTTGCAGCATAAAAAGATCTCCTTGAACAGGTAGTGTCCTCACCTAAGAGCAACTTCCAGATTTATGGACACGTTCGTAGGGAGAATTTGTTTATTTTGTAGCTGCATTTGTGTATCAACTAAGTTTTACAGGAGTAATAAGTGTTTTCAACAGCTGTATCCACAAAACTCCCTTTAATTCTCACATATAGGTCTGTTTGCATACAACCAACAGCTCTACAGGGCAGGGTAGGCTTTCATCTCATCCAGTAGCTGCAGTATCAACTTGCACTTCCCAGTGGACTTTGTTTCAACAGATTTTTAGATCAAGTTTAGATCAGGATCCTAGTGAAGAAGTACTCGACAGCTTCAGCAAACCTTAACTACACATCTGCAACTTTTAATGGAAACTACCACCTAAACTTTCCTGGCACCCAAGTTTTGAAGAGGGACAGTGAAGTGAGAGTATGAGACTAAAATTTCATCATCCCATCAAACATCAAAATTCATGGATATTTACATAAAACAAAGAGAGCAGGAGAGCAAATCTCCCATCTCAGCTAGCCCTGTGGTAGGAAAGAAAGCATGGCTGGAAGGAGAAACCACAGCACAGCTCTGTCATGTTACAATAACAAAGAAAAAATGGGGGTGAGTTTTTACTAGAGCGACTTTTGGATCTCCTACATGCATCTGGATTTCTTTCCTTTCAAAATTTTGGTCCAAAGAAGTAGGTTTGGCACACGAGAAAAACATAACTTCCTCTAGAGCAAAGCTGTCACAACCACCCCGTTCCCAACAGCAGGATGCAGAGCTGAAGCTTCCCACAAGAGGAGAATCCATGTGTTCAGGAGGGCTGATGGTGGGAATGCGTCTGACAAACACAGCAGAGGAAACAAACCACCTCCACGTGCATGCGCCAAGAACGACAGCATCGGGGTGATCACTGACCGAGTCCTCGCGGAGCCAGCATGGACATTCAACTCCAAACACGTAAGGCAGCATCCATCCGCGCTGAGGCCATTGCAGGATTTTGGCCACCGTCCATCCCACTTGGTTCCTTTCCCCTTGCTCTCCAGGGACACCGCACAAGCAAGAAGGCAGTTCTGCTGCTACTTAATTGGTATCTGCACCTCCCCCAAACCACTACACACATCCTACACATCAACTTGCTAATAACATGCAACCATTGGAGGAGAGGCTTAAAAGCATTTTTCTGAAATTCTCCTGGGCTTTTTTCACTCCAAGTAAAACAACTGACTCCAGCAAACAAGTGACTCTTCAATGCCCACCATCACACAGAAATCCTACATATTTCCAACCCTGGGACACATCTAACCCACGGCAAAAAAATCCATCCAAAGACACTCTTTTTAACACACCAGAAGGAGTAAGAGACACGCTTTCACCTGCGGGAATTGCAGGACTTCCAATTTACCTTCTATCACATTTAACAGACAGACATGTAGACAACACACTGAACCACTCAAACAGTGAAAGAATAGCTTACAGTTATGGCTAACATCACATTTAAGGCTCACGTTTATCCCTACGCCCTCCCTGTAGTAGAGTACTTTGCATATTACTAAGACTGCTAAACTGAGACCAAATATACAGGACATACAGATTAAAAGACTTAATCCTATTGCACTAAATGAAATACACATGGAAAGGATGTGTTAATACCTGCAAGCAAGACAGAGCTGATGGTAAGCACAACTGAAAGAGCAGCCACTGGGGGACACTGATGCCATGTAAAGTCGGAGCAGCAAGAGAAACCTTTGGCCATTTCAAGTCCCAGGACACCTTCCCTTTCCTCTACAGCATCAAGACCACAACAAGCATCTTCAAGCCAACCTGTCTTGAAAGCCTCAGGGCTTATTCTTTAGCACTTGCCAATTATTTGGCAATGCCAACTTTGCATGTGTGTGGCACAAAAGTTAGACCTAGACATTAAGAGGACAAAGCTCAGCCCCTTCCCTATATCCCACCAGATGAATTAGAGCCAAAGACAGTTTAACAAGGTAAATTTTCCTCAAAGTCATAGGATCACAAGCTAAAAGTACACGCTGCCAGAATGGATGGGGAAAGTGGGGACCTTAATAAGGGCAGGACATGTGAAAATGACCCAGCTGACATCGCACAACACCAGAACCCAGCCCGAGAGCTGCCGGAGCTCCAGGCTCCGTAATCAGACACTTGCTCTCAAGGTACCTAGCAGTGAAGGCAGAGCTACTGACAAGGGATTCAGGTGAAAATGCTCGGATTCAGTCCGACTTTCTGGCTGACACACAGCGGCAGGCAGAGACCATGCCTGACCCTCTGCACAGGCACAGGACGAGACCCCAAGCTCCCACCCCTCAAGCGCTTCCACTTTGCCAGATCATTTTCAGTGTGAAGCAATAGTTACGAACAAAGATTGCTAACGGCTCCAGCCTCATTGCCCAACACCGACAGACAGTTCAGCCAGGGTGAGGACAACAGCGTGCTGTGAAAAACCCAGCATTTCAACCAGTGGAGCAATACTATGCAGCAACTGATCCCCTAATAAGCCAAATTGTTCTTTCTCTTTACGAATACAGCACTACCGCTCGCTACTAAGATGCAATGACTGGCTAAGGAGGCAGCAGGAAAGCCGCACAAGCTTTCAAAGCGACAGCAACCCCATGAAGGATCAGTAAGAGACAAAATGTAAGCTCATCTACTTCTCTCAAAACCAGCCTACCAACTCCCACTCCTCATTTCCAGGAGGAGGTTGTTTCAGGTTGGCGATAACCACGTTTAACCTCTGGGCTTCCAGGCTCATGCCATAAACGAACAAGATAGGGTTGGCATCACTAATAGAAAAGCATCCATCCAAGCTAGAATTCCCCACTAGGAAGAGGGCAGCCCTAGCCTTACAGATGGCTCCTAGCAGTGGAAATGTACTTCTTTACACTTAATGTATGGTGGGGCATGTCAGTGGGCTCTGTCACCTGCATTATGCAACGGGAGACAGAAAGGATGGCTCACACGTGCATGTTACGCTACATCAAAGAATCCCTCCGAGCAGGAGGCAAAATAAATAGCTGCAGGAGAGGAAAAAACCAGGTCTGGTTTGAGTGCATACGCTGCCCTTTATTCTTAAAAGCATTACAGACACTCGCTCTGCAATCTGCTCCCATTATGGGAGCACTTCCAGCTGATTACATGCAACGGAGCAGAGTTCACATACAACATGGGCTCTACATGCTGGCACCGACTACAGCAGCCAGATCCAAACAAAGCTTTTCTGAAAGAAGTGCAAAAAATTTCAGTCATCAAGACAGGGAAAGCCAAGCAGTGTCTCCAGGGAAAGAGGGGCCAGGAGCTTTGGTTTCTGATGCGTACAGTGTCAGGAGCATCCCCCTCTCCACACACGGTCCAAGGGCAGCATGTTCGTAGGGGAAGAGAAAGGAAAATGGGAAGGTAACATCAAAATGGCATCACCCACAGGTCCTTCACGTTTTCAGCTCACAAACACTACCATGCCTGACAACTTTGGCACTTAGCTCAACTGAAGACAAAACTCAGGAGAGATGGGGAGATTTCAGAAGGAAAGAGAAGGGAAAATGCTCACTGGAGTAATTTTTAAAAAGAGAGTTTGCATTTAGCTTCTAACATACATAACTGAACGCGAGATGCAGTCTCCACTAGTACCTTAATAACAGTATTCTCAAACTGGGGTGCCTACATTTGTCAGGGAGCAGACCACCCAACACGCAGATTTTACACAAAGCACTAAAGTTGAAAAAGCTGCCGTGCTCTTTCTAGGTGGGGAAATTGACCTCTAAGAGAGGACAGAAATTGGACAACATGTGCAAAATGCTTACAGACCTCTTAATGAGGTTTACTAAATACCAGTTTTGCAGTGAATTCTCTTCTTTTGCATCTGACTAGATGGGGTTTTGAGGAATATGAGCAAAAGGAAGCAAAACATTCCTGCAGAAATTCAATAAACTGAGCAGCATTATGAAAGTCATATAAAACAGCCTGGAGCTGACAATATCACAGAATTGCGAACTGGAACTAGCAGCATTGCTAAGGTAAGCACTCCTCACTCTTCATTTAAAGCTAAGCTCTACTGTTTCCACAGTGCTGGAGAAGATGCAACTAAGTGGAAGAAAATGCAGTATTTAAAAAGAAAAAAAAAAAAGAATGAGATGCAGAGAAAATTAGCAGGACATATGTAGATGGTGCAGGCTCCTGGCTTCTGCTGAAGCAGAATTCCTTCGAAAGGTGCAAGACTTTCCCTTCGCCTTCCCTCCATCCAGCGCTTCCAGAGAAATGGAAGCAAGCTGCCTGGGTAACCACAATTTCCTAATCAAAAAATACCAACCATCTCATGCTGCAGCGCTGAGCTGGCTACAGCTGGGAACCTCGCACTGTATTTTCCCTCCCCCTTTTCTTTTGTGAGATGATTTAACAAGCTACAGAATCCCAAGAGACATGACAATCAAACAACAGAAATAGAGCATCGTGTCTTGAACTGTACATGTCCATCTGCACTGTTCCCTTTTGACAGACACACAAAAGGTCCAAGCTTGGAGTAAAAATGTTGCCAAAAGGAACCTGCACAAAAAAAATTCTGGCAGAGTACATTTCATTCCCACCGCCTGTCATTCCCCCTGTATGGGGGGAATTGATGCACCAATTAAGTGTTTCGGGATGGCAGAAAATGTGTCACCCTCTGCTAGCTGTCTACTCTGCAAAACAGCTACATGTTCATTGTCAGACAAAATCAACAGGATTAGAACAAGTCAAGTTACTATTGTTTTCCAGCACTCACAGCGATCTGATCCAATACGCATCTCGGGGGGAACTTGGGATTTCTAGCAGGGAACCTTGCACCTAGTAGCATATAGGAAAGGTGATACTTTATTTAAACACGGACACCCTCCTCCTGGTTAAGTCTCAGATACATTCTATACAGAGGAAATAAATACGCCTCCATGTTTCCCCCCATCTCTCAGTGCCAAACAGACTTCTCAAAAGACCTGCCCTCTCCCCGCTCTGGCCCACGACAGCCAAGCTCAGATGCTCCATTTGGCCACCACACCCTCCAGCCTAGGCAAAGCCATCTCCACTTCATGCCTTATCATCGTGAAACCATGCCAGCCCGCTCGCTTCCACAGCAAAGCGGGTTCTTCCTTCTCAGACTGGTTGCTGCCTAGAACTGATGCCCAAAACGCTGAACAACAGCGCTCGTGTCTGACCTAGAGCAGATGAGAAACAGGTAAATAGGCCAAGTAAAGCAGAGCCAGAGAAACAAAGACTCAGAGACCGAATTACCCCTTCCCTACATCAATTAAAAAGCAAATGCAATTATTTTGTACCAATAACTGCATGTAGAGTGCACTTTTGCCTTAGGGAGACTAAAAAAACAAAGAGACAGGGGCTCACACAACATCCCATTTCCCTTGTGACATTGCCAAGATCAGTGACATGAGGGCTTTGAATTTATGCTGGCATTGAAGTGCTTAATTGTTCAGACAGGCAGGGAGAGGGCACTGCACATGCAGGAAGAGACCCCGCACGCCTTTGGGAGAGACTCAGAGTGCCAATCCCAGCACATCAAGACAAGCAGGGAGAAGTGTTAAGCTTAAATAAAAAGGAAATTAGTCACTCTGATATTGAAGACCAAATGCAATGGGATGGGAGAAGAGGCCCTCAAGGAAGGGAACACGGGACTGGAGAACGAAGAGCTGCGACAAAGCTTCCACTTAAGCAGCTGGAGCAGACTTTGCCCTTCAACACAACCCACATCAGCAGTCAAGCTGTTTCACCCACAAAGCTCAATTTAAGCATGTATCAAATCCCAGCGCTCCGGCTTAATCAGAAGTCCTGAAGGCTAAAGAAAGACAGGGCCGAGCAAGAAATTAACTGGCAACAATGTGGGACACAAACAAGGCAACTACATACCACTGCACTGACTCCAGATGACATTCTTTCTTGATGAGCTTTTTAATGGATGCCCAAAGAGCAAGTAACAGGGAAACGAGAGCGCAAAGACAGTAAGGGTAAGAAGGCAAACAGAAAAGTGACCCCGCAGTGGCCTGGATGGGAACACTAAGGACACACCTGAGCGGTCACATTCAACGAGCACCATGATAAGCGCCTCCTCATTCTTGGCATGCGTCAAGCAAACAGAGAAAGCATTGACTTAAGACAACAGGTCTTAAGAAAGCTTAAGTAAAGTAGGATGGAAATTAAAAAGGACATCCTTTTACTCTAGAAGCAACTGTGAAATCTGGCCCGTTAAAAAGCAGGCACGAGAGTCAATGGCCAAGGCAGTAAATAATTGCCGGCTCTTGAGACCGCTCCTATAAAGTTGTCATTACTTGTCTACGCTATCTGTAGAACAGAGATAAGGTTAGAGCTGAAAAATATGTGCGTATAAGTCAGCCAGCCAAACGATATGTATTAAATGCTAAGGTCCTTTCCCTGCTAACTGCTTGTGAAGAGCTGTGGGGAAGGCCAGAAGGGCAGGTACCGCTCCTCAGAGAGCTGGCAGAGACATCTGTAGACATCCCTAACGCTGGTAAACCGAATAAATAACGGAACAGGCAGCAAAGCGAGCTCTTTCCCACACATTTCACTGTACACCTTAAGCTTCCAGTTCTGTTTTTATCCACCTGCCAGATTTGATTTTGCCCAAGATGACAAGCCAGCCTCAGACAGCTTTTTTTTACCTCACCAGGAAAAAACCCATTTTCTTTGGGGAACATACACAACATAAGATAGCATGTTTCAAACCCCTTAAAATATTTCTGGCCACCTATTTGAAAGCATACAAAAACAGTTCTGGGCTTTTCCTCTGTTAAACACAGTTCTCCCAGCCAGGAGCTGCTTTTAGTGGCAGAGCCTTTCCCAGCCTAACATTTTTAATGTACATATGCAAGTCAGACAACTAAATTATAAACTTATGCAGGGATAAAACTCTCCATTACCTCAAACAATTTCAGGGTCATTGCAACTCTATCCCAGCAAATAATTATATCTCAGCTGTAACAGCTTATACTCATATAACTACCAGGATCCTAAGGCATTTCAGATGGCTTCAAAAGCTTACCCACCACTGACAGTGACAGCTTTTGAGATGGAAAGCACAAACTCCTTTTCTCAGACAGCAGCTCTGCATAGCTGTCTTGGAGCAGCACTGAAGACCATTAAGTTGTACCCAACTTTCCTGAGGAATTTACAATAAAAAGCATAAGCCAAGCATGAGTGAGTTGTGGAGAAAACCAGAATCTTTCATTACCTGAAACTGAGATAATGTCAGAGACCGAAAGCTCAAGTCTTGTGAAGCAGTTAAGGTCAATGCACAAGAAAAAAAACCAGTTTACTATATATTTATACACACACAACTTAAATGCAACACTTAACATTCAAAAGTTTACTTCAAGATTTAAATTTCTTGTATTTGTTACCCACACCACAAGAGCCGACATTCATGCCATTTATCTTTGCATCTGCAAAACTGGCTCCAGACGATGCCAACAAACAAGCCTGCAGCAGAGCCCGCGCTGCACCGCCTGGCACTTCTGGACTTGGGAAATCATTAAAGCTTAACAAGAGTAGCTCGGGTTAGAAATGCCGCATTCACAAGGATGAAACACCGGGCACTATAACGGCAGCAAGAATACGAGGAAGACCAAGGCCAACTGCGACTTGCCCCTCTTCTGAGTCATTCTGAAGTTGTACTTACAATCTACAGCATCTTTGGGCTCTCATTTCTAGGCTTGACAGGAAAGCAGGGCTGGACTCCTTACAGCAGCTCCCCCGCAGCTGAGCGGCTTCCAGCGCTAACCTCAGCACAGACACCAAACACCGTATTTGAATGACGTCCTCCAAGTTGGACGATCAGAAAGACAGCAGTTTGGGTTTTTTAACCAATTCTCTTCTTTTTAGGTCTTTGTTTTCAGCAAAAAGGAATGTCAAGGACACATCCTGTTTCACTCTTTCTGTGAAATAATTCCCATTGAGGTTAAAGGAAATATTTCCAAAATGCCAAATCCAGCACTAATTACGCATGTCCTCCAAGTTCTCTGTGTTTTCAGCTGTTTCTAACTCAATGGAGATGAGCCATAGGAGTTCAGACATATGGCTTCAGACTCCACCAGGCTGAAACGAGGCTGTAAAGAGAGCCCGATGTCACAAGGGGAACGCAAGTAATTTTAAATCACGCAAAGGTAGTTACTAACGACGCTCCAAGACAACCAGAAGTCATCCACAGGGGAATCACAGGATGAATCCAGGTCATTTAAATGCCTCTTACATGACAGCCAACACTTCATCAGACTTAACACTGTGCAGTGAGAAAGCGTGGCTTGAAAAAACACGAGAAAGAAGTACTAGCAAAAAACCGGAGGTCCACGGGACATATAGTCCCTTATTTAAGTCATCTGATGGACGTCACAATCCTTGCAACAGAACCAAGACCAGAATGCAAAGCTTTGAAGTCTCCAGAGTTCAAGGCTTTATCATAATCCTGTTCCTGCTTCCTAAAAAAAAAATCGCACTGATTTCTGAATTTAAGAGCAGTAAGGAAGGGTCTGGGGAGCCCATCTGTATCACTGGATGGGGAGGCTTCAAACCTCACCAGGCACTAGGGTTCTTTAATCGGATTACATTTTATAACCAAGCAATTTACTTTGTGATGCCAAACTTGAAAGGATTTCTCATAGTGTCCTAATTAGGATGAGGCAAAAAGTCATTTCACCTAATTTCCAACCCACCTCAATATTAGATTTGAAAGTCCACCTATGACATCTTCAGCCTTGTTTGCCCTAAGAGTCTGAAAAACAGCAGGCAATAGGATTAGATATAAATCTAATGAGATAATGTATTTACATAATATTTATGGCACTCACTTTTAGACAAGGTTGTGTTCTTGCATCCTTAGTATGCAGCACTACAGACACTTCCTTTTAGCTGGAAAAAGCTTGAGGTTTATTTTTAAATTTAATTTCCTCTTAAAAGAAACCAGGTGTTTAAATAACAAGGGAAGAGTGCTAATGTAATCTGAGTTTACCAAACCTAAACAACATGAAGTCAAGCTCCGACTTTCCTTAAGCTAAATAACACAGACTCTCTCTGAGAGCCTTGCACACACACTCCTGTTTTACAAGCGATTTCTTCTGTAACTTCATTAACATCCTACTAGTTTCCGACATATATACTGATTTTAACCTGAAACACTTAATAGCCATGCAAGGTGGGGTACGTCATCAAGAACGTACATATATACATGTGGTCTCAGCACTTGGCATCTTAGGGTCTCCTAAACATTTAAGCAGCTCACCTTCACTAACCACGGGGGAAAACAGCCACCCCAATACCACTGTATGTACTAGTCTGCTACAACTCTTGGTTTAGGTGAAAGTAAAGTCAAAACCTACACGAATCTACACACTGTATAGATAAAAATAGTTTTAAACTCAAGCAGCCTGGATGCTTTACAGGATTTTCTTCCAGGATACAAACATTTACGGAAAACTCTGCCCTGGCACACGTTGTTATGGAGCATCCAGCTCCAGATTCAGTTTGAGTCCAAGGGTAATCAAGAAAGTTTAGCTCAGATATTCATCCAAACTTCTCAAAGGTCGTCTCCCAGTTCATGCAACAAAGATTCCCTGACAAACCTTGACCATTTCTCAAGCAAGCCATGGTGATTCACTGCAGGACAGAAAGTCATTTTAAATGCAGGTTTGAAAACATGCACTTGACACGATGAACACCCAGGTACCAAACGACATTAAAGCACTGTCTTACTCTGAGTGGGGCATTTCCCCACCCATGAGAGGGTGGCAGGCAAGTTCAGAAAGCAGTCCTTTGGGAAATAAAATATAAATAGCTCTGAGGACATAACACGGGCTCTCCAGGTTTTGCACAGAAAAGAGGGCACATTCACACACTCTAGCACCGATTTCCTTCCAAACGCAGCTCACATCTTCCTGCCCTCCTTCTTTAATTAAGCATTTTACCCCTTCATCAGTCTATCGAAGATCTTTCTTTTGCTGACAGCTACAGTCCCAGGTGGACTAACATTTCAATTTATGTTTTTCTCCCTTCTGCAGAGAGCAGCTGTATTAGCTTCTCCAGTCTGTTGCTATAGAAACAAATCAATCCTCAACAGTTTTATTTTTACCAGTTTCTGTGAAAGAGGATTTATCTCATTTCCACGACTAAGCTGTACTCCAGAGCGAGCTCTTTGGGACAGAGACAGTGCCATCTCAGCATTGGACAGGACCTCATACCCGCTGTCAATGACGAGAGGAAATGGCCATCATCCTTATTTAAATGCAGTTTCTTCATTTCAAGAGGACACTTCACCTTGAAACGATTCCCATAGCCAGAGCGTTACTGAGATGCAGCTGTATCCGTGGAGCGGAAAAGAGCAGAGGAGTGAATGGCACAGCCTGGAAGGCTATGGACTTGCTGGGAAAGCTCAGCAGAGCACCCACCAGAAAGCTCACCCACCAGATGTCAAGCACTCTCTATAAAGTCAGAAGGATCGTCTTCATCGAGTCCCCACAAAGAGCTGCACACACAGGCTGAATTCAGCTCAGTGTAAGCTCTTCACGAAAGGCGAAGGGCTCACATGGGAGTCGAGGCATTAACACACGTTATCTGCTGCTAGCCAGCGAAGCAGCCCCTCTGGGCACTACGATGGAAGGAGCTCAGCCTCCAGCAACTTGTCTTATCCTTGACCAAGTGCAGCTGGGAGGGGGCTTTCCCCTTTGGTCTGGGATGAACACAGGTGTAATCTGTATGTATTACCTCTATTCAGTATCATGTCTTTCACTTACTCTTATATCCTGCTTGCTTTCCTTCAATCTCAGTAAAACAATGCACTACATTAAAAAAACCCCACTGGATGAACACTTTCTTGGCTCAGCTGCTCCTAATATATCAAACACTGTTTCATACATTCATCTTTAGAAAGTTCGGTTCTCTGCCAAACAGCCTTCATCAGCCAGAGTAGTGTAGGACCCACGTCACCAAGTTGAGCAGCTCCACTTCCATAAATACATGCTATTTAGGCAGTCCATATGCAGACACGAATTACTGCACGCAGAGAGCAGCAGCAGGACAACTGCTCTCCAAGCAAAAGGGAAGGGAAGGGGAGACCCTGCTCCTCCATACTGTCACCTGCAGGTTTCTGCCCTTTCCCTCCTACTGGATCTAGAAACTGCGCGGCCTCACAAAACAAAAGTTTTCTGTTAGATCAGCCAGCTGGAGTGATTCACTCTGGCACAGCCACACAACAACTCGAATATCAGGGAAAGAAAATGGGGGAGGACAAGACCACCGCTCTCAGCAACTAACTGCTGGACAAGCTTAGTTGTAACCTTCAAATTTCATTATTAAGTGCCAAAACCCATTTGTTAAACATTCAGCGTCCAGCTGAACTCGACATAGCTCCTGCCTTCGAAACACAGAGCGCTCTGCGTATACTCAAATCTGCAGTGACATTTCTTCAGTTTTGGGACTGCAGACAGAAGTAGAGGGGAACCAGGCTATAGAAATGTCAGTATCTCATTGCTCAAATATCCCATATTTGTTTACATGCATAGCTGTGGTTTTGGTCCTGAAATTCCTACACACAGCTCAATGGCAGGATGATAAGTTGGGGCACACGGATCAAAAAGCCGTCAGGGAATCTCACAAACATCCACTCAGTCCACTCAAGTCTCACAAGCACCCACTCTGCCATCAAGGTAAACACAGAGAAATCCCCCTGTGTGAACGTGCTGAATGCAGCTGCTAATTCCAGCATCAATAAAGCAAGCCCTAAAGTCTTCAAGATGCAAATTCCAAGACTGCACCTGGCATTTTAACCAAACCATCAGTGCCTAGCTCAAACCACTCCTGCGGGCACCCTGAACACAAACCACCTTCTCAGTCCTCAGGCTTTTTACAGCTGTTTAGGATACTCCAGCCAGCTCTTGAGCCAGTCTTGTTCAGGCCATGGAAAATACGTAAACCGCATGCCATAGATGCATTTCACGGTTCCTCCCATGATGGGGCAGAGCACAAATCTTACGTGAGCCCTGCGAATGCTAAGAGCTGTAAAATGATGCTCCTGGGAAGGAGTGTAACCTAGCAATTGGAAAAAACACCCTGGGAGCCCTGCCTCCTCGGCTCTGCTCCTGCCCCCTGCGACACATGGGGATACTGCAACAATTTGAATCCTGGCATCTGTCAGCAGGCGATAAGTGGCTTGGTTCTGACATCCTCAGCATCCTCAACACAATCTGACCCATCTAACACTCCTCACCTAACATCCTAACCTACCTAAGGCTCCTCACACCACGTCTTACCCCGCAGTAACTCCCTCATGGAGTATTTGTGGTAACCTGTACGAGCATATGGATATTTCCAAAACCTGTTTGGCATTTCAAAACACTCTGCTGAGAAACTCTCAAAGCCAAAGTGAAAATTAAGCTAATGTGTTCTCACCCTCCATCCGACATAAACACGTTGGCACTCCCAAGAAAGCAAGTCCCAGGACACTGGGGGACTCGGCACCCAGGTGAAGACTGATGGGAAGTGAATAGCCAGAAGAATTCACCCCAGCCTGGACACCCACCCATGTTATAGAGCCAGTCAGTCACAGAGGTTTTGAGTCACTGCCTACACAGTTAAGACACTTTTACTCAGAGTTAACAGAGAGATTCCTATCCGACATGCTGCACTTGGAGCATTTTGCTCGAAGGCTGTGCCACTTCAATCAATTCACATCTGTTCCCAACTCATTACCCATTTAATTCAGCTCTTACACACCCTCCACAGCACCACTGCACCTCCCTTCAACTTCTAACCATCTTTTCTGCCAACCAAACCAGGCAGCACCAGGTCGCTGCCCTCTGCGTGCATGGCATGGAAACCTCAGGCTGCACACTGCGTGTCTGGAAGGAAGCAGGACAACACGCTCCCAACGGAGTTTCAAAGAAAGGGGAGCCACCTACACAACATGATTTTCATGTGCACGCCAAGCAAGCCCTGGGTGCTACACAAAAACCAAGCCCTCCTCTACAGAGGAGAACAGGTAGCATCCGTGGCTTCAGTGAGCAAAGCAGGGCATGGCTAACGTGACTTGTCCGAGGTCCCACGGCAAGTTTACAGCACAGAAACCCCAGACACAACCCTAATCACGGAATCATGCTGACCAAAGCAAGCAAATAAAATATTCCAAAGCTGAATTAGAAGATCACACAGATACAAAACGCTTAAGAGTCGCTGCCAGTAACTGCAGCCTTCCTGAATTATTTAAAAAGTGCTTAGAAAACAATTCACCGAAAAAAAGCCGGTGCACACCTAATGCCTGTGGCACTAATACTCTTAGCAATACCAGCGTTCAGGTATCTAATTAAAGAGAGATCTGTCCTGCTTAGCTGTTTGCACAGTAGGGTGTGGAATAGAAGACAGTTTAAAAGTGGGCAAGATTATTAATCACCACACCAAGAAGAGTGAAAGACCCAGTCGTGATTTCTGACACAGCCCTGGTTTATGTGAACGCACCAGGAGCGATTCCTTTTTATGGGGGAAAGGGGAAGATGGGGAAATATTTTCTTTGCACCTTTACACAATCCTGGAAGCTTGGACCTTGGAGCCAAGCTGCTGTTCCCTGCCACTATCTCAGCCAGACACTGCAGGACTTCCCACTTAATCATAAGACCTGGCCACACATAATGCGATAACGATACACCTGTGAACAGACAGACACACTAACAGCCCTTCCTCTACAACGTATGGGGCAATTCCTCTTTTCCACCAGTCAGGGGCACCATCCGTGCGGGACCTCCCTTACATATGGAAGGGCAGCGTGCAGAAAGGCCGCAGCCGGACGCTCAGACCACCGGGAAAACGTGTAGCACTAACAAATCATTTCTTTAAATAATCCATCTGCGCAAGAACAAATATGAAACCCCACTTTTTTTTAAATAGAAATGATTTTTCTGACTCTAACCACATTTTGACTATTCGAAGTTCAGCCATTACACCACGTCATTTCCTAAACCAAACAAAATACTCACCAGTAATAACTGCTGCAAATTGACTAGAACACTTGCTGTGGCTTCTGTGAAGCAACAACCGAACCCTTTCCCACAACAGATGTATACAAAAAAGTCCTAATTCACAGCAGAAGTTTCTCCTTGATACACTTACAGAAGATTACATATACAATCTGGGGCTCAACAGCAGCCTCAGTTTCCCCTCTCATCAACAAAGATCCAGTCTTTTCACATCAATACATGAAAATAAAAAGCTTTTTCTGCAGATTTGGCTTTAACACAATTCATCCCTTACTGCTACTGGCAAAACCTACTGAATGCAGCTTGATATTTCAGGCCACAGATTGTTTTGCTGCTTCCTGCCTTTAACTTCACAGTGAAGCGGCAAAAAAAAAAAAAAATCCAAATTCTGCAGCCTCTATGCAGAATTGCCCCCTAAAACCCAAGAAACCTCATGGATTCACAAAGCATTTGCGATTTCTGGACTTGCTTTTGCTTATAAGCATTAAGCTGTGTTTACATTAAGTTGATATCATCTCTAGATGCTCACTGATCTACAAGAAATGATTTTGCCTGTGCTATATGAGATATGTTCTGAAAAATGGAGCAGCCAGGGTACGATCAAGGAGCGGAGATCTGCACCAGAGTCCTGGACCCGGCTTTCAGCAGATTTCCAGGTCCTGAACAGATCCCAAAGATCATGTTACGTGAGCAGATCCCAGAGGCTGCATGGACGGCAGCACGAAGCCAAGCCTCCCCCCAAACCCTGGCAAGCCACCACCTCTTTGTAAGCCCCACCATCTGCTTCAGCAAAAGCCAGAAACCGATCTCCCTCTCCTCTACTGCTTCCCATCCTCCCCATATCCTTCTTATTACCTCAACCTGCCTCCCAAGGGTTGCGCTCCCTTGTTCGCATTAGCTTTCCACCGGGGTTTATTTTCCTGCCTAATATTTTTAACGTTACGCAGTGGCACATTCACCCCCTAGGGAGAGACTTTATCTTTAATTCTATCTTTGCATTTCCTTCTCGTTTGGCTTATCACGCTCTATCACATCTTGCTTCCTGCTTACCTGCAGAAATTGGTGATTTCGTTTGGAGTTTGTGCACGTCTCTCACACCCAGAGGGCTCAGCTCAGTGATCTAAGCAGGAAGTATGAAAGCCTCAGACCTTGACAAAGTTCACATTTAAATTATAATAAACATGGTGGGCAGTTAAGTTTATGTGATAAAACAACACGTTGCACAGAATTTGCTGCCAGGGGCATCTTCCGTGACTTTATGGACCAGGATTTGCTCTCTTTGATAAAAAAAGGGCACAAAACAGTTAGTGTCCCAGCTTGGACCAGTCCCCCAGCTCAACACAAACGCTTACCAGGCGCAACAGTGGGAACGCAGCTTCCTGCACCATGCCCACAAACACGCTCATTTCTTCTAGGAAATGCCTGGTTTGAACCTAATTCAAAACTATATTTTTGAGACGTCCGAAACGCTGCAGAACTGCACAGAAAAAGCTGAGACTGGCACCTCAGACAGGGAGATGGTCTTTTGAGAACAGGTAGTCCAAACGGTGAGGCTTAAAGAAAAATAGGAACGAAATACCGTGCTGACACCAAAGAGAACCAAAATCAGACGGAGGAAGGAACAAGGGAGCTCTGCCAGCCCAGACGAGCATTTGGGACCCTGCCCTTGGAACGAGCTTCGGGGGGCGGAGGACAGCTTAGCAGCTCCCTTATCAGGAGATACCTCTAAATACGTGCCCAGGAATCAAAATCACCATGCAAAAAGAGGAAGGCTGCCAAAAGTTGTTTGAGGAAGGGAAAACACAAAGCGTACAGAACTGACCACGGACAGGTTTCTCCACCACAACCGAGGGGTAAGAAACCCTTAATTAGAAAAGTTCCCACGTTCTAGCGTCGGTAAAGTTTCCCACACTACACACATCCCTAAAATTAAAGTAACCTGTCTCTTCTTTACAGTTGACGCAGACCCCTACCCCATCAACTTTGGCCATCTCGTCTTGCAGGCCGACTGTAGTTTTGCAAGGCAACCGCAGGGGTGTCAGAGGTGCTTTTCACAGGTGCCCAACTAAGAAATTGTGTTTGGCTCCCATAAAAGGCACAAGACCATTTTGCCAGAAGCTTGTGGCAGGACCCACTTCCGAGCGAGGATAAAAGCAGTCTTACCCCCTTTTCTAAGTACTCCCAAATCTCAGTGACAAAGCTCTGTAACCTAAATTCTCTCAGATACAGCTTTGTCATACATACAAAAAACTAAATCCTTGCTCCAGATACCTATTTTGTGGTCTTTACCCACCAGCACTGAAGACATCTATTGTTTAAGCAGCTTTCCTGCACTGCAGAGCCTTGATAAAAAGTTAGCCACCAACTGAAGCAGCTTAGCCTTCTCCATCAACTTACTACTTCCATTAATGCTTCCACTTAATTGGCAGCGTGACTTTCTCTGGGCACATGTCCAACCCATATTTACTGTTTTTAATTTAGAAAATGCATCTAATCACCATCAGAAAAAAAAAAAAAGGTCAAGATACAGGAATAAGATTTAAGAGAAAACCCTTCAACTTTAAAGTTATTCCGAAGTTGTTCTTGACCTGTTACACACCTTGGGATGCTGTACTCCGGAGAAGGCAGGGGCTGGTGGGGTGGACACGGCACAAACTCTTTTCTGTCACCTCTACCCTCCACCCTCCTCCCACAGCATCAGGTCCCTTTAATTTGCCAATCTTCGACTTTCCGTGAAGTGTCAGGCAGACAAAATTTCATATTCCCTGTTTCCAAACCCTTGAAGTCATTTTTAAAGGAGTACAGAAAGGCAAAGTTAGCTATAATTAAATACCATGCCTGCTGTGGAGAACTTATTGCAACATCCTCCCCGCCCCGGGGAAGCAGGGAAACCGCAGGCGAAGGTGCTCCAGAGGAATCGCGCACCTCAAGAGATGAGCAAAGTCAGTAATCAGGCTTGGCACCAGGGGCAAGAGTTAATTTCACACTTTGCAGAGTGAAAACAGACCACAACAGAGACAGGGTGACACACAGGCTGAAGACAACTGCCCAACATTTCTTCTCTGATACACCAAGGCCACTTTGAAACTTAGTCTGGCTCCTTTTTTTGGAAACTCAATCCCCCAAATCCAACATTTTGCTGCCGTACTAAGGGGACACGAGGGAGTATGTTTGCTACTATAATAAACCTCTCAGCAGAGCTTGTACACCTTAGAGCCATCTCACAGCCACACCAGGATGCTGAGCAATCACTTAGATTGAGCCCGTGCTACAGAAAACAGTTTTGAACACTGCCCAGCTTGTCCCAGCTGCTCCCCAAACAATCGTCAGACTCTCCTTGCAGGTAAATCGAGCAGCTGTTTCTCATAAAAACCTCCTCACTATAAAACAAGCACAAGCCTTCTCACGTGGAGTCATTTAACCCAAAGCAAAAGCCCAACCAGTTGACAAAGCACTGGAAACAATCAGAAAGCCTCTAAATCATTAAAGTCCATTTTCAACATCTAACATGCATCATTCACCACAGCACCCAAGCCCTCAAACAATCCCCAGCCATGCCCCGCTTCCCGGTGCCGCAACCATGCACGCAGCGGCCCCCTGCACTCCCACCCCACTGCCAGTTTGCAAGAGGTGGGTGCAGGTAAGAACAGACTATCCTCACGGTCACTGCTGGGTGTTTGTGACACTGGGATTGGGGAAGACTGCGGCCACTGCCCGTACAAACGTGGTGCCAAGGTCACAATCCACTCAGGTCTGCAATCACACTCAGGGCGAGCATCTGCGTGGGGTGTGCATGCAAAGTCTTGTAAATTGAGGGATGCTGCAGCTGCAGATTTCACGCAGCAAGTTAACGATGCGCTGCAATGACTCCCAACATGCTGGGAACACCAACACGCTTCCAGAACAAGAACCTCTGTCATAAACATGCAAAAAGCCTGACTAACTCAGCAGCAGAGAGCAAAAGGTTCAGGGATTGGGAAGTTTGGTGGGAGAAAGGGATTCTTATAGCATCAACGGACAGACATTTAAGACAGTCGAGTTAATGAACACAGAAGCCATGAACGACAGCTGTGACATTCACCATCCTTCAGATAGGCGCCTACACACGAAACCACGTTTACATGTGAAAAATCACGCTAACTGCTCAGACATCAAACAGCCTGCCCACTCCACAAATCAGCTGGTGTCACAAGCAGTTGTCTTACCGGGGAAAAAAGGTCACCGTCATCACCACAGCGTTGTCGGAAAGTGTGGCGGAGCTGTTAGAACAAGAGGCTGATAACACTCGTGGTGTGTATTTAACTCACTGACCCTCTCCACTTTATCTAAACACCCTGCAAGTACATCCATCTTCTAACGTAGGCAAGCCTGAAGTGGTCAGAGCAATTTCCCATTCAAAACAATGGCTGAGAGTGTTCAATATACTAAAAGAGAAGAATAAAGTTCAACCCAAGAACAGATTTACATTTCAGAGAAGCAAACATATGCACCAGGAAAGCACAAGCTCTCCATGTCAGCAGGTCTCTGCCATTCAGCTCAACATGCAACAGCAGAGTTCTGAATAAGGCTATGTGAAAGGAAAAATGGATCAAATTTGGCCACAAACAGGCAAGGCCACAAACAGGCAAGTCCTATCCTTCTAAATAGTCAGGCCACACAGTGACAGCATCACTCAGCACTGGACTCAAATCTCCTGCCCCTGTCCCAGTATCAATCAGTTGCTCGGGGAACAGGAACAGCAGCACTGCCAGCAGAGAAGCTGAAATGGCAAAATGATGCAACTCAAAAAAACGCACCAGCAAGTGGCTTCCTTGGGAGATGCCGAAAAAAAGGGGAGGAGAAAAAACTAACAAAGGTCTAAGAGCTTCAAAACAGAGCAAATCACTCAGCACGGTACTTTAAATGCTAAAGCAAATGACTGTGCCCTCCATCTGCTTGTGCAGCCCCCAGCACGGCCGACCCCCAAAGCCCACCAGCCACCACTGATTTGAGAACACCAGCAGAGGAGTATTACTGCAAGCCATGAAAATTACTGAGGAAAGGCGAGCATGCACAAAGCAAGAGCAGGGAGAGGACTCCTTGCTGAACACCCGGTTGCACATCTGGCCCAGTAAATTCATCCAGCAGCTCTCCTCACCGTGGGAACCCACACACGTCCTGCCTTCAGAGTCAGCAGCCTCTGCTAGCACCCTGACCAGGAGTCCTCCTCCAAACACATCACATTTTCCCAGTTACACCAGTCTGCAGCTACCGACAGTAACCAGCAGGCATCCACAACCCCACAGCCTGCAGCAGTCCAAGCCCCGTGGGACACGCCACCACCGGGCAGCAGCCAGCTCTGGAAGCACCCGCTCCAGACAGCCTCCTCTCCTCTCCCAGCCCGCTGGCCCCTGCTGCTCCTCACCTCAGGGCACACAAGCCCCAAGGGCTGCACCGCCAGCCCCCTCTAGCACAGCCTCCTCACACCCCTGGTCCCACAGGCAGCACCAAACCCTCAGGGCTCCCCCAGCCCCCCACACACACCCTGTGCGCCCCACATCCATCACAGCCCACCGTAATGTCTCAACCCATCCCCTCAGCCCCCCCAAGTCCTATCCAATGCGCCTCCTCCTTTGGCCCACGCTGGCCCAGACCCCCAGGGGACGGCCGTCCTCAGCCCCTCCACACCCGCAGCGCTGCGGCCCACATCGCGTCCTCCAGGGCTCCAGCCCACACCACCGAGCCCCAGGGACCTCCAACATCCCTTATCCCACAGCCCTCTCACCCACACGCTCCACCCCAAGAGCGTGCCCAAACC
>WAAD01010887.1:1172229-1210942 GCA_013389945.1 Fregata magnificens
GGGCGCCGGGCAGCGGCGCCTGGGGCGGCCGGCGCTCGGGAGGGCTCCGGGCGGGGTTTGCCGCTGGAGGCTGTGCGGCACTCGTTTAGAATCATAAATGGTTAAGGTTGGAAAAGACCCCTAAGATCAGCGAGTCCAACCGTCAACCCAACGCCGCCGTGCCTCCTAAACCATGTCCCGAAGCGCCACGTCTATGCGGTTTTTGAACGCCTCCAGGGATGGTGAGTCCACCACCTCCCTCGGCAGCCCGTTCCAATGCTTGACCACTCTTTCGGTAAAGAAATTTGTCTTAATATCCAATCTAAACCTCCCTTGACGGAACTTGAGGCCATTTCCTCTTGTCCTATTGCTAGTTACTTGGGAGAAGAGACCAACACCCACCACTACAACCTCCTTTCAGGTAGTTGTAGGGAGCGATAAGGTCAAATAAATCAGTTTATGAGCCCGTGGTTAACCATGTCCCGGTCCCTCCCCTACGAACCGGCCCAGCCATTTTGCATTATAAACCTTGCCACCACTGCAGCACCGCCTTTCCCTTCCCGGCTCTGTTTTGTACTGCAGGAGGCTTGGGATGGTAGAAGGCGTTTGCGGGACCGTTGCAGCAGCCTGAAGACCTTCAGACTTTTTATTTTTGCTGTAAACTATCAATTCTCTCCACTCCAGAATACTGGTCTCTTCCTTTTCTGAAGAACAGCTGAATCGTTACGAGATGTATCGCCGGTCTGCTTTCCCCAAAGCTGCTATTAAACGGGTACGACTTCAGTAATGCTTTGCCACAGAAGGAGCCTGAGCAGAACGAGCAGGCTGAGCCTTACTAAGCCTGGCTGCGGTCGCATCTAGGCCTCGCACGACACGGGCTGGCTCTGCATTGTGCCCTCCTCCAGCTGCATCTCGGCCCCTGTGGCTGAGACCGTTGGCCTCGGGTTGGCTTATCCCATTACGTTCTAGCTCGGTGCCCTCGCGTGGCTTATGCAGTTTAAACAGGAGCTCAAATAACCGTGGTCTGGGGGGCCATGAGGCAATGGGGGAAAAAGTAATTGCTGGTGCAGGGTCTGCAGCTGATGGAGGGTAAGGTAAAACCTTGCCAGCCAGCATGTGCCCAAAGCTATAGGGCCTAATTCTAAAGATCAGTTACTGCTGGTCTATGCATTTCGTTAGCTGTTGGTTGATATTTGACAGGTTCAAACTGCTAAATATGAGTTAAAATGTTTCACCGTTGCTGTATGTACCTCGCTCAGCTGCCTGTCTGTCTCTGTTGTGCAGCTGATCCAGTCCATCACCGGCACCTCTGTCTCTCAGAATGTGGTTATCGCCATGTCTGGCATTTCCAAGGTCTTTGTTGGGGAGGTGGTGGAGGAAGGTGAGTGGCAAATGTTGAGTAAAAAGTTAAGAAGATGGGATAAATTCATTGCTTAAAGCAGAGCAGAAGGATATAGAAAACAACTGGCCACTTTGTGGTTCCCGTCTTGCTGTCCCGTGGGGCCCACTGACCGTCCCGCAGCAGCAGAACGCTACAGTTAAGAGCTAAGCCAAGAGAGGGGTGAAGCGTGGTGTTGCCCATAGTCCCCTCTAATCCTATCGATATCGCTGCCTGTGAGTCAGCAGAGGTTGGGGACCACTGACCTCCTGTTTTATCCTCTCTAAGGAGGATAACTTAGAAGTTCTTGCCCTGTAAGTCAGCCTGTGAGCAGGCTGCAATGGGGCAGTAAGAATCTGTTGTTAATATTGCTGTGGATGAATTCAGCCCAGAGGGAAATGAGTTATTTAAGCCTCTTAACCCGTAAGATTCTTCCTTTGTGGGATGAGCTGAAATCTTTTGGGGACACCGGGTGGGAGGCTGACCCAGCTGTGTCACTGCTCTGCTCGGGCTGGAGGAGGAGGCAATACTGGTTTTGATGCCAACCAGTTCGTATAGGCTTGTCACACACAATGTGGCCTGCGTGTGCTGGGATCACCATTACCAGGGTGATGCAGCTTTACTGCTGCTGTCTCTGCAGCACTGTGTTCTGCCTGAGGTGGTTTAGATAAGCAGCTTCACTGCTGTTGTTAATTGCTTCAAGTCCTTGGCAGGAGGCGTGAATGATACTTGCTGTAAATGATAGAAGAGAAACTGGCCCCTAAGTCTACTGTAGGTTGTACCTTCCTGTCGCTGCTGTACACAACAACTCCAAAACGCACCACCCAACCTAGGGGTGACTTTAGAGCAGAAGGTTTAAGATCCTAAGTTCTTGTATGACTCAAACCAGCATATTCCGTAGGAGCTGGAGTGGTTTAAAAAGCAGTTTATTCTGGTCTGGTATTGATGCCCCTAGGACTGACTTCTCTTTCAGACAGAGAGAAGCACACAAAGCGGTTTCATTCTTGTGTATTAACAAAATGTGAGCTGGCAACCCTGGATGAAAGTGTTACCTGTTGCCTTTAAAGTTAAAGCTCAAACAGCAAGGGACTGGCTAAGCTTAGCTGTCCTGCTCACGTGAACTCTTTGGTTTTTGTTGTGTAGCACTGGATGTGTGTGAGAAGTGGGGGGAGCTGCCACCTCTGCAGCCCAAACACATGCGAGAGGCTGTCAGGAGGCTCAAGTCGCGAGGACAGATCCCCAATTCCAAATATAAAAAGATCATCTTCCACTGAAGTGTCCCACGAGCAGCAAGAGAAGACAGAAGTTAAAACAAGGTTCCTGTTGTGAGCCTCACAACAGTTACAGCAGAGCTACAAGACTGAAGCTCCTTCAGGAGCCTTGTGTATAGACTTAAGTGACAGCAGGGAGGCTTCCTGCCCTCGCTGCTGAAGTCTGGCTTGTCATCTGAGCACTGTGCAGAAGCCAAATCCCTGACCTGGAGCCTTGGGCTCCTCTGCTTCAACAGAGCAGGGATAGGAACGTTCAAGGTCTTCAGTGTATTTACCCACCACGATCATACTTTCTGCTGGCACAGATGGTGTGGTGTCTGTGTACAGAAGCATCTTTTTTTTTTTTGTACATTAAACTTGTTATTGTATTCTTAGCCTTGCTGGGAAATACTAATTGTGTAATGGTGTTTGTGTGATTCAAAGTAGGGGGAGTGCAACATCATGATCTGTCTCAACCAACCCCAACATGTTCCTGAAGCTTCGCCTTGCCTCGGGCATGTATTGTTCCATTAGCATAAGGAAGGGAACTCATGCTGAAAGCTGATGCTTCTGAAGTCATCGCTCAGCTGTTCTTCCCAAAGCCAGTTTTATGGAGCTGTCTAGAAAACAGTACAATTAGGAAGGGGGAGGGAAAGGGGGGTGGGAAAAAAAAACCACGAGCCTGTAAGGAGGTTAACAAGTTTAATTTCTTTTCATGGTTCATAGAACCAATAAATGCGTGAGTGGAAATATACTGCAACAAAGTTCCAATACTGCCTAAAACTTAAATTCAAGTTCAGACTTGCACATTACCCACCTGTACATACAGTAGTCCCCTGTGAGCACACTTCTGCTAACTAAATGTAAAGATGCTGAGGCCACGTGCTCTTCCTAGGGTAACTGTGGTGTAGTTACACAAAGGATTAAGTTGGCTCTCATCATAACATGGAGTCCTTACATAAAAGGCTCTACAAAGTAAACTGCTAACCTTCGTCAGTGGAGATAGGGGAGATTTTGTCCTCCCACACGTATGCCTTGTACAAAGAAAGTGGATTTTGTTTTACAGTACTTTTTACTGGTACTTCAAAACGATGGAAGTGCCTTAATTCTTAAACAAAACCAGTTGACTTGAGCTGCCAGAGCAAGAGATTTGCTGTAAACATCTTGGCCCCAGCTCTGCTCAGTCTGCACACGTGGGAGGGAGTGGTAAGGAGTTGTGTGACACTGCAAGTAGGCACCATGTCTGAGAAAACACTTTGCACCCTACTCATTTCCCAAGCTGGCTGGAGATGAGGCTGGACACCTACTCAAAGAAAAAGTCATGAAAATTTGAAAGCAAAGAAAGAAACCTCCCATTTTCAAGCAATTTGTGAATAAAAAGTAAGAACACCATTGCATTCCACCAAGGCAAGCATTCTTATATTTCTTGCTTCACACAGGAAGAGGGAGCAAGCACAGAAGCACGTAGGTTTGATTAAACAAAGTTCAGCTTCTGCTTGTGTGGGCTTTTTGCAGTTCATAATGGTACTTACAGTGAGCTGTTTGCATATAGGTTTGTTTCACAGCAAGTCTAGATACGTAGATGCTTTGTTACCTCCTTTCTCTCTTGCTATGAGAGCTGCTCACAGCAAGAGTCTTATTTACTACGGAAGATAACTTGCATTTCAGAACACCTGCTTTTACTTCTGAATTATTCTACACACGAGGCAGTATTGGTGAAGGAAATGCCTGCTGACACTTAAAAAGTTAAAGTGCATTTTCCTCTTGAGAACAGGCCTGGCAGGCTGCTCTTGTACATTTTCCATCACAGTCAGCACCACAAATCTGTCCTGTCAAAGGCTGCGTTGAGCAGAGGATGGGTCACAGAACGTGCTCCAGAGAAAACAGCCAGGTTGTCTAACAGGAACGAGGAGGAGCGATCCTCTCCCGTGGAGGAGGGAAAGCAACTGGCAGAAGTCACAGCATCCAAACAGCAGAGCTAGCCCAGGCTAAGTGGGCAGCTGCAGCTCAGCTCCCATGCTTCTGCCAAAGGCAAGTACTCAACCCTTTTAATTCATTTGTGGCTGCCTGCTTCCAGAGGTTCTAGAAGGAAGGGCAGGCTCTCGCTGCCACTGTCATATCTGGTTGCAGGCACTGGTCAGTCAGATCTTGGCAGAAATACTGGACTCCAGCAGTACAGCCTGCCCCAAGGCTGCCTGTTCAAACCTAGCACACAAGGACTAATTCCAACAAGTGTTATTCAAAGCTACCTTCAGTCTAATGGAGTCAAACACGGAATTAAGATGATGATCTTAAGAGTGACAGTTGTTTTAATCACCGTCCCTCTCTTACCTACCCTCTTTTTTCAAAGTGAAAGCTAGCAACCACAAGGAATTCACTCTTGGCTCCCCACAAACCACAGACAGCAGTGCCTCCACATCTAGCCTAGTGCTGTAAATACGTCCCTGTTTCCCCTAGAGCTAAAGAACTAAAACGATCTCAGGAGTGCCTGTTAAGGGGAAGTGTTCAACAGCTCCAGAGTTGGGCAAAGGGACAAGGATGTAAGAGCACGGCAGGAAAAACAAACTTAACTCCCAAGTTATTTGCTTGCTTTTGCCTAGTTTCCAGGCCTCAACTCATCATGGCTTGTAAATCAGCGGCTGCTCCTTGCATAGTGAGCAGGGTTAAAATCTTGTATTACTTTAGCTAAACTAATTTCAGTGGAGTAATGCTTACATCGAAAAAAATAGAAAAATCCATTAGATTCAAGTTTTGGGGAGTGTGTTCTGCTAAAACACACGATAAGGGTTCCCTAACTTTTATAGACAAGTGAAGTTTTCATCTGATTAATAAAGGAGAATCGCATATAATCTGTCACTTTTCCTAGCACTTAAGTCTATGGCAATCGCTACCTGTTTTACATGCACTAAAAAGCCTGTGCATCAGAAATGGTACATTTACACAAACACAAAATGCATCTGGAAAAATCCAAAGCAAAGTTTGAAATACGATTAAATCCAACAAACTCTGCACACAGTAAAGATGCTGCATGTAACAGGGGAGGGAACAGGCATTTATCCATAACACAGAGGGGGCTGAAAGTCACACCCTTCTGTATCAGAACACAGAGCAAATTCTCCTCTGGAACAGCTTCTCCCTTCACAACTGCCCCTTACGGCTGCTGCTTTCTTCAGCACATCGACCATGTACTGCCCAGACCAGCAGAGCAAAGAAACCACATACCAGTTTGCCTTCAGGAGTGAATTTGATTCTTGCAGTTCATAAATGACATTTCCTTTTTTACTTTTTAAAATTAGTGTTTACTTCATATTTTACTAAAGTTTTCTTTTTTTCCCTCCACACTTGTAGAGGCTATTTCTTTATAAATTAAGTTAGTCACTGACCACAGAGACTTCTTCCTCTTCAGGGACGCAGATCCAGAAAAGGTGAGAATACAAACCATGCTCAACCCAACAACTACTGTTTCACCTCCACCCCAGTGGAGCAGCTAATAGTGTCAGCCTCCACCCAAGGGGGCCTGGTCAGCACCCTTCTCCTGACCCACATACCAACATCCCCATTAAAAGACATTTAAGACCAGGCAAGAGCTCAGTGCTAATAAAAATACACAACCATGTAGGAACGCAGACAGCTATTTCCTTGTGTGGCCAGTACTGCTCTCCCTCTCTCCACTGGTGAGACTCTGGCATAGTGGACTCTGGGATGGTTTGAGGACAGTGTGCATCCCAAAGAAAACGCATAGGTCATCTCATTCTGTGACTTAACCAACTTCCTTCACCCCTGTTCTTTGACAGTAAAATTAAAGAAAGTTTAAACAGTGCTTTGTAATGAAATAAATTAATTCCTTTGTGTTTCAGCATCAACAAAACCAACATTGCAGGATTAAGTGAGAATGAACTAGACTAAGTCTAATATACTACCGATGCTGTCTTGACACAACAAATTACTGGTGGAAAAAAGTCTGAAGGAATTTCTTTACTATCCTGACCCTGTTCTTGAGGGAATAGTGAACTGTAGCCCCCTTATTCCACAGGGGGGAAATCCCTTCTGCATCTCCCACACCCACTGACCTCCTAAGTTTCTGTTTTTCATGTGATAGTACACATGCTTTCACATCAGAGCTCTGAGCAATGTTTTCTGCCATACCTACTCTCTGTCACTCCTGATGTGCTGAAGTAACTACGCTCCTTTTTCTGTGTTCTTTGGCATGCATGATTGGGCAAGAACACAACGAGGAAGGCTGAAAGAAGCAGAAGCCCCAACATGGACCATCTCTAGATGTTACCATGAAAGGTGAAGGCTGAAAGCACACTGTCACTACCACCGATGGATGAAGAGACATGGGGTGTCCCCCCCAACTTCTGACCTTTTGTTTGTAGGCTGACCACTGCCCTGGTTCAGTGACAGGGGCAGCACCATACTGCCAGGACAGAGGAAAGTGGCTGCAAACAGATAACTCCTCCTCGTTCCTTCCCTGTCGCTCAGCCAGGCCTGCCTTCCTTTCTCCCTTTCAAGTTCATTTTGCAGTCACAGTTGGTTTCCATTCTTTGAGCTGATCAGTCTCCAGGAGGTTGACCCGTTTAGCAGCAATATAATCAAACTAGCCGCCTTAGTGCTGGTGGTGGTCTCCACTCCTCCTGAGCAGCTTCACTGTCAAAGCTGGAAGAGGGGATTGTATTTCCTAACTTCCTGCAGAAGGCGAGCCTTGTCCATGTTGGCTTCTGCAAGGGCTATTTTCATGGTCTGAAGCTCCCTTTGCAACTCTGGCACTTCCTTTAACTGCAAGAGACAGAGGGGAAAAACACAAACCAGGAGTTTGCAAAGGTAAGCAGCAGGGCAGATCTGACTACGCTGATCTGTTCAAAGAGGAAAACCAAAGCAGGAGCTTTTGAGGTGAATTACACTATGTGACACAACCACACAAAGCTCACTGACAGCGTGACCCAGTTTGATTTGCAGGAGTAAGTACTTGCCAACTGGTGCCTGCTGACTTCCATACCTGTCACTAGAGTCAGCTCAGGCTGCCAGTGATGGCTGTCTAATGACTATTTTCTCCCAGGACTTCCCTTCACATTTCTAGGCATAGGAACGAGACTTGCAGCGGGCAAGTTTTTTACCTGCCAAGCAGCTAGCTGATTCTGGCTGAAGATAACTATACAAAGAAAGCAGGAAAAAACCCCGTTGGGCTCTGATCTGCATTCTTCTTATATAAGGGGTCCTGATACACCTCTAAAGATTTGTTAAAATTAAGATGATAGCTGGAGCAAGCAGATGCCTGGCATTCCTATTTCTTGTCTCCAAGAACAAAGTTAATTCTGTCCTCAAACATTGCCAATGAGATACCACTACAGTTTCATGGCACAGGACAGTTTTTTCCTTGGGCTCTCAGAAATATTTTTACTCAAGAATTTAGCCTTTGCATTTGTTTCTGTTAAGTTCAATAACAACAGAAAATGAACTGAAGCTAAGCTACTGTGATGCTTATGTGCTCCAGTTCTGGTCAGGGCCCTGTTTCACAAGATGCTATGAATGGGAAGAAGAGAAAGTCTCTGCACTAAATGAAAGAGAGAAAGATGAGAAATGAAGCGATGTGTCACCAACTAATGAACAGAATCCAAAGTCCCAGTCCAGTTCTGTATCTAGTCAGTCACATTGCTCCCTTAATATGTATTTTTCCATAGCAAGTGATCAATTTACCAGATAGACCTGGCATCAAACAGGAAGTATAATTAGAGAACAATACATATTTAAAAATGAACCAGTAATCGGAATTCCAGATATATGGATCAAAATGGAAAGAAAGTTCAAACTGAATAGCAGAAACTTTAAGCAACCTGAAACTCCCTGGCTGTAAGACTTACTCTACTCTGACAAAACATCTCACTCTTTGTGGGAACCTCCCAATTTCTGTTTTTCTAACAAGGAACTGGACATAGTGGGAAGATGGAGCCAATCAGAAAAAAAACCCCAAAACAAAACAAATAAAAAACCCCCCAAAACAAAACCAAAAACCCAAACAGATTTCTGAAAGGGAACAAGAAAGTTTATGCTGGGCAAGGTATCCTTACTTCTTGGAATGCCTGTAAAAGGAGGTATGGGCTGCTTTTGTGTGCACTCCCTATCTGCAACACACCACACCTACCAGTAGCTGCAAACACATGAAGACAAAAGACTTAATTTTCCAGCCTACTGCCAGCAATCTGTTTGTCCAGACAGCAACAGGCAGCAGTGACTCACCTGCAGTCCACGTGTTCCTGCTGCTGGGGCTGCCAAGACACACTCCACTGGGGCCTTCTGTTCCTGAAGAACTGACACAGGTTTTTCCTGTTTCGGTGAGCCCTCGCCTTGCGGAGCTGGAAAGAAGCACAGAAAACATTCAGGTGTGGACATTTATACAACAGGGTTCTCAGGACAAAAAGAATCACTTTAACTTTTTTTCTTCACCCCCACCCCTTTTTAAACGGGGGGGGGGGAATCTTATTCCCATTTTAAAAGGGAGAAACTAAAGCAAGGGAAGAAGGAGTAATCTGCCCTGACTGTGTGAGCTCAAGGAAACATCAGGCATGAATTCAGGCTGGCAGTTCATTGTTTTAGGTATTAACTTGTTTTGCCTGAGGTATCAAATTTGCTGTCCAAACAAAATAACAAAAGCAGCAAGAACTAGAGAGGCAGGAATGCATGCATCCAGAGATTAACATGGCAGAGCAGCCAAAGGACCTGGGTGCTTGCACTGAAGACAGAAGATTATTTGCCCATTCTGGTAGAAGCAGCTGCAGAGAACAGAAGCAGGGACTGCTCACACACCAGAGTCCCTCCTTCCCAGCAGCAACCATCACATTCAGTTCCAGTCTCCTCCAGCACCAGGCAGAGCAGAGCACTCTACCTCCAGCAGAGCCTGGGGGGTGCCGGGTGAGAATAAAATGTATTTCCCTGATGTTGCTGACCTGTTAGATAGAACACCCCATCATCTCTGCGCTTCACAATGACATGATCTACTGCCAAGGTGATAGGAACAGGGCCAGGGGACGTCGGATATACCCGGGGGCTGTCGTCCTGGAAAAAAAAACAAAGCAGAGAAGATGTTAACTGCTGTGACAGCTCTGGCAACTCTGCAAAGGATTCCCCTTGCCCCCAGCCTTCACAGGAGTAGCATTACCAATTGGCAGCACTGCCAGAGCTCACCAAGGTCACCCACCATATGGAAAAGCCTGGCTTTATATACAAGGCTGCATGTGAGTCTTAATCTGCGTGGAAAGCGCTCCCACAGATCAGAACCAAGTTCTGTCATATCCATAATAAAGGTTGAGGAGAGGCCTACGACCATCAACCTGAAGGCTGCTCTCACACTTGTCATCCTACAAATTCCTGATTCAAACCCCTAGCCAATATTCCTTAACCAAAAAAAAAGCCAATATCCCTTAGTCTGGAGATTTTCATGCCACTGTGCAGCAACACTGGTTCCCGCTTGTCAGTGGAGCCAAAGCATTGCTTTCGAAAAGGTTTAATCAAGAACTTCTGTCAGTGCCCCCCTCCTAAATATTAACCAGCTCTTACATAAAGTTTTTCATCTGTAATTCTCTAAATGTTAACAGAAAAGGTCAAATATTTCCCCTTTCACACAAGCACTTGGAGGAAGAGGTATTTAATTCTTTCCCTTGAGTCTGCAAAGCAGGTCATCAACAAAGCTGGGAAGAGAATCTGAATGTCAGGCTCCCATTTCTCTACAGTCTGATCGCTCAACAATTCCATTGTGTTACTCGTTCATCCCTAAGGCACTTTTTAGAAGCAAAATAAAACAGTATCAGGAAGACAGGAACTCTACAAAGGCCCATAGCAATCCCACAGCATCCTTTCCCAAGCAGAATCTTGCAAGTGAGCTCTGCCCAAGCTACCATCCTGGGGGGAATCTCTAGTTCCCCATACACTCACCTTCAATGTGATTTTGGTATCCACAACTTCTATCTCCATGGGGATCACCTCTGGTATTATTTCATCCTCAAGAAAGGGACCAAGGTTGGTAAGGAAGGACATGAAGAGCTCTGCCTTGTAACTGTGGACCAGCATATGAAGGAAGCCATTCTGAACAGCGAGTGGTGAATGCACAGCAGCATTAGGTCCTACTTCAAGACGTAAGCACACTTCTGGCTGGGTCTTACTAGCTTCAGGGACTGAAGGCTTCTCTATACCTGGATCTCCTAGAGCTATAGCAGAAAGATCTCGCTGCAGAAGATGGCATCAGTAATAAGATATAAACTCAAAATAGGTATCTTGAAAAGCCCTTCACTGTCCAGATGCAGAATGAAGTCAAGTTCACAATGACAGCAGTGTGGAATCATCCCTCACATGAAATGAATCCAAATTTCAAAACGACAGAGTCCACATCACAGGAACTAACACCAGAACTGGACCATTTAAGCCCCAGGCACATGCCTCTCTCTCACCATCTCAGCACGCTTTAAAACTAGCCTTCGTTTTGCATATACACGAGTTGACCAAACTCACTCACCACTCCGCTCTCCAGAGCTGATGAGTCCTTCCACTGTCCTCAACACTACCTAATCTTCTATTCCACTTTGCCCCCTCGTGGCCACAGGCAGTACTGTTAAGGGAAGGATCAACAGTCCGAGAACTGCTCACGCTTTCACTTGAACACTTGAAATTTTGCGTTGTAGTTGCTTTTGGTTTCGTTTTCTGGAGTTGGGTTGGGTTTTTTTTTTTTTTTGGTTGGTGGTTTGTTTTTGGTTTGGGTTCTTTTGCGGGTGGTTTTTTGTTTGGGTTTTGGGTTTTTTTTCCCCTCAATTTGAATTTAGCCCTGGGGAAGTACCCTAGCCCAGAAGCATTATTCTCAGGGCAGGAATAACTTCAGAGTTTCCCTAGATAGCTTTATTCACTCTTTTAATTAATTTCATGCATCCTAGCAATAATTTAAAAAATCCCAGTCAATGATGACTAGGCACCATAGAGCTTGACTGTGTAGGCACTTTGGAAACATCTTTCAAATACCAGACTTGAACCACTGACAGAAAGATTCTTAGCATTCACATTCCCTTCAAACAAAAGTCGTATTCAATCCTAAATACACTAAACGTTAACACTAAAGTACCAGTTAAAATGCAATATTCCCTGAGGGTGGCTGGTATAAAAGCCAGTTATAAAAGTGCAGCTATAAAAGTAGCAGACTCCAAGAGCCAGTGTCTTACCCAGATAGCCACGCAGATACTGCCACATTCCAACGTTGTTCAGTTGCTCTGGAACCATGTTCATTACTTGTAAAGCAACAGACAAATCATCACCTTGTGCCTCTATTCCACAGTTCACCTCATTCATCTTCAACACGAGGACAGACACCTGAAACAGCAAGCGACAAGCTCACTTATTAGAACAAACACCACCGCACGGTTCACTTTGAGACAATATTACAGTGAAAAGGAACAGAACTCTGACCAGCTGAAGGCTGGGGTCTTCACTCTGTGAAGTTGAGCTGTTTATTTCAGGAGACACTCCGCCCTCATCCTCTGCCATCAGGCTTGCTCTACTGCCCGTGTCATTGTGGACCTGAGGAAGATGCCCTGAGGGAAGAGGGTCCAGGCTGGGTTCTGAAATGGAAGTAACAATAACAACTCGATTCTGTTTCTTTTTCCGATTTTAAGAAGTCCTGATCTCAGTATCTGCCTGAATCTCATGGCCTATCAGCCTATACCATCCTCTAGGGAATTCTCTCCAGCTCCTCAGATGAATTTAAGCAAGACAGAGCTGAAGTGAAAAGACATCCACTGATATGCTCAGTGTATCCTACTTCCAACCAGCCCTTACTAAACCCTTCCTAAATGCTATGTACCATCCACCCACCCGTACACATTTACAGTCCTTGCTCTAGTGTGGGCAAATGCCTTAGAACACCACTGTGATGTGCAGGGGTCACCCTCCCCACTCATTCATACTCCTCATTTCAAAGAAAAGGCACCTATAAAAGCAGAAAGAGCCATTGTGGGTGAACTACTCATGACCTTCAAAAAGAAGGAGTGGCACAAGTGAATTCCATACAAACACAGCATGACTTGGTTGCTCATGGCAGAGAACTGTCCACCAGTGTGAAATAAGAGTGGGGAAGAGGATCAAGCCAAATGCTTGTTACCAGAGTCTGTGAGCATCACAAAGCCGTCGCTGCCATCACTGTCCACAGACAGCCCATCCTCAGGGCCGCTCCCATCCACAGATGTAGTGTCAAAGGAATGCTGGGATGTTGTCCTCTTCATGGAGAAAAAACGCATTCGGCTGCTGCCACCCCCGCCTGGAGTCACTGCTCCCTCTTCTGCCTTGGGCACAGAATCCCTACCAAAAAAAGTGATAAAGGCAAACAGCTTAGCCTCCAGATTATATAGATATTGGGCTGGACTCTGAACACTTGCAAGTCAGACTTTAGCATACTTAGACCAACCCCAAGAGATGAAGATCTAACCCCTCTCTAATCCAAATGATATGGAACAGGAGCAGTCAGCCTACATTTCCCCCCTTCCCTGCAGCCTTGCTGCTGCTATTGTGAAGCACAGCAGGATGGCTCACTCACTTGGCTGGGGGGAGAGAGAGCATTTTCTGCACAGTGGAGGTCATCTTCTCCCGGCTCAAGCTCAGAGCATCTTTTGTTATAGACATGGCTTCTTTGGTGAGGTCCATAGTCACGTGCAGAGCTTCCTTCGTGGCATCCTTTGTGATATGCAGTGCACTAGACAACTCCACCTCTATGTTCTTCAAAGGGATGAGTTCTTCCTGGCCATTGAGAGCGATGTTTCCTCTCTCCAAGGGCTGCGTGTCTGAGGCTGGGCTAGAAGGGAGGGCAGGAGGGCTCTGAGGATGGCTGCTGGTGTCCGCTGGTCTTTCTGCAGCTAGGGCTTCCACAGCTTCACATGCTTCCTCTATCAAACCTTTCTCCTCTACGCTCTTACTATGCGGAGCTGTACTCAGAGCTCCATCACTTGCGGACCTTGGGAGTCTCTCCAGCAGTACACTGGTACCTGTATTTTCAACGCCACTGTCCTCTGGGACGTCTAAGGTACTGCATACTCCCTTCTCCGAACTGGTCTCTGATTTCAGCTCCTTCTCTTCGGCCACCAGCCCCTCTTTGCTGTCTGAAGGTGAGAGCTCAGACTCGATCAGGCTTGTTGTGTCCGAGTCAAGGGATCTGGGTTCCAAGACAGAGCCTGGTGCGGGGTTCATGAGTAGGGCCACTTCGGCACTGTGGAACATAACTCCTACACAAGCAGACATGGAATCTAAAGGAGACCCAGTCACTTCCTCGGTATCTTGGGCCAACTGCTCCTGTAGTGTTTGCAGAACTTCTTTCATCCTGAGCAGCACCAAGTATTGGTAGTGATTGAGCCGAACTTTGACATGAACCGATGAGGACACAAGCACATGGATATCAGCAGAGGCTTCCAGCTCTTTATCATCTACTCCATCATCAATTTCACAGTCGGATTCTCCCAAGACATCCATTGCCTCTGGGACCTTGTAGATGTTCTTCAGATCCTGGTCAGTCTTTGATCTTTGACAAACCCCATGTTCTCTGGAAAGGCTCTCATTCTTGGAGTGACTGCTAAAGCTGGCAGAAGGCTTGATTTTCAACTCAGAGGTGGCCAATTCCTGTCGTTTAGATATCTGAGCTTGCCCCCATCTCTTGGGAAGGCAGGCCCAAATGGAAAGGGGGAAAGGGTCAATAAAGCTAAGGGCTCGGCCCTTTGAGCTTTCAGCTCCCTCAAAGTCCAGGGAAAGCTCAGTGAAATTCATAGACCACAGATCTTCAGAGGCAGAGGTTTTTTGTAGTAGCTGGGGAAAGCCTGGATGCTTCTGAGGCCTGTCATCCACCTCATATGCATGGCGCAAGAAAAGGGTGTGGAGGAGGCTGAAATTGTCCTGAGACCGTGGGAACTTAGTGTAGCTGGAGTGGAAGAATTCTGAACTGGCAAATTTACGGAAGAGGCTCTGGAGGTCGTGGCAGCTGCAGAAGGGAGCATGGCGGGTGTTGGTGGCAGTCATCTCAGACATGCAAATGCAGAGTGTCTGTGGACGATCTTGATGGTCAGCGACTTTCTTCTCCACGGGGATGTTAAGCTACATGGAGGAGAAACACATTACAAGTAAAGCAGTGAGAAGGGAAATTAACAGGCTTATTCTGGCCATTTACATGGAAGGCCAGCTGTGGAATATATAAACAATTGAGAAGTCTTCGTCACTACTGAAATCCCAAGAGCTGGACTAGACTTTCAATTTATCCTTATCTGAAAAATTAAATAAAATTTACAAATCAGGGAAGAGGAATTAGACATGAGGGAATTTAAAATGAGATTTATTTTAGGTTCTTTTACCATCCATGGCTTATGTAGCAGCTCAACTTATAACATTCACTTCGATCTTACTCTGCAAGGACTTACTATACTTTCAGGCCTTTAAGCCTCCTCACGAAACTGCTAACAAAGGTAGTCAACGACAAACACCATAGGACGTCAGTGCAGGAGATGTAGGCCCACTGGGAACAGTATGAGGGTCAAAGTGGTTTCCAAAGGCCAAAAACTAACTGTTGACTCCTTGAACCATCAATTTCTCCTTGAAACTGTTTTCATAAATACTGACTTGCCTGCCTGTTCTGGACTAGAACTCAAGCACCTGTTTTACTGCCCATAGATCAAAACAAAACTAACACAAGTGGTAGACAAAAGAAAGTTAGAGAAAGGCAGAGGTTTTGTTTTCTCATTCTGGACTCCAGCTATGTCCTGGTCTCATGTTCCTTCCACAACAGGGAGGGAGAGAACACTGAAGACTGGGAAAGGAAGGAAATGAATGGTACCTTCAGCCGGAAGCCATCCAGTCGAACATCAACATGCTCATCATGCTTGCCTGAGTCCTCCAGCTTGTAGATGGCTTTGAACTGCTCCAAGCTGCGATAAAGATCCAGACAGAAGAGGTTTATCCAGAGCACGCTTGCTGTATCCAGGGTAAGCATCAGGCCATTCAGCTGTATGTACAGGTTTGGGCATGGAACTAGAAGGAAACAGAATCGAGACAGATTAATGGTAGCAGAAAAGGCACCTCAGGTGGTCTGCAGCTCAGTGTATAACCTGCACTGACAAAACCAATGCAGAGGGCTTCAAAACCCACTGGAAGAGAGATCTCTAGATGAAAGGGAGAAGCTGTGGTGCACCAGAGAAACGACATGTTCCAGCTCTCACATCAAGCCATCTGCAGAGCACCCAAAGCACCCTACAGTCCTACTCCAGTGCTACTCAATAAGGCAGAACCCCAAGAGCTGGGCAGACACAGCAGCTCCTTCAACACATTCCTGGATACGTTATTTTGCAAACACGACTTTGCTTCCACATTTTGTACCAGGCAAGCTCTATCCCACTTTCCACAGGCAAAAAAAAAAATATTATAAAGGCAAACATCAGAAAACTAAACACAAAAGGACATCCAGAGAATATGTAACAGGGTTAACACACCTAAAGAATTAAGAGTTGACTAATTCTTTAAGAAACTTATGAAAGAAGGTGCTAACCTTGGTGTATTACCTGGAAAGTCCTGATTGTCTGGGAAGTAATACTCTGTGAATTCAATATGGATTGCAGAGACCTGATCAGGAAGTTTGAAGAATTTTCTACTACATGAAAGCAAGGTGGAGGGTTTCTTACTTTGTTGACCAGCTGTAGAAACCTGAAAACACAACGGTATGCAGTTGTGCAGAACTCAGATTTGGCAAAACAAAGTCTCCCAGTAACCCTGCAGTCTCCTGTATTCAATCCATCTCATTTACACATCAAACATACTCTGCTTTTAAGTAAAAAGAAAACTTTTTTCTACCTGCTAATATTGTCAACTCCTCTCCTTTGAGGGAATTTAGTTCTTTATGTCTCCTGTCACTGCTAGCAAGAACTGTGACAATTAGAATTAGGTGATGTGAATAAACAGAACTGAAATCTATTATATCTTTCTTCAAGATTAACAGCATGTTGATAAGTCCATTATAGTATCTGGTACTGATTACACTCTTGCAATGGTTACAGGGAATATGGATGTAGGGCTTGATCCAGTCTAGTGATGCTTTCTATCCCAGGTCAGAAAGCATGAGGGAAGACTTATTTCTCCTCTGTCAAAAAACCATATCCTCACTAACTTCTCAAATGCATGAAATATTTTAGCCTGGGCCTGCCTAATGCTTGATGCAAGTTTAGATGTGAACAGACACAGAGTGCAGACACTGTGGTTATGCATGCAATTTCCTCTGAACATGAAAATTATCAGCAGTTCATACTTGGTTTAAAAGTTTTACATGCAACATAATAACAGCATTCGGATTCTCTCGGCAGAGTTTTGATTGTCTGGGATGACATTCTGCATGATTTGAGTCATATCAGATAAAATTTCTTTTTTAAAAATGACATGAACATCTCCAGACACTGCTCAAATCCCTACCTGGTGAACATCCAAGTCATCCACTCGAACTACCACACAGCTGGATCGAAGCCGGTTCCAGGGAGGGTGCCAGAGTCGTGGCAAACTTGTGGGAGGTACACGGCCTTTCTCTAAGGGACTTTTATGAGGACTCAACGAAGTATCTGTGGGGATGGAAAAGCAGAACCAGCAGGGTTTTACTCTTCTCCTTTGCAGCGAACTTCACCATCAATATCAACACGTATGTGCTTACAGAGCAGAATTAACAGCCCCAAAATTAGAAACAGATGGGCATAGAAAGGCAGGAAAAAACCTCGAGACTTTTGAAGGAAGAACACCGTGAAAGACGAGTGTGCTCTGCAGCAAGAGAACGCATTCTTCAGCCAGGCTTTAAGTATTTAATTTACTCCTGATATACTCACTTATGAAGAAACTCAATAAATAAGCTAGGAAAGTGACCATTGCAGTCTGTCCGTTCTTGCTGCAGTGTTATTCCAGTATGATAGCCACTTTCCTTTGCCATTATATTCATGATTTTTTTATATTTATGTTTTTTAGTGTGCTACGGATTTCTGCACCAACAAATCAGCCTGCTAAATTGGGGAGAGGTAGCTAGAGATATTGCTGGATGGAGCAAAACTGTTACCATCTCCTGCTTTACTAGGAGTTTTATCAAATACCATTACCTGGTTTCCTTTTGAAGGGGGAAAGTGGAGTCCTGGCAAACGCAGGGTCCATTTCTTCATAAAGCTTCTCAATCTTGCTTTGAAATTCACTGACCAACTTCTTTGCCCATTGTCCCCGTGTTTCCATTGCTTCACTGTACCTCACCCAATGCTTGCAGGCATCTCCTGCACGAAAGCAAACGTTCTGATTTAAAAATGACATTCCTGGGTACACACAACCCTCCTGTGCCCCTCAAATGCATGCAAATCTGTACAGCGTTCCTCTTTATGGATATCACATCTGGAATACACAATATGCAGCATACTAAGTGCTTGTGAAGAGTGCGGGCTTTCACACAACAGAGCTGGTTCTACCAGCAAGTGTTCCAAATTCAAGTGTTGAGAAGAACGCCAAGGTCACTTTTCCTTGATTCTTCAGCTAACCACAGATTTTCTCCTGGGATACATCCTATAAACCTTCCAAATTGATGAGGCACATGTAAGAACCAGATCCAGAGCTTAAGCAACTGAGAAGGAATCCAAAGTTTCAACTTTATGTCTTTACAACAGACAGCAACTTATTCCTCTCTTTGTACTCTGCTCTGCCAGCAACTTGTCAGTCATCCACCACCAGGTAAATTAGATTAACCCTGCCCATGAGGATTTAAGTCCCAAGTCCTTCATGTAGCCTTTCTTCCAGTCCTGCCTGAAGCCATATAGCATCACCGTTCTTCAAATTCTTTTTTATCCCCCTTTTAAAGTTGGGAGGCCACACACTCCCCTACCTGCCCTGTGGAAAGGGTAATAGTCAAAAGCCATCCTCCTGAAGGTCAGCTGCATGGCACCTCCCAGCATCCCGTGCTTCAAAGCACCTGTTGAGAACAGAACAAAGAAAACCATGATCCAAGTCCTGATCCAGAAGAATTCAAAACAACGTTGCTTTGATTGCCACCACTGACTGATTGTCACCATGGACAGTATTAGGGTATCATCTTTTAGGAAGCTGTATCAAAATCTTGCCCTAGGCAAAGAAAAGGACAACTGAATGTAACAGGCCAACAATTCATACCATAAGAACTAGACCTAGAATCTCAAATACCAAAGTGCAAGATCCCGTTGCTTCCCAGGTCCCTATCAATTACACTTCCCACTACAATAACCAGCACTTCTGTTTTGAACACTTGCTGGTAGGGCCAGCAAAATAAAGACAACACAACTGTGCTAAGATGTTGACAACAGCAGCTCAGGAGACAGCGATACACAGATCAGTTAAAAAAAAATCGGGAACAGCAATGGATGTGCGTAGTAGAAGGGGTTTTTTCCCTTTTTTAAGGGGAAGATGTGTAGAAACAAACAGTACAACTTGGATCAGAGATGGCTTGCAAAGGGAGGAGGGGAGTACATTTGCCTCAAAAGAGAAAAAAGTACTTAGAAGTATATCTCAGTAGGGGGAATCTAGGAGTAAAACACATACTAATTAGCAAAGCCGTGCTTGAAAAAGAATATGGTAGGCAGTGGAATGGCCTGTCAAAGAAGGCAAAGAGTCCTTGTAGCTATGCCACTGTGAATGTCCTGAACACAGTCAAAACAAACATTTTCTCACCAAGTGGAATGATCACGCTTTATTCCCATTGCTCAATACCAGATTGTTCCTAGAGCATATCCTCTACCACTTCAACTAGGTCACTGGCAACCACGTCCGCTGATGGACTTCCCCATGTTTGTCCCACGGAGCCAAGAAAGGTTTTCCAACACCTAGTTCAGATGTACAGAACTGATCCCTCCATCAGCCTGAACAACTGCCTATTGCCTCATTGGGAAACAGTAACATGGAAGATGCTTGTTTTCAAGAGGAAAATCCTCCTTCAAGAGAGAAAATTGGTGACCAGATTAATGATTTCCTCCTGCAGTGTCCTCCTGATGCTGCTCTCAGTTACCTGACTCACGAGTGTGGCTGTCATCGCAGATATGCAGATCCAAGCGTGAGATGAGGAGGTGGTATGATGACTCTTTCATGTCATGCTTATCAAAGTATTGGCCAATGCTACTTGCATTCGGGCTGACTCCGAACGGCTGTGACCAGGACTGCTGGGTACTTGGAGCAGGCGGTGTGATCTATTAGACAGAAACAAGCTTGGTAAGAACTAATAGAAAGAAAAAAAAAAGCAGAGGTTATAACGCAATTCAAAACAACTCATGCAATCTTCCAGACTGCAAGGCATCCATTTATAGAAATTGAGTTGGGAGTCCAGAAATCTGGATCCTTTCCTATGTTCTCATGAGCAAAATTCCCTGTCTGTTGTTCTGCCTCCTCTACATCTTGCAATATGCTTTAAGACTCCTGGATAAAAAGGACTAAGAATTCCTGATCTATGTAATCTCACTGCGCTATGTGCATGGCCCTCCTTCCCCAGAGCTTCCACCACCAGCAGCAATATTCCTTTTTCCTCATCCTTGTCTCTAAAAAACATCTTTTGTCCTCTGTCCTATATATTTATTCCATGACATTCATCAAACAATTACTCAGCACAGCATTTTGGAAACAAAGAAAGCGGTAAGGGAAGTTCACGGTTACTTGCAGAAGCAGCTGTTCTAAGGTTCTCATACGCTGCTAAGCTATATGCGAACCAAAGAACAACTGCAAAAATCAAGAGCTCTCTCCAGAGTATTAGGAAGAAAAAAAGAAACCCGAACAACAACAGTGAAATTGGATGCCAGTGTTTTCGCTTGAGCATCACAGCTCACTATGGTTTTATGTCATAATTTATTATACCAGAATCCCTTCCCCCAGGCTTATGTAGATTGTCATTCAGAGGCAGAAAAGATTATTTCTAGAACATACTTATTGCTTATTACCAAATCGAATCCTCGTGGGACTCTATGCAAACTTTCCGTGTGCCAGCCAAATCCAGAAAGCCATGCAACTTAACACCACTTTTTCCCCACCATCAGACAGAATCTAGCCTGTGACTACGTATGAACATTCTCTAATGCTTATTGGCAATGAATCCAACTCCTTTGGTCACTTCATTACCCAACAATAGCCCACAATGCACAATACGACGCTGGCCTGACACAAGGTAAGCCTACTGTTTCCCATCAGGGAGATGCTCTGTGAGCAAGGGCGAGATGCCACACAAACAGAAACAGTCCTTTTCACCTTGTCTTTCCCTTTTTCCTGGCAGACCAACATCCAAATCATGACTCAGTCACCTGTACAGACTCTGGTGCCAAGCTTTTCCTCTGCTGTGCAGACTTCTCCATGGCTTCACTCAGAGACTCTGCGTATTTCATCATTGCTTTCAGCTGAGAGTCTGTCAGCACCCAGAGCAGGTCATCAAGGAGAAACATCAGCTTAGATGCCATCACATTGCAATCTTTGGTCTGAAACAGCATGGAGGAGTCAGGGACTTTAAGAATTGCAACCATATACGCACGTTCTTCATAACACACAGAAGCTGTAGCAGAAACAAGAGATGCTGCTCTGAAACCCATCTGAGAGAGAAGTTAACTCATCTGGTGGATGTCCACAGAACCTCCTCTGAGAAGGAAAGTAGTCAAAGCTACCTCCTCTTTAGGAGGCAAATTGCTCAGTGTTTTTTAAAAAAAAAAAAAAAAAAAAAAAAAAAAACACCAAACAAAAACCAACCAACCAACCAAGATGGTTTTTTTTTTTTAATGTACTCTTCATCACATTTCTGTTGACAGCTAAAAATAAGGCCACCAGGCTTTAATCTCCCAACAAAGAGATGACAGCTCTCCTTGGGATGTTCAAACGGATTTAAAAACTTGCTCCATACAATGTTATCCTCCCCTGCGAAATAAACTGCTTTGACATTTGGTAAGAACACAGCTGTCTCCAACAGAAAACACAGAGCGATAGAGCAGCTTGGGCTCAACATTTGTGAAGGAAAAGAACGGTTGCTGAGGAACGTGGGAGGAAATATGCATCATCACTGCACCAGGCAGTGAGCCTGTATCCTGCAAAGCATGGAGGAAACTCTCACCCTTCTCTTGAGAGAGATCTGGATCCTCCCCTGGTTGGTAATGAGTCTCAGAGGAGTAGTAACAGGATCCTGATCGCCATTGTCAGTGGCATCTGCTTCTATCCGAAGTGTCTGCCAGGTGAGCTCTTTGAACGTCAAAACCTACCCAGAAGGAGAAAAATAGGAAAATGCTGAGATTTTCAACAACTTCAAGGATTAAACTAAATGCTTAGAAGATGTGGAATGAAACAAGGCCACAGAAAATCGTTCAATGCACTTTTCTTCTGTGATCCCAGTACAAAAACGAAATCACGCCCCAGGTAACACCTAAGCCACTCTCTCACACTGAGTTTAAAACCAGACAAACCACACGGGCATTCAGAGCTTCCCCAGTTTCATTCTCTCAGGTTAGAAGAGCTTGGAGAAAGCCCTGAACACAAGTCAGCTGTCAGCCACCCTGTTCCAGCAAACGGTAGGCAAGCTCACCAAAGCTCCCTACTGTCACCGTATGAGAATTCAGACAACAGCCCAAATACCCCAGAGAACTGGGGTAGCACAAGTGCCACTCTTCTGTGCATGTTATGACAGGCAACATAAGACAACCCTTTACCTCTCCTCTCTGCGGATCAGTAATGCGGGTGAGCCGCAAGTCGCTCTGTTGCCAGTTTGGGTTGACACTGTAGCCTTGGAGCTGCCATAGCTCAAAAGAAGCATGAAAGGCCTTGGAGTGAATCTTGATGGTGATGGAATTGACAACAATAAACATCCCCTCCACGACCTTTTCAGCAAAGCCATATTCACTGCAAAGAGAAGATCCCTCAAAGTCATCACCTGTTACGATAAAAGGCCTGGTAGGCATAGACCACATACAGAGAGACTTCAAGGTTTATAAGCAATATGAGAACCACTTAAACCTAAGCGCAGAGAGGCCAATGGTTAACCATTGAGAACAATGGCCACCCATACCACAGTAGCATGTCAAAATGAAACCCCAGGGCTCAGGGTCTGACCTTTGACCTGCAGCAAGAGCAATGGGAGACTGTCCGTTGGGTGGCCGAGGCTCTTCACATGTTCGCATCTCTACCTCCACTTTATCCAGGTACTGTAAAGACAGAACGTGGGAGCGATAAATAGCAGACCAAGACTCAAGCTCAGCCTACCAGCCTTAGGTCTGAGACTCTAGAGCAGGGATAAACAAGGTCTGGAGTCTCTTGCCTCTCCAAGAGTCTCATGTGTTAAAGCTCTCACATCATCAGTGCCAGGAGTGTTGGGCAATCTGAATCCCCAGAAGCGCGGAGAAAACAAACAACAAAAAACAGGCAGAGGGTTGCCCTGGACTTCACTGAGAGCTCAGCCCAGCTCCATCCTGCAGTGAAATGTGGGTCTCGTGGGAGGTCACACGTCGCCAAACAGGATTCTCAGAACTCCCCTTCCCCTATGTGCTAAGGGTCTAGAGGATTTAGGTCAAATGAAAATTTGAGCATGCACTTCACAGTTGCCCTTCGCAGAACTTTTCTCAAGTAGGAGAGATTAAAAAGAGTGACGAAGAAAAGGAATGAACAAGAGAGGAAACATTACCAGGCAGATTGGATGTGTTTTCAGCTTTGTCCACTGGATCTGAAACAATAAAGTTGAGGTTACAAGAGTTATCTTTGCACTGGAAAGTTTGAGAAATTGCAGGGAACCATCTGAGCCCAAAGTTCTTCTCTGAGAAATTACCACAGTGACAGTCCATCATGTCCCACCGAACCCAGGTCAAACAGGCTCACACAGACAAGTGAAAAGACATTCCAGCTGCCAGACCTATAAATCCAGCTTAGCTTTTGGATCTCACGTATCATCACGAGTAATAGATACTCTGCAGGTCAAATTCTGATTTTTCATATCCCTTTATGGAGAACATTCTTGTCCTTAAAGACAGATTTAATTGCTGCTGTTTCTGGAAGTCAGGTAACTCTTTTGAAGACTGTGCACAAACCAAAAAGATTCATTTTATTTTCTTACAGCAACACTTATTCTGCAGTTCTCGCAGGAGGGAGAACAAATGTTTGTTACTAAATTAAGCAGATCTGACTGAGAGCAGATCAGATGAGCAAGACAGGTTCATTTTTATTGTCACTTGGCAGAGTAGAACCATATTTCTTTTATAGCAAGTCTCTTTGATATACTAAAAACTTTTGCATTCATGTAATGCAACTATGGTTAGTACCAACTGAGATTAAACAGTCTGGCATTTCATATCAACTGAAAAAAAAACCTTTTTTTTTTTTTTCTCTAAAAAGCACAAAGAGGAAGAATTTGTAAGAGGAGCTCAGTGTGCAAAAGTGCAACTGCAAGCGCATGCAAAATTTCAGTGATTATGCATGTAAATGGATAACTGTGGGCATAAAGGCTGAGTGCAGAGAGTGCAGCTTTTCACATGCACTATTGATGCATTTCTTATGAATTGCATTTTCAACAATTAAGACTTAAGTTCAATTTATTTTTACAATACCTCACAGCATAATTAGGCTTTCAGAGAACTGCACTCCATTTCTCTCTGCTTCCTATTCCCGTTGGAGGTCTGCATTACTTCTTTAGCATTAAAAAAAAAAATCAGTGGGGATGAGGGAAGACACAGAAAACTCCTCTGCTATCAAAATAGCAGGAAAATGGGAGGGAATGACCAGAGAGGTCTGTAAAATCCTAAGTGACATGGAGGTGCTGAACAGGGAACGATTGTTCCCTATTTCTTCCAATAACAGTACCAGGAGGTTATCAACTAAAACTAGTATATGCAGGCTTGATACAAGCAAAAGCAGATGTAGTTAAGCTGTGAAATTCTTTGCCATACCACACTCCGGATGTTAAACAAGTAAGTGGGTCCAGAAAGCATCTGGGCAAATTCCTGGAAATTTGTCAGTGGCAATTAAATACAAAGACCTCACCGCTGGCTTAACAAGTCAGCTGAAGGTGAGGAAGGACCACAGTACACTTTTCCTGTGCTTCTCTCAGCATCCTCTACCATCTGCTGCCGGCCACCATCGGGGCAGAGTGCTTGGCAAAGGTGGCCTTTGGTGAAACCTGCCATGGCTACCTTGTAGCATTCAATTAGCAAATCTCACATCTAAAGCACAGGGTTTGAGATGTGTGGATCGAATCATATCACGATTCTTCATCAGAAACTCCCGAGCGACAACAGAAGCTGCCACCGGAAGGCCTCAGCTGCGTCTGGGGACGCGAGCGCAGCCTCCTCTGCTCACCCTGATAGATGCCTTGTTACAGTAGACCCGAGTGATGGCAAGCCAGGTGGGCAGCTCCAGCACATTCTGAAGCACCTCTTCATCCAGCTCCAGATTGGTCAGCTGCCCCTGCCCTTTCAGCGTGCTCAGGTTGATTTTGTCTGGAGAGAGATTCTTGGTAAACCTACAAGAGAAGAAAGAGGAGACTCTAAAAACAACCCCCAGCAAAGCTGTGAGACTAGAGGAGCCTTTAAGAGAGCTATTTTAAGTATAAGAATCTGCTTGCTGTTTTGTTAAACCCTTTCTGACATTTTTAAACCCAGGGCACGTTGCTTGCTCCAGAAAAAAAGTGTCTTTACGCTTTGACATTTGAAGGGCTTTTTTTGTTTGTTTGTTTTTTGTTTTAAATGAAATTCAAGTTTGAGAAACAGAAAATTCCTTCTAAAGCACTGGGAATCTGGAAACCAGCAAAATTGCCCTAGGACAAAACCAATGAAGACCAAAGCCAAACTGCAACAGGTCAGCAATTTTACACCACACACACCCCCTCCCCCCCCCCAGAAGTGCCGCATCAGTAGTGAAAAGTTTAATTATCTAGATTCTTTTTGAAGTTTTTGACACGGGAAAGTAAGAGATCATTAATAAATTACTTTTACAGCTGCCTCTTTAAACACCAGTCTCGCAATCCAGCCTGCTCTTTGGTCAGCAGGTCCAGGCATGCAACCTAACTCCCCTCCCCAGTGACCAGCCCAAGCTCCCGTCCTCCTCCGTTTGGCAACCAGCAGCTGCTGCTCTCTCTGGTTGCAATTCCTCCTCCCAAGGGCTTCTGTTGTTTCCACCTCCCTTGTATGCAGCCTAGTATCTTCAGATCCCTCATGTGTCTGAGATTTAAATGCAACAGATGAAACAATTTCAGCAGGACCACTCAAGAGCGGTGTATTCTGGGGCAAATCTGAAAACCTTTGACTTCATTAAAACCTCTGTGGCCCCTAAGGAACCAGAAGAGCCAGTTTAGAGGGCACTAGGCCACAGAGGCTGTATGCGTGTCAGCAATACCTCACCAGGACGGCTGTCTCCATCGACCAACCCTTCTGTGCAGAAGGGGCCACCACCAAGGGAGCGAGGCAGCTCGCACCAGGACACTCCGCAGTCACAGGATTCAAAGCTGAAGACTTCCTGCCAAACAATTTACCTACTGCTGAAGCCAGGGCTTATTCCACACATTCCTCCATGCTAATGCTAATTCTAATTCTGTACAATGGTCCAGAAAGCAGAAGAGAAAGAAAGACCCTATTGTCAGCGTAAGCAGGATTAGGTTCACAGTTAGTCACACACTGCCATTCTCCTCCTTTCCCTGCACCAGCAGCGTGGGCTCCTTCTCTGTGAAAGGCACAAAGGGCATCTTGAACAGTCATTGCTCAGAGAGGGGAGAGGAGGAGGAACCAGAGCAACACTGCCAGGATGGCAGCTGATGTGCCAGGAGGAACACACTGGAGGAGCACGAGGTGCAGTACAAAACTGGCTGAGACACCAGAGCAGCTGCTGGTCAGTCAACCCAGGGCTTTCTGGAGGAAAGTGCCTTTCCAAAGCGTACGCTTTGTTAGGGGAAAGTCTGACGGACAGCGAAGAGCCACCGATGTCAACCCTATGCTACTGATGCAGCAGCTTCTGGAAGAGGAGGGTGGCACAAACAGCTGTGAGTTTGCCTACTACTGCTTTTCACCTCGATCCCTGCTACTGTAGAGTCTTCTGCTGCCACAGAAGCCTGAGTCAGCCATTTACTGTGTCATGCTGTCACCTCCCTCCCCTGAGCCAAAGGTACACACTGACAGCTGATTAAAGACTTTTATAACACAGCTGCCAGCACCTCAGGATGACACATTCACTTTAAACTCATTACCCCCTTTAACTAGAGGCCCTCTTGTTTAAACACACCCAGGAAGTCAGCCAAGTTCAACACTGCTTCTCAGCACTTGTACAAAGAAATAACGTATTCAAGAGTGTGCTACAGCGGCTGCTCCACCGGAGGGGAGAGGCAGGGACAGGCTGAGCATCTGTAAGGTCTGCGCTTGGAGTCCTGTTCTGAGCACCCACAATCTCAAACACTGTTGAAAATTAGACCAAATACCTCCAGAGGCAATACATGATCATCCTTGTCTTGCCTTAGTGAACCAGCTCTGTTGAAAGCTGTAGTAATCATGTCCACTGGGATTGGATACTAAGAGTAAAACAAATACAACCTGAACAGGTAGGTAATAAAAAGCACTTGGCACTGTTAAGCTCACAGGCTGCTCTGGGCAGTGATCAGCTTACAGGTGGGGAGAGGCTGAAGCACAGAGCAGCTTTCTCACACTTGTAAAGCAAGGATCAAAACCCTGGTGTCTCAAATCCTCATCCCAGGCTAAGCATGCTTAGATGGGGAAGCTGCTTTCAGCTGGTAATGCAGAAGCAAAATATAAGGACATGTCTAAACCAGGTAATTACTTTTATTTAGTGTGCATGTGTATCAAAACCACAGTAACACAGTGAAAGGATGCTAAAGCTGTGAAACAGGACACTGTTGGAGAGACTGGTATGAAACCATCTAGCTAAAAACAAATAACTATTTGTAATCACCTACAGGGAAAGGCTGCAGAAATCCTGCTGAACAGGTAAGAAAACTACCACGAGTACTACCAGACTCTACAGAAGAACCCTTTTCATGAGACATTCTAGATGCTCTAAAATGTGCTGCTCCACCCCCAAAGGAGAGGTTACAGACCCCACCGATGATGGGACAACAGAAGCTGCAAGTTTTGTAAACAAAAATCTAGAACAAATTCTCTCTTTTAAACCACACAGTCAAAATTCCTGAAGATATGCCTATTGCCAAGCCCCCCGCGCTCAGTCTCGCCCCCTGTAAAGGAATCTGAGATCTTCAAATGGAATAATCTTCAAATTTAAGACATTTTGATACGTATAATGCACATTAGATGGGGCTTACAAGAGGAAAACAGATGAAGCATGCCTATGAACTTGGGAGTTCATAGATGCCAAATCTTCATTACTTCTTGAAAGGAACTGCTTTGGTCACTTTCAGGGGAAGGAAAAAAGCAGTGAGAGCAGACAATTTTAGATGTTTGTTGGCAGACTCGCTCCATTCATACTCATCAACAGTAACATTTTTGGCAGCATGGATTGCTGGCTTAGAGAAAAGTGAATGAAAATGGCAGCTATTAGGAAAACTGACAGTGTGGGATATTTGCACTTTTTTTTTTTTGGCGACTCTAACAGAAGTCACATACTGCTAAGCCAGTAAACTCAAAGGACAGCACTCCTTTTGAGCTTGCTGGGATTACCATGACAAAAAGTCAAACCAGAAAACCTTTTTCTATCTTCTATGTAATTGTCTCTGCAGAGTCACAAGGGCATTTTGCATCTGTGTACACTTACACGAGCACGCATGCATCCACAATAACAATAGCGTGAGCAACATTTTGTCTCTGAAAGTGTCTGCCAGCCAGAAGCTGATCTGCTGCACAATAGCCAAACGGACCATCACAGCCACCAGCACCCATAGGAAGCCTTCAAGTGAATAAAAAGGTCTTGCTGCATTCACGATCAAGGCAATGAGAAATACAAGCTAGAAGCTTACAACAGCTATAGCTAGGGAAGTCCTGCTAGGTCAAGCCTCTTACTCAGCCCAGTGGTTTGCAGAGAAGAGTTTTCCCTACAGTCTTTTTCCCACCATTTCTTTCCACTTTAGATGACACGAGCGTTAAGGCTCTCAATCAGTGTTCATAAGAAGCAGACAGATACAGCCGTTAACAATGCTCTCCTAATTTCATAGCAGACTGAAGGTCTCACTCTTTCCTAAGAAGCTAACAACACCCAGATGATCTAAATCTCAACGCCTTCTTGGGATCTGGCCTAAAAGAACAATGTTCTTTACAGAAACCCTCAGCTTCCTCAGGCAGTTTCTGAGATCATGATTTGATTTGCTCTGAAGCCTCATTTTATGTTTGAGATGGGGAAGGCACAGGAGTGTCCGTCTATATGCTTAATCATCAGCTTGAATATACAACAAAAAAATGATGTCACTACTAAAAGAACGACTGCGCGATTCATCAGCTTGCATATCCAGAGGCCACAAACTCACTGATTGCAAGAGGGAGTTTGGCCAAATCTGATTGCTGGCCCAAAGCCAGGCTATAATCATAAATAATAAATTTATGTTCACATTTCTAGCTGTCCGGCCACACTGGCTCCAACCGAGCAAATACATGGACAGATAATGTCAGAAGACACCTGAAATCATAAAATTTCTTTTCAGATCCATCTCTCTCATTGCCTTGCTGCCACGTGGTATGGGAACCCTCTCATCAGTAGCTTCATATGCTCAAACTAGATTTTCTGCCTCAGCTTCATCTGCAGTTATTCAGTAATCATTGTCTATTGTATGTAACCACTACCTACAGCTAAACACATTTATTTCTATTAATATCTTTGTTACTATGGTTATTATATGTGAGAACTAATTAGCAATACACCAGTGACCTTGATTTTACTTAATGACAAGCATCATCTACTGGCAGAAGCAAGCAACTGTATGGCTTGCAATACTAGCCACAGTTGCAGACAGCAGATGGAAAAACACTCAAAACACAAGAGAGCCAGGAAGGGGGTAACTTGTCAGCTGCAATCTGAAAACAGACAAGCAATATTAAGGGCCCCGGAGAAACTGCTGCAGAAAAGGTTTGTGCCTTCATAAGGGTAACAGCAAGGGAAGAGATGAAGATTTTCTGCTTTAATTTGTAACACAAATACGTAATCTAAGGAACTACGGCAGAAAGACAGAAATCAGACATGGGAAAAAACCCTATATTCTGGCCAATGAAGATATGCTCCTTACCCAAAATCTTTCCCAGAGCCTTGTCCGGTTAGGTTTAGACAGGCCATTTAATGGGATTTCCATCTTCCTCGGGAAGATCTTCTACAATCCAAAAATCTCTGTGATAGGACGTTTCCCCTGACATTAAACCTTCTTATCTCAGGAGACAAAGAGCATGTTTGCTTGGAAAAAAAGGTTCATCACTAGTAAAAGAAAAGGTCAGTGACTTCCAAATACAGGAAAACTTTCAAGGAAGACAGCAGCAGAAGCTTTAACTGCAAGATACATGTCTGAGGATGAACTGAAAAATAATTTTGGAGGAAATAAAACTGGGCAAGTGATCAAAACTTCTGTAAAAAGGGAAAAAAATAGCTGCCTCAAAGACACATAGGAAGAAGAAGTAAAAGCCCTTTCAGGAAGAAAAACCATTTTACTTACTCAAGCTTTTCGTATAACTGTGGAGCAATCTGTCTGGTGAGCATGCACAGTACTACTCAAGATGGAGAGATTCAGAGTTGCAGACAAGGAAGAGAAACACACTGAATTAGCAGGAGGCAAGACTAATTTATGGCAGTGTTAGATGGTATCGAGTACTAAGCTAGTTGGTATCATACCAACTTAGTATAAAGCCATTCAGAATTTAACGGATTCTGATCAATACCAAACTAACCAGTTGTTTAGAAGATGGAAAGCACAACATCTTATTATTGAAAATGATCTCCAGAACTCCAGCTCTACACTGCGTACAGTAGTGGTGTACCCTAGATATACTGGTAGGCAATAATATTTTCCTTTGCGGACAAAGAGGTCCCGATGCAATAAGCCCGATGACTTCACCCTACTTAAGTTACACAACAAACTCTGTACAGGTCACCATGTAACCTGGTAACAGCCCTTAGCACTATGCTGGTAGGCTCCTTATCAGGGTGGATTTAAGTGCACTGATGTGCCTGTATACACATTCCACTGCTGGCTTTAAGTTATCAGCTTCCAGTTCTTCCAAGCTTCAACTACATTGAATAAAAGGCTGGACCACTCAACCACCCAAAGCCAAATGCAGTTTCACATGGGCCACAAGACATCTTTATGAGTACTCGGTTGTCTTGGCCCCAAGTTATCTACTGCAATACAACATGGCTAAGGTAAAAAGACTTAGAAATTCAATTCAAAGTTAAACTTGCAGAGGAAAAATCAACGTTTCCAAACAGATCGGGAACAAGACCAAACTATTACACAAAGCACGAATGTCAGCTCACTCCTCCCTGAAGTCTACATCCCCACTTACTTAGGCCCCTGAGGACACTTTCTTGTCCCAAACAGAAATGACTCTTAAGCATTCTGAACACTGGAAAACTGCAAAGGCTCCAGAGTAGGTGCGCTTCTTGTGCCACACCACTGTCAGCTAATTTGGTACTAGGAGACCTGTAAAACAAACCGTAAACTAATCTGAAAGGAAGAGAGATCAGGGTTTTGGCAGGGGTTGAACTCCACCTCGCTGAGGAACTATTTCTAGCTCATCGGCTGGAAGCTCAGTAAAGTTTAAATGCCAGCTGCCCCATGCTCTGAAATCTGGAATGCAAACCCTCGTCAGCTGCCAGGGAATTTCCCAAGACTAAACCTCACGCAAATAACAACACACGAAAGAAAACTAGGAAGAAACATATAAATAAATGCTCTAGTCAGAAGCCTCACTTCTCAGGTTTTAAGAAATTATTCACCCTGCAACGCAATCTGCATTTTTGTTTCCAACCTGCAGAAAATAACAGGTTATTACATAATTCAGACTCAAGTGAGCAGCTGCAGAGGAGGTAAGAGCTCAAGGAGCCTAGGAGAAATAAGACAAGGGGAGAAGAGTCGTGTTTAACAGCCCCTTTTCCTGACCCATCACTTAGTCTGAAGAGCAGCAGTAGTGTGGAGAGGTTCCGTGTAGCCAGCGCAAGGCTCTACAAAACCCAGCAGCTGATGTGAGGATATATCCAGCCACATTTTCCTCCTAAGCTACTGAAGTGCAATTTACTTTTGCAGCAACAAGAGTCTATTTAGCATTCCAGAAACGGCACACACTTCTCTCTCGAGCCGAGTGCAAGTGGTTGGAAACACCTTGCATCCAGCAGCTGACACACACTTTGTAAAACGGACAATTTGGTTCCTCTGGTAAACTGCAGCATAGCAACCCTGATTTTAGAGATTACTGTCTGTGAAAGGAAAATGCCACGTCCTGTTGTGCGCTCACTCTCTTTTCCCACCCCTGTCTTGAACAAAGAAGCGGTAGCTGTTTATTACTTTACTCTATAACAGCCTGGGGTTCTGTCTTTCCATCAAGAATCCCTCGACATTAAAATTTTAAAAAGTAAAAGCGCCCTCAAAACATACTAGGAAAATAAGAAAATTCCAAATTACAACACTAAAGGGTTTGCATCCAGCCTTAAATGCTTTGCTAGACCCAGCATGTAAGAACTTAAGAGACAAAGTTATTACCGGTGGTGGTTCAATGCTGGGTACCTCAGGAGCTCTGCCTGATGGCCTGCAAAATAGCAGCCACTGCTGGGGAGGAGACTTGACAAAGCTTCTTTCTTATAAATTGGCTCAGAGTTTCATGCTACAAACTGTTTCCACCCCATTCCCAAAACTGCTTCTATTTGCCAGTTTTCCCAGGGCTATTTTCAGAGCAATGTACAAACCGGCTCATTAGTATTATCTCTACTTAACCGCTGGGGAAACTATGAAACCAAACAATTAAGCGACTTCCCCATTGCCACAGGAAGCGCCATGCTGCTGACTGCCCTCCAGACCCAACCGCATGCTCTACCCAACGCAGCCCCGTGGCAGATGAGCTGCGGGCATCTCCCATCTGCCCCCAAACCCTCCCACCTTTTGAGACGAGTCCTGCTGCTCTCAGCCACATGAAGATCAAGATGTAGAACTTAAAAATTCAGGGAGGTTAACCACACCTGGGTTTCTTGCTCTCTGGAACATACTTGTGTTGCTCAAGTCCTCTTCAGCCATACCAAAATGCATGCAAGCCCCTTGCAGGTGCGAGAACACAACCACATCCCTCCTCTGCTATTCTCTGCTGTTGTTTGTCCGAGTGCTGGCTGCAGGAGCAGGTTATTTTGGGCTTTAGCTACCAGATTTGTTTTTCAAACCTTCATGCTTTGGATTCCAACTTGTGTGCTCTGTGGCACTTGGGCACCAAAGAAATTATTACCTGGCTGAACAGAATGCACTGAAAAGCAGGAACAGAATGCTTTGCAGATGGAAAAAGTAATGGCTTTTTAATCATCAATTTTTAACTGCTAACAGCTTTGTGGTTTCACATATTTCCCACAACTGCAGCAGCTATTTTAGGCAAATTATCATCTTCAGCAGTAGAAATTTCACTGATCACTAAAGGAGGATATTAAAGCAGCTAAAGCCAAAATTGCAATGTTGGTCTCAGTTCTAGCAAAGAGACTCTGTCCCAGGCAAAGGTTCTCCAGAGGTCTCTTCTGCCCAAGTCACTCCATGATTCTGTAGCTTCATCAGGCCCTTCCCAGATGCTTTCCTCCCCACCCACCAGGCTCTTTAAATCTCTTCCAGTTAATTTAGAATCAAGATCAGGAAACTAAGAGAAACCTGAAGGGTTAAGCAGTAAGCACACACATTATACTGACAGCCGGTGCTTCTAAATCAGAGGGTTTCCAACTCATTTTACTAACTGAACATGCCATCACTGTCACTGCAAGGGCACAGCTGCATCTCAGCATTCAAGCATGCAGCGATGCTGCAAAACACTTCAGGACAAGTGAGAAGTAAACAGACTGGAGAATTCAGACTGTATTTTCTTATAGTGATTTCCAGATTGCAGCATTTAGCCAAAAAATCTAAGCACTGAAGGGAAAGAAGTGCTCTTTGGACTTAGGGAATTCCCCACCCCTCCGTGTTGGGCAAACCATGCATATCCTATAACATGATCTGACCTTCTGCCCAGTGCAAGCCACAGAGCCCATCTCAACAGTTCCTGAATGGCAGGGACTGAACCCCATTTTCTTGGCTGAAAAGCCACTGCTTCTGCCTCTTGTCCCCATCTTTTCTGAGAAAGATGGGTCTCCTCAGGATAACACACCTCACTTCTGCCATCCTGACCTCAGAGAGTCTAGTACCACCAAACAGCAGGATGACCATCAGCTGCAATGGCCTTTCGTTGTCCTGTCTGAGCCTGAGAGCAGGTCTTTGATGGTGTGGGTGGATAGAGGCCAGGCAAGGAGATCACATACTTTTGAGCACGGAGGCACAAACAGCTCCAAGACTAACTGAAGAGCTGATGCAGTAATGCTACAGAACAGGCAGGGCTCACACAGCAGAGAGCAGTTCTGGGTCTCAAAGCCAGCTCTGAATTCGTCGCGTGTGGCACGAAAGTAGGACAGCTGCATGGAAGGGGTAATACCAAATGAATTTTTAGGGCCAGGAAGGGATTCTGAGACTCTTACATCCAAGTTATGAAACAACAGCCCACAAGAAGCCTACGCGTTCTTAGCGCAGCGCACTCTGCAACACCCACATGTTCCTAACTGCTAAATTGATCTAGAAGAAACTAAACATACATTATAGGCTTTCCTGATATTTTCACTTATCTACTAATAGTAGTTTTACCTGTTGCAAAGACTAGGTGCAATTGCAAATGAAAGAGGGGAGGAGTCAAGGCAATCTTGTCTGGAAAAAGGGATACATGGCCTAAACCACTGAGAACTGAGAAGAAAGGCTCTGCTAAGATGCAGTACAATTTATGGAGGAGTTACACGATGCTGTTTCTTCTGGCTGTGTACTTGACCTACATCTGCAAGCATCAAAGTATTACATCCTGCACATGCTACTCAATTGTTTTGTTTCTAGGATTTTTTAATATACTGTTTCTAAAGCCCATCTTATTTATCCAAAAAGGTGGCTCCAATACTATGCTGCAAAAGACAGTTCTGCCAACTTCTGCCACGCCTTGTCTTCCTCTGCATGACATCGGGACAGAGAAGAAGTAACAACTGACGGCACGATCGATAAACCTGGCTGCGCAGCCTTGCACCTGCCAAAGATAATTTGGCTTCAGCCTTCATTGGAAAGGTTGTACCGTCCAAAACGTTACCTGTCATTCAGCAACCTCTAAAACCCGGGAAAGGAAGAAAGACACCAACCAACAGAAGCAAAGCACAGTATAGGATGACACAGAAAACCTTGCTACAAACCCTGTCTTAATCCCTTCCACAGTTCCCAGTCTTGCTCCACAGCAACATAGCGCCCTGCAGACACTGTTCCAACCAACACATGAAACAGCAGCTGAGATTCTGCGTGCCTAATCATCTAGTGTAACAGACTGGGAGTAAAATAGAGCAAAAATCCCAGTGGCACTCAAGTACTTCATATACTCAGGAATGAAGGGCCTCTGCCAGCGTCAGGCCCTCTTTACAAGCATGGCTCTAGCAAAGACAAAGCCACCAGCCCAGTATCACCAACATTTCTGTTGCGCACGTCTTATCAACTGGGCCAGCTGCCTGGGCTGGTGGCTCAAGCACCGCGCTCTTCCCTCCGCAAACAGGTCTCATTTCCCGTGCTGGCTTTCCTCTGTATTTTCTCAGCGATAGTGCTAGTGTTAGCTCAGCCAAATTTCTCTCTCATTTCTCCTCTGCTTCCTTCTCACTCTACTTTCAGAGATTCCTGAAGTTCCTCCTCTGCTGCACTTCTCCAGGGCTCCTGTCAAAGCTAGATACGCTTGTGGTCTCCCTCCCCTGCATTCAAACCTGCTCCCAAAACCCCTCCCCAGCTCCTCTGCTGACACCAGTTTTTCTTTCTTTTAGAGACTTCTGGCTCAGTGGCCCTTTCGCATCGCTCCTTTGGAACTGGAGCAAGCAAAGCTATTATCTCATTATTTTCTCCACCTAACTCGTATTCTTTTCTTCCAAACAGAAGGATTACACGTTGCGTTTCCTCTGGAAACTATTAACATGCGCAATTAGATGGTCTATTAGGGCCTATTCCTCCACAAGCTCAAATGTTTTAACACACATAATAAGAGAAAATGTCACAAAGCCATTGTCAGATGCAGCAGTGGGTAAAAGCTTCCTAATGAAATTACATAAAAATAACTTTGATAAGGATTTCCACTGTAGAGCTGAGAACTCAAATCCCGAAGTGTTATATTAAGTAAGTTTGGACAGTTTGGCTTGCCTCAGTTTCCCTGTTCACCAAATGGGGATAAATCCCACCTTTATAATACTCTGAGATCAAGTATCTACTACAGCTGTACTGAGCACTATTTAAAAAAAAAAAAAAAAAAGACAATAAAAAGAGAGCACTTTCAAACAAAACCAGAAAGAGGTAAAGGCAAATCACTGTTTTATTTTAAAGCAATAGATGTGCTTCCATGAATAATTACAGACTGGTAAACACAACCGAAGTACTGCTCTTGTTGTACAGCCTCGGGGGAGTTCAAACCAGATTCAAGTTCAAACACACAGCAAGCAGCTGATGCTTCAGACAGCTCGCAGGGAGAGCCCTTTGTCCCAGCTATAATGGTTTGATGTTTGGTTATAAACATGCTCCTGCGGAATCTGCCACCCCAGTACTGCAGCCATGTGCCAGCGTAGAACCAAAAAGTGAAACCACCTAATCTGTTTTCTTTTCCAAGCTAAATATAGGACAAAAGAGTGAAAAGCACAGATGGCGAAAGCACTGCAAGTTTTTAGATTCTCTGCTCTAGGAATTTAAGCTGCTAAAGCACAACACGGGCTAAGCCTTCTAAAATACATTCATAACTCAGCTCTGTCACCGACAGTAAAGCCCAGCTTTACAGATCACCGCAAGTGACCACTGTCATCCTATTTGACATGTGATTCACTTAATGTGAACAGTTGGTGTGAAATAACTCTTTCATATTTCCCTGATCTTGCTTGTCTCTCGTGACCCTTCCTTGCAAATTTCCAGATATAAGAGGAACAAAAACACACCCCATGCAGAAATTACTTCAAATGAAGACATAACAAGAAGAACAAGGAATTATTTCATGTGCAAATGGAATGCAGAAAATAAAGGCAGATTAATGATTCAGTAGCAAAATTCTTCCAGGCAACTGAGCATAGCTGAAAGAAAGACCCAAAGGGAGCGTGAAGCTGAGGTATTTAGAGGAAACAAAACCGGAATGGGAAAACCTCATCTTTTTTATACAACATTAAACTGTGTTCAAAATGAATTCCTGAAAAACATTCACAATACGTATGCAAGAGAGGGGCAGGATCAGACCAACAACCTCAAATGACAGAGTAAGTCGAGCTAGTAGGAAAACAGGTAAAGGTCCAGAATTTTTCATGACTCCCTGTTCTCCCTGGAACTGCACAAAGAGAGACACGGGTGAACACCACCAACCGGCCTGATCGGAGGGAAAAAAGGGGGCACTCTGAGCAGGAACGTGTTGTAACAGTGCAAGGTAAGGGAGACTGAAAAGCAAAATTAAGCAAAAGCACCAGCAAGAAAAGTGTATTTATCTAAAGAAAGAGAATTATCCATAAGAACACCCCACCACTCTCTCATCCTAGGAGGAGCGGTACCTAGGAATAAAGCCCAGCTCTATTTCAGCCTCCATTAATAACTGCTCTCATCCACCTCTCCTTGTTATAAATACTTCAGTGCCTCCTGACAAGAAGAGTGACTCCATAACAAGCATGACATGCCCATTTGAGGTGGAATGAGACAGAAAGCTCGGAGATTCGTGATGTCAGGTCTAGCAGAAATTCATTTAAATTAATGCACTGTTCAGATCAAGCAGCAGGCTCTATTACACTCCTTTTTGGTACACTGCCTGGAAAGCTGGAGTACTGAGCAACTAGTGACTCAGAACCGCCGCAGACAGACACTTTATTGAGGAGACTGCTCGCTTGAAGTTTGCAGGGATTCTTCTGAGGTTCCAGAAACTCTCAGGATTTACTACCCGCCTCAGAGAGCCAGGGATTCCCAGGCCTTAACTCCTTGCTCCAGCACTGGCACCATGGAGCCCCGCACAAGTCACTTCAAGCCCCTGGCTTTTTACCTGAGCTTCTCCACCAGTAAAAACGGAAGGGACTTGATCATCTGCAGCTCATAAAGCACGGAGAGGAAAAGCACTGTGCAATGCTATGCCTCATCAGTATCCTCCGAGATATGCCACCTTTATATTTCATCATATTACGCTGATCTTTCAGCAATGCAGAGGGAGGACATGCCTGTGGCCGTGAGATAACACAAGAACCACTAGCTCTCATGCAGTTCTTTTCTTTCAAACGGCAGGGAAACTGAGGCACCACGATTTGCCCAAGGTCAACCCTCCAGTCAGTGGCAGAGCCACAGCTGAAGCTGTATTTACTGACCTGCAGTCTTACACACTAAGCACCAGGTGATGGTCTTCCTCAACGCACCTTTTAGTGCCTCTGATGAACTTCATTGAAAATGACAACCAAGCGCCTGAGCGTGTGCTACATGTATCAGGTATTACAGCATTCCTTCTCGCCCTCGGACTCGGTACCTTTCGCTGTTTATACTCTCCGCTCATCTCTTGAGCTTTTATTCACACTCACCCGCTCCCAGCCGAGCGGGAGCTGCTGTTGGAAGCAACCCAGGCCTACAACTACCCCGCACGGTCAGCATCCGCAGCCCCCCAGGAACACATGCCCGGCCAGCCGCTCCCCCGCACCGCCGGCACCAAGGCAAGACCAGCTGCGGCAGGAGCTGGGCCGGAAACCCCCACCGCAGCTCCCGCACACCGGGGGCACCCACCCGGGGGTCTGAGGGGCCTGACCCCGGCAGGATGCGGCCCTGAGGGGAGGGTGGCAGGACCCACTCCAGGCAAGCTGGGTCTGCTCCCCCCCGGCCCTCAGCTCCCCGGCCCTCAGACCCCCACAGACCCCGACCCTCACAGCCCCCCCC
>WAAD01010887.1:1219950-1243772 GCA_013389945.1 Fregata magnificens
TGAGGGGGCGGCAGGCCCGTCCCGCCGCCCGCGGGGCCCTGGGGGGGGCTGCCGTGTGTGTGTGGGGTGTTTGTTGGGGGCCCCCCCTTTCCCCTCCCCTTCCCCGGGGCCGGTGATGGCGGGGCGAAGCGAGGGTGGGCCGCTAGCCGAGCGGGGTGTGTGTGTGGTGGGGAGGGAGCTATCATGGCAGCGCGGAGGAGGAGGAGGAGGAGAGGAGCGGGACGGGGGTGAGGAGGGGCCGGGGTTCGCCTCCCCTCCCCGGCTCGGGGCTGTGATTTTGCCAGTTCGTGGAGCTCGTCGGTCAAAGGGCTGCAAAGCTGTTAAAGAGTGACTAATTGATAGGAAGAGGGGCATGTGATCCAGCGGACCCAGAAGCTCTTAAAGGGCACTTTCTCTGCGGAACGGGAGGATGAGCTGAATTCAGGGATGGATTATGGTGCCCTGCACCCTAAAGCAGGCTTCAGAAGGAGGGAAAACTGTGGTAGACGGGCTGTATGGATGTCTGGAAGCCACCACGGTCTCCATGTGAAAGTTACCTAGGTGTTTGGTAAAAACTTAGCATCTGCTTGCAAACGAGGTGTCTCTCTCTAAATACTCCGGCTTTCGGTGTGTATTCTGGCTTTATAAAGGCTCTCTGTCGCTGCCCCAGCAAAAAAAGCAGGTACAGGTTATCAGGGAAGCTGCAGCTCGAGGAAAAACGTGGGAAATATGCAATATAATGGTGAAAAACAGAAACCAGGAGCATTAGTGGTGCACTGACCCCAGTGACTGGGAAAGAATGTTGTGAAATTGCTGCTGTCTGAACCGTGGGGTTTGACTCGCTATTACCACTGGCATCTTTTAAACCCTCTCGTAACAGCTTTGCTGTTGTGCAGGGCACGAACCAAAACGTGACCCTCTTGTTAGGTTTGCATCTCTCCGCTGTGATGGATGCAGGAGAGCAACGTGTTGTCTGTTTCGGATGTTGTTAACAGAGATTACTTGGCTAAGTTGTAGTTACTATTAGTGGTATAACATCAAATCCAGGAACCTCAGGTTTGGAACTTGAACTCTAAGCGAAGGTCTCGATATCAACAGTTGGGGGAAAAACTTGTGCGGAATTGTTGAACTAATAAACAGTAATAAGAAGACTTTGTCACATTTTTCCTCTCATCTTTCCCTCCTTCTGCAGCTCTGTGTTGATTTATATTGGCAAATCTGCATCTGCAGAGGGAGTAAGGGGAATAGCAAATAAAACCATGTGTTTTGTAAGCTGATACAATGTGAAAGAAGGTCTCTGTCGAGGAGTTCAGGAGTTCGCTTCAGAGAAGTGGTTTGCAGCAGAAGATGCTTTCCCACTTTATTTGTGTGTTGATAATATGAATAAAACTACTGACACTGCAGAGTAATACTGGTTTTTTTTCTGTGTTGTTGCTTGGGAGAGCAGAAAGCTTAGCAGAGCTGAACCTGAGAGTTACTTGTGAGGATACTATGTATAACCATAGTATTCCTGGTTTGTGTTGAAGCAGCTCTTTCTTCTCCAGGAGCATTTAATTTCTTGTTGAAGTAACAGTATCTCAAATACAGTCTTATAACCAGTGGCTTTTTTAAAAAAAATCTTCTCATTACGATTGAAGAAAATCTTAAGTGATGAAAATAGCTTTAATTTCACAACTTTGGTGGCTAGTTTGGTTCTGAAAATGCAAGTTTTCAGGTTTTTAAGTATTAGTTGATAAGCCTTGTAGATGGATGGGGGTGTGTAAAAAGGAAATCTGTTAAGTTGGTGCATTGTATGCAAGAGCATATGAAAATTAGCACAGGCTGTAGTGTGATTACTCTTAGAGTGGGCTTGAAGCCTGTGAGAGTTTAACCTTTCAACAGCAGGGAGTTGAGTTAGGTATGCTGGCAGGTGCCGCTCGTTTTTCTCGTGTGTTCTTGCCAGGGCACTGCTTTCCTGACCTGAGGTATCATTTGTTGTGCCTGGTTTTGTGCAGTTTGCAGTTCTCCTGCTGTGTCTCTGTCCCATTCTCCAGCTCCCACCTCTTCTTAGTATGGCCTTTGGGTTATCTGCCCGAACATACTAACCCTGCTCTCAGTCACTGTAAAAGGGTGCAATCAAGACACGTTTTTCTTTTCTGGAAGCGCCTCTCCTTTGTCGTGTTGAGGGACCCTGTGCAAGTTACCTGTGTAATCCACGCTGCCCCAGGGGATGTTAGGCAGTGGCCTACTAGGTTTGCTTTTGTGGCCTAGAATTAGGGTCAGAACCTTCGGTCACCAGTCTGTCCTGCAAATAATTTGTCTCCATGAGACTGTCAAGTCACTTTTCCTTTTGTTAAAGGTGTGGTGCTTTTTTGCAGTGATGATCCCTTCGCTCTCTTTCTGCATCAGGATTAATGTCCATCTGCAGGAAATGGTGAGGGCGTTCACAGCAGGGGTGAGAGCAGGGCACTTGGTAGACTGGGTTCTTTTTGCTGATGTCTAGGTATGGGTTAATTAACAAAGACATAAATAATTTTTCACTAGAACTTTTTTCCACAAGTGTGGCGAGCTGCTCTTTGGTGAGAATTATGTAGTCTCCAGACCTGAAGTTACTTCCCTGTTGTATGCCTTTCGCATATGGTGTAGTAAATAATCTGAGATGTAATGTGTTTTGAAAGAATATTTCTGATAGTATTGTTAGTAATTGTATTTAACATATTTAAAGTGAATTTGCAGTTCTGCTGCAAATAGAGGAATTATTTTNGTCCACTTCTCCAGTGTACCTGGAATTGCTTAATGCGCTTTCAAAGTTCTGGCAGACTTGGGACAGTACGAAGAAACTGCCAGCTGGTTCTCTTAACCATATTGCAAAAATGCTTCAGGTAGAACATATGCATCCAAAGTTTCTGAGACTCTTCCTTGATCTTCAAGAAATACAGGTTAAACACTTTGGTGAGTTGTCTCTTTCCCTGTTATTTATTAAACACTTTCCTAGAGTTCTGCCTCTTTTTAATTATGCATTGAGTTCTGTTTGTGGGCTGTTGTAACTTCTTAGCTTTCTGCTACATAAATCCGACTTTGCCCTTTCCAAGAGTCCTGGCTGTATGTTCTTTAAGGGCAGCACACATTGTCCCTCTTTACTATTTATTTATTTATTTTCCATTAGAAGTTCTGAGGCTTTAGAGTGAGAGGTTGAGCTTTCGCTTTTGGCCTAAAACCAAAAGTGAACTTCTTCAAAAGATGTTTTGGCACCAAAACGTTTCTTCCTCGGGAGGAAAACCCAGGCAGCGTAGTTGGGAGGGCATTTTTCTGCCATTGCATCTAGGATAAAATCCACCCTCCATTAAATGGCATGCTTAACTCTCCCTGCTCCCTTCCCCCCTCCAGATGTTATGCAATGCAGAAGCCCAGCTCCCTGCACACTGAAGCACATCCAGTGCTGCAGGTTTGAGGGAGGGGGCTCAGTGGGATGCTAGGAGTGATTTTTGTGGTAAAGCTAAGTTCCAGGTGTCTACAGCTCTTCAGTGTTATGTGATAGTATGGCCAGGAACGTGTCTGGACTTGTCTAGACTCAGTCTACCTACATGAGAAACTCCTTTTGAAAACCCTTTGTGCTAATGTTTTAAAAACAGGGATTGTTTAGGTCAGACAGTTGATGCTGAATGAGTCTGTGCCGAAATACCTACTCACAGCCTTCCCAACACAAGAACGGTTGTAGGTCTCTGGATAGATGGCACCAGGGCAGATTGGACTTTCCGAAAACGCCTGCAAAACAAAAGTTCTTAAGTGTCAGCCCAGCCTTGACTGGTTCTCAGCAATATGGATTAGTGTAAATGTAAGAGCAGAGGAAACTTTGCACAGAACGTGCATTTTATTTTTCGTTGATGCTCAGTTAAGGCCTGTTTCATAAGGGTCATTAGATTCCTCTAAAGCTGGTATGGAAATCATATTGTGACAAGGAAGAAGAAATTTTTTTTTTTTTTAATTGGAGAGTATACCAACTTGGAGGGTGAGACGCTGCAGCGTAAGGCTCGGAGCTTCCTCAATTCTCTGAGAAAGTGAATTAATTTGATTTGAAGTAGCTAGTGGTGCTGGATTTAAAATCCATATTTCAACACACTTGGCTCTGAAGGGATTCCTAATTTGGAAGACTTAATGTATGTATATTTCAGTAATTTACATGTGATATTTCTTTACATTCTCTTTTTAGCTTTTGTTTAGAAAGCTGAATTTTTATTAGTCTAGTAGGTGTGATATTTAATTGAAATGTGTCAGATAATGATGGTTTCCATTGTGTGGGGGGAAGAAGTTTTATTGTTGTGAACCACAGACTTTTTTGACCTAGCTTTCTGGTGAAAAAGGTCTTTTTAAGGTCATTATTTGTAAGGTAGTCAGATCTCTTCTGGAGGTCCTCATTCTTTTTTCATATGCTTAGAAGAATTTGTAGTTGTATCACAGTTTTAATTAGTACTCTAAAGATTGATGTTTTGCATGAAAATATTTATAAGTTTATCTCTGAAAATACTACAGAAATCTGCTTTTGTAAAACCTCTTTCTATATTGTGTGAGATGTAGGGCATTTCTGTATGTATGAGTGAGGGGAGCCAAGGTGAGGTAGGAATTAGCTAGTGGTGATATCGATTTTTTTTTTACATCGGAGATCTAAAATTTTTGAGCATAGCAAGGAAAATGTATCTAACATTTCTGTGCAAGGGTTTTATTGGTCTTGGAGAATGGACAGAATATTGGCTTTTAACAAAATTAAAATTGCCTTTTAAATGCACGTTTTTATCCCTGTAGGTGGGCTGTTTAAACTCTTTATATCAAATGAACCACCTATATTACCCAGAAGTTGATGTACTTGATTGGGAGTCTAAAGACATGTTTTAGCTAATAGGTGGGGGGGGTTTATTGCTTTTACTCTGGTTTTGTATAAGTGTTTAATTTTTGCTTTCTAACAAAGATGATAGGATGCTACTTTAAGGAAAACTCAGATCTGTGGATGAAAGCATATGTGTTAACACTGGATATTAGCACTGGACTAGAGGTACTATTCAGAGAAGTACTGAAAGTATATTTAGGTAAGACATCAGGACACATGGAATTTAACATAATAGACTCAAATCAGCAGCAGGACTGACTCACACATGATGCATTTCCCATAATGGGTAACACTAGTACTCCTGGTCTTGATTTTTAACCTTGCAGGTGTTTGCAGGACTGCCATTAAAAAAAAAAAAAAGCATGCGGATGTCCTCTGTTAACAGATTTTTGGACTGCTTGTCAAAAGAAGCTCTCCAAGTGTGCGTCAGGAAACGCTCAGGTTTGAAATGCTCCTCCTCAGCTCAGACACAGACAGGTCACCACGTGTTGGCCAAAGGATAGCACTGGTGTGCGGGCAGGCTCTTCATCTCAGTGTCCTCAGCTGTCCCGCACTTACTGTATTTAAAGGGGTTGCTGGTACAGTATATTCAGTCATCCTATGGTAAATCTGTTTTCTTTTTCTTTTTTCCCCAGTCTTCAAATAGTCGCGTGTTATGTTTCAAAGATCTATGGGAAAAGCATCTATAGAAAGCAAATATAAGGACAGGCAAAGTCAGACTGTGCAGCCATAAAGTTTTTAGGCATTACCTATCAGGATATGAGTATTAACAGGCTGCCCAGAGAGGTGGTGGAGTCGTCTACCCTGGAGGCGTTCAAAAAAGGTGTAGACGTGGCACTCCAGGGGCTAGTTTAGGAGTCACGGTGGTGTTAGTTGGTGGTTGGACTTGATGATCTTAGAGGTCTTTTCCAACCTTAATGATTCTATGATTCTATGATTGAGGTGGAATGTGTGGCCTTAGCTGCTCCTGCACCATGAAACCTTTGATCGTGTGGTTAAAGCAAAAGCCATTTTTATTGATTACAGTATGGCTCTACGTGATTGCTTTGGTAGAGGGGTTCACTACAATTAACTGCTGCCATTAAAATACCTGCATTTTTATTCCAACCCTTGCTTAAACACCTGCAACCCCCCAAGAATTTAGCTGATCTCTCAAATCAAAACACTGTTTTTATATCATTCTTTAGATGCAAATATGCATCTCTCATTACTGATCAAACACTTGTGATTGTAGATCTAATACGTTGTTAGACTTGTGTTTGTTGTGGGGAAAAAAATGTCTGTTTTTTTGGTCTTATGTCAAGATCCCTTCTCTAGCTTTTATTTGGAAATTCTGACTGAAGTGTGAACAATTTAATTTGGTTTCCTCAGCTGTTTGAAGGCAAGGTTTTTGTTGATGTCCAGTAAACTAATCAACTGCTATCAGAGAACTCCACCTGATTTTCAACAGACGTTCTGTCTTGCTACATTTACTGAGTTTTCCTCTCTTTCTCCGCATGTGAGAAGTCAAGGGAAGGTAGGATAAAGGAACAAATGTTAGGCTTTTCTCTTTCCCTGAACTAATGAATATAAACCCTTCTTTTGTGTTCACATTGGCATTGTTGGATTTGCCACAAAGATTATTATACCATTGCAAGTGGGGAGTTGTGGTGTGCGTGCTTTACCTGAGAAGAGTTATGGGGTCCCTGCTGTCTGTGTTTTGTCTGCTCCTCGTCTCAGTCCGTGGGACTTCCCTTTTGCTAATTCACATTCAGATAAATCTGAGGAAAACTTCCCCAGTGCTCTGTATAAATCTCAACCTTACTCTTGATACTCCTTTCCTTTTGAGAGGGCAGTGGGGGGAATCCTCGTGTCATGGAGGAGGCAGGAAACCCGAGACCTGATCTCTCAAGTCAATCCTCCTCCTTTCCTGCAGACTTCTTTGGCATAGTTCAATACTCATCCAGGCATCTGTTAGGGAGGTGATAGTGGTGGGTGGGAAGTCGTATTGCTTTGCTTCTCTTCTTCCTAGATTGGGTGATAAAACCAAAAAAGTCTTGTATTTTTACGTGTCTCAGTACATAATTGTTTTAAGTGATCTAGGTCTTAATGTGACGCTATGTAGTAATATTTGTAGGTGGTGATCAATTGAACTGAATGTGGTGAGAAGGGTGAAGCACCTGGTTTAAAAGATCATCTGGGTTTTGATAAAATTTAGTAGTAGGGAGGAGAGGATTTAAAATCTATGGCATTCTTACTCTAAAACATTTGATGAACTGCTGTCCTTACAGGCAGAAAAGACACCATAGAAATGTGTCTAGTAGCTCTTGAGGTACTGTTGCCAAAATGCCAGAACAGACTGGCAATCTCTGGGCTACGGCTGCTGCAAAGCGGTGCGACACAGGGTCATTCATACCCTATGGCTGGGGAGCAGAAAATAGTTTTAAAACTGCTTAATCCATTGTGGCTAACTTAAAGCATGGTGGATTGTCATCTTGGTACATGTGAAGTACTGTAGACTGTTGCATCTCTGGTGTTCATAACTGTCCCCTGACGCTACTAAAAATAACAAAATTATAGAATTAAACAATTGAAAAATATTTTCTTGGACAGCTTTTATTTAGTGCATTAAAAAAAAAAAGGCAAACACACACCCCTTCTCCAGAATAACTCAAGTATTTGACCTGATTATTTTGAATGAAAGCTAGACTTTAAATATATTTAATTTTTAACTATAGAACACACTATAATTGTGCTGTGCTCCAAGTTACAAAACATTTAAAAATTGGGTGCATGTGAAATGGAAATGTAAGCAGACAACTGTAGCAGAAGGAATTGGGTACAATATAATTTTAGTCCGGCTGGACTGCCTTACAGGCCTGAACTTGTTCTCAGACAGTTTCTGTAGCTTAATCCCCCTTTACTTTAATGCAGACAATTATAGATTGGTGACATAGTTTATACTGAGGAATTAGCAGTTACAGAATCTTTTGTGTACTGGCAGCTCTTGATTACCTTCCACGGGGAAGAGCTGTTGCCAGTTTTCAATGGCAGCAAGTAGAGAGCAGCTCCTGCTGTGACATTCTCAGAATATTTTACCCCACACTTAAAGCTCCTGACCACCTGCTTTAGGAGGGTTCAGCTGCTGGGGATGGCTGTGTGGACTTGTGCTTAGAGCAGCATCATAGTATTGATTCTGTCGTTGAGACCGCTTGCTGTTGTTTGGCAAGGTACAGTGCTCAGCCAAGCGCAGGCACCAGGATAATGGTTAAACTGCCGATGTGTGTGTTTGTATGTACATAAAAGCCTGCTAAAGGAAAGTGATTTCCTTTGGTGGTTTGGGGTGCACTGAAAATGGTGTGCCTCTTCTGTCACCTCCTAGTTTCTTCCATTGTGCTGCCCCTGCAGAGAGCGTGGTATTGCTTCTAGTCACCGCAGGTTTCTGTCTTCTTCCTGGAACATCCCACTTGTATTTGGAACTGGCTGTTTTCAGCTAAGACAATGAAATGTTTTTTCTGTGGCTTCATGTGAGAAGATACATAAGCTTCGGATCAGCTGGCTCTTCCCCCCCACCCCCCTTCAGCTCTGTAAGTTCAGCTTAAAGCTTTCGACTTCCCTCAGTGGTCCTTTTGGATCATCTAATGTCTTCTGAGGTAGTGTTCCAACCTCATGGTTTAGTGTAAGAGAGGTCAAGAATGAAGATAACTGATATACAAGTTTTGCTTTCTGAAATTATGTCTCTTGAAAGCTGTTCACTGATTTAAATTCCAGTCCTTCAAACCATCTTGAGACTTTCCACTTAATTGCCATGTGTTATCTCTATTGAAAATGTTTGAATTGAAAACTCCAGGTAAGAGTGCTTCCCTGTGGCGTCATGAGTGCATCTCTTCTCCATACCCCCTTCGGCTTTCTCTAAGCCTTTGAGTGAGGCGTCTCCTGCATCAGGAGCAGTAGGGTAACTCTTCGAGATGCCCTAGCCTGTAGTGTTATCAATCCAGGTCCCCAATAGCTGGGGCAAATAAAATCCAAAGAAGATACTGGAGACAAAAAGCGTGGACTTAGGATTGCCTCATTTGGATGTCCTCCACGTACATTTTTAGTCTCTCCCACCTGTATCATGTAGAGATGTTCCATTATTTAGGAGTGAGAAATTATCCATCTGCTGCACTATTTCTTTTGCACATTTCTTTCTGTTTTTAACAATAGACACCTTCTGGGGTATTATGGTGCCTGGTTACATATTGCATTGGGAGAATGAGAGAAAGGTCTGTAAAGGTTAAGAATTCTGTTACAGAAAGAGTACAAGGTGTTCTACCTAACTCATGATGTTCTTGAGGTTTCATTGTCCTTTTATATCGCTGCTTAGTTTTTGCATTCTGTGTTTCCAGGAGAATAACACCTGAGTTGCTTTTCTTGTGACAAAATATTGTGCCATATGTGAGTGCTGAGGACATACGATGAACATACATTACAGACTGGACTCTTGCCTGGGTTTTCTCTTCCTCCACAGAGGGAGAGAAATGTAACTTGGCATCCACTTCATTACAGTTGCTCTGCATGACCAAGTGACCGAGTCCATTTGTCAAAGTGCTTTCTACTTGACTTAATAAATGTCCTCTACTTACTGTCTGTGTATGATCTAAGGGCTACATCCTGTGTGAAATTCTAAATTGAAGGCTAACTTTGTATTGCACTAAGAAGTCTAGCCTTTGCTTTTTCTGACAGCTCAGGAGAATCGGAGCACTGGAAACTTTCACCCGTTAGCTGGTGATAGGTGGTGTGGCTGTAGGAGCAGGCAGCACCTAGTAAGAGCAAAATTTGCATGCTGGATTTTCAGCTTAAGCTTTGATTTGATTTGGATTTTTACCCCCAAATCTGTATTTCTTTTTTTTTTAATCCTTTGGATCTTTCATCAAAGAATTTGACAATAAATGAAAACCTACAGATTCCTGTAACATTTATGGTTAAAATTTTAAAGTTGTTGTTTCTACTGTAAATGTTATTTTGGAGAGGAATTTTTCTGTGTCACCACAGACATTAGACAATCTGCACATCATAAGGGATTTTTTTTCGAGTTCAGATCTTTAAGCTGCTGGACTGAAAACAAAACCACGATACCATTCCTGGTGTCAGCTGCGCAGGATGGTTGGTAGGAGAGCTGTGTGGGAGGGTTACAGCTGCTGGATGGTAGCTGATTCCTCCAGTTCACTTTCCTTCTACCTGTTTTGAGAGCATCTGTTTGCCAGGAGTCTCATGTGCCTTGTCTCGTATGTTAGGATGACCTGTTTGCATTGCTTTCCTTCCAAGATGCTTAACCTGTATATGTTGAAAGAATCATATGTTTTATTGGTAACAGAAGGATTAAGTATTGTGCATATTCCCTGCTTTGCATAAGGCCGCAGTGAGTAAGCTTCAGTGCTTCGGTTTCTTCACTCTCCTAAAAAAGAATCTGATTCAATCAATTAAAAAAAATATTTCCAGTTATCTGTATATTGCTTTTTGTTTGCACAACAGTTAGGTTGTATAAGGAGGCCTCTAGTTTGTGAATTGATTTGGAAGAGTTTCTTTTATTCTTGAATACTGCGTGGTGACCTAGTTAATTGGGAGTAATTACTGTCTAAATATATTGGTTTAACATAACAAAGGGCTGCCTGGAAAAAAACGGGGAAGGGGAAGAATGGCTCAAGATAAACCACCTCTTTGCAAACACTTAAGAGTTGTTAAGGGACATCTCTAGAGCTATTAGCAGAGAAGGTTTTAACTTCACTATTGTAATTTAGCTCCTGAGGGTTGAAACAAAGCAGCAGAGCAAAAGAATTGATCTGAAAAGGAACACTTTCTCTGGTTCTGCGAGTAGTATTTTGTTGGAAAAGCACTTGACACATGAGAGTCGTGGGATGCCCTTGGAGAGGAAGGACTGGGATACCCACAGTTAGAATGGATTTGGTCGATAATATGGAGCTATAACCTTTATTTGCTGCCTTCTCCCCTCTCTCTTTCCAGAGCCTTGCTCTTAGGACTCACATTGAGCACTGTGTTGATCTTAAGTAGGCTCACCTGGTCGCTGGGGTGACTTCTGGTTGCAGGCTTTTTGCAGGAGTTTGAGCCTAAATCCTGTCAGACCTGCTCTGTAAGTATGGCAGAGCTACAAACTGTTGCAGTCCAGGACTGCTCTAAACATGGAAAAATTGCTTAATTTAGGAAAGGTGAGGAGGGCCTGACACCTGAAGGGCTATGTTAAGAAAGACAGGTATGGCTGTCCCTGTAATTAGCGGACAGTCATGTAAATTACACTGGCTAGATTTGGCATGCTCATCTTCATTTCGAAGTTGTTTGGTTTATAATAGTAATTTATCTCGTGGTAGAGAGCGAAGGGGTAGTGTGGTGCAAGTCACGCCTAGGAGGAGTAAAATAAAGCAGGCACGGATGTGTAAGCAGAAGCCTTTCGATTATAACACCTTCCTCTGAGAGGTCTAACTCTTCGTTCCTGTCCCAGAAGTATCTGCAGTTGGTGCTATGCAATTACAGGTGGGGCACAAGGGTAAAGACCTTAAAAAAACCCAAACAAACATATATATCTATAAAAATAAATATATATAAACACAAATTTCAGGGCCTTGAGTGTGTCTGACCTTGAAGCCATCTCTCTCATTAAACGCTTGCATTTGCTTGTAAAGTCCACTAACACTGTGCCTATAGTAGAAAGGCGGAGCGGTAGGGCGTACTACTTAGTCTCAAGAACCTGCAAATAATCAGGTTGCAAATAGTTTGTCTCTGCAAATGGCACTCATTTTCCCCAAGCAAAGTACTGAATTCCAACTGATACTTGGGGGTTTTGGGGGTAGGGAAGGAGGGGGAGCGCTGTCTCTTGGAAAGAGTGAAAGCAAGCTAGCAGTGATATGTGGCTGGCTTTGCTGGTTGTATAAGCAGAGGGCATGACTGAAGTGTGAGTGCTGTGGGTATCTCTTGCAGCAGAGTGGTGCCATACGGCCTCTCAGTGGCTATCTCTTAGGGTTGTCTGTGTCAAAGAGCTTGAACTGAAGTCAGATTTGCTTTGTCATCCTGACTTTGGCTCTTGCCACTTTCAATTTCTGTTTAGTTTCTGGAAGCTTCTTTTTAATTCTCTAGAGGGAAGGCCAAGATGTACCTGAATGTGCAAAAGGGCTCACCCCAAACAAAACCTGCTGCACGTTGATCAAAACGGTGGGAGCAGGAAGGTGGGTTTGTGAATGTCTGATTGCAAAAGGGTGGCAAATCTGTTTTTCAGTGTGTGTTCTTCCTTAGTTAGTTTTTAACTAAATGCTGCAGAGGACTGGAGTTGTTTCCCAATGGCAAAGCAAGCAATGAAATATGACACAGGGAGGGGAAGGGAGTTGGCAGGGGGCCTATGTGCACAAATAGCCCACTACCTTTTGAAGCATGTTTGCAGCCAAGCAAACAAAAAACAGTGCAGGCTGCCTTACAAAGAATTACAGTAGAAGTCTTCCCCTTGGAACTTTGATTTTTTTCCTCTCAATGTCAATAAAACGTCATTACTACTGATTCCAGAATCATAACTCACAAGAGGTTCTGCTACGTCTGAAAATGTCTTTATGTAGTAGTGGATTAGGAAGACAAAGAGCTGTATTGCTGTCTTTTGTAGCTCTTAGAATACCTTTTGCCTTGGATTGCTGTAATACAGGAAGAAATCGTAGTGAAAACTAAACTCCAGATCATAGTGTTAGCTGGTTGAGCGAACAGGAGTCTCTTGGCACAGCCCTGTTGTGAGTTATGTAAATCTTGTGCAGTGTATAAGCAACAGGCGGTTGGTGACGTAAAACTGAGCATTTGTCTCTATTTATTGGCTAATGTGACATTCACCCTTCCTGTAGCATTTGACTGAGCTGGCTGTATTAAATATAGCCCCGACACTCCTAAGTAGAAAATGCCTCAAGCTGAGTAATGGCTTCTGGTCTGAAATTTGTTGTTCTAAACATGGAAATCTTACATGGTGGCTCTCTTGTCTCCCTGTCGTACCAAAGTCCATTCCATGTTGATGGTGAAAGGTCTTGCTGTAAGCCTTGCTTTGCTGAATTTGCCAATCGATCACCAGGGCCACGTTGTGCAGAACATTTCTCCGGTGCCTCCTAACGCGCTGGCTGTGCTCTGGGAGACTTAGCAGGATGTCACTAACTCCTGTGGTGATTATCTTCTGTCATTCCTGATGGATTACCAAACTGATACACCTGTTGTTTAGGTCCTCTCCCACTTGAGCCCATCACGGGTGGCTTGCAGATCTGCCTAATACTGCTATTACCCCCTTTGACCAAAGCTCCAGTGCTATTAGCTACTATGCTTTGGGTCCCCTGTGTTTCCTGTGAGGAGAAAGCAGTGATGCTTCTCCCATGCAGTCCTGATTTTATCCAGAATGTCTGATTTTATTTTTCTTTCCCTTGAACACTGTAGGAATTGAACAGGAGGCAGTTTCTTTGCTCACTGTTTCGAGCCTCTTTCCAGCTGGCAAGCAGTCCAAAAAGCCCTATGTTTGCTCTTTCTCAGGGTCATGCTGCAAATGTTTCTCTTGCTTTCACCTTGGCTTTCTGGCTTTCATTTAGACACATGACACTCCATCACACAATACAAACTCTCAATATATCACTGTGCCCATATAGTGCGGCTTCTGACAAGCCTTCTGCATGGCTTTCTTTTAGGTGGTGGTTCCCAGTTCTTGAAGGGTGGGGGTTTTTTTCTGTCTTGCTCAAAAAAAGCAACACAGATTTTTGTGATCGTGAATAAAAAGCAGTTGTTATGCCCATTGCTTTTGGTGAGATTTTACTCATCTCCATTCTCACAGCACCTACTCACAACATGTAAATTAGGGCCACAACCTCACAGACATGCGTAAACAGAGGAATTACGTGGCTTGCCAAACACTTACATAATAACTTAATAGTATATCGTGGAACGGCAGCTAAGACTCATGAATCCTCTTCCTGTTTGACTGCTCCTCTTCTCAAAGTAATTAGCATATGAGTTCCAGCTACACCACGACTCAGGAATCAATAGCATTTGTGGCTTTCTGAACGTCCTTAATATATCACAGACTTCCACTGTCATTTGTCTTTATTCAGTAAGAACTTTTGACTCAGATGGTTTATAAGTTCCTTTGAGCTGTCACTCTCCAGAGCTGAGCAGGCACTTTAATGAGTAATAAATAGTCTTAGAGTACCTGTGGCTCACACATGACCATGTGTTTCAGAAGCAGCAAGGCTTGAGTTATTATCCGTACGTACTGATGCCCCTTGGCCCTGAGAGTTATCATAAGAGTGTTTGTGTTTTGTTCATCCTGTGCTCCTTTGGACCTTTTGTGCCAAAATAAAAGTGAGAGGTTCAGTCCTTTTGAAATTAGCTCAGGAAACAAGGCTGGTATAAGGACACCGCCCTGTTGTTTACATGCGGCTGCGTAGCGCTTTCCTCGGTATCTCTTGAACTTTTTGGCAAATTTAATTAAGAGCTAATGGGGTAGAGGTCTCCAAGACTCTAAGTTCCAAGATTTCCAGTGAAAATAAGCAGCAGAGTAGAAAAGTGGTCTAAAATAGCATCCCTGGCAAGTAAAATGCTATATTTTGAGCTCTGTTATCTTGGAGAATCAATATGTGATAGAGATAAAAGCTTTAAAAAATGATGAGCAGCGGAGCTAATATAGTCTGGATAATGTTTTTGCTTAACTGTTTAGGATGACATATGTAAACCTGTGAAAAGGACTTTAGGTTGTAATGTGCTTTTTTGCTTTCCAGGAATCTACAAGCCGCCATCGGAGCCTACTATGATTTTGAGAGTCCAAATATCAATGTACCCTCCATGTCCTTTGTTGAAGATGTCACCATAGGTGAAGGAGAGTCCATCCCTCCTGATACCCAGTTTACAAAAACATGGAGGATACAAAACACAGGTAAGGCTTTTAGACTGTAGCACAACCCATGTAGCGTGTATTATGTGATAGGATGGCAGATCTAATGGAAGAGGTGCTGGCTTAAGGCAGTAGTAGTTCGTGTGCACTTAACTTGGAATAGAGCCACCCTGTTACCGCAGGAGGTAGCCTGCCAACCTACGCGTATTCCCCTTCTTATGTCGACACAAACATTTTGTGGCAAGATGTGCAGCTTGGTCGGTTCTCCAGTCTTGTTCCTTGTGCCACCACACAAACAAAAGCTCCAGGAAACTTCTGTAGGAAGAGGCAGGTAAAAGAAACTGAAGTGCAAGGTTTTGGGGGTTTTTTTTGCTTTGCTTTTTTTTTTTTTTGTTTGTTTCTTTTAATGGAAGTAGTTAGATCTGAAAATAGATTAAGAATCCTTAGCTAGTCATGTTTCTGATCACTTGATGCGAACAAGTGTAATGTATTTTTAAGTCAATTAAGAGATCCCTTTTAATCTCAAAGCCTTTCAGCTCACGACCAGCTTGTATATTACCGCTACCCTTCATCACACCATTTCTCTGAATGTCCCCGTCGTTTGGTCATTTGGCTCTCTCTAGAGAGAGAGGAGGCAGCAATGCAATGATCTCACTCTGAGAAGAGGTAGCTGTGCAAGGGTAACGTGGCAGGTACCCTTCACTTCTTAATGCACTTTTGACAGAATTGCTTTTTCATGCTCTGAGAGGATGCAGGGCTGGAGAGACAACATTCCAGTATGAAATAAGTCAAAACAGTGACTGGAATCCAGGAAGTGAGACTGGGCAAAATACCTTCTCAGTGCTTGATCTGTTGGGATGCAGTCAGAGAGAAAAATGAGATCCATGGATGCAAAGCGGAATACCTCGTCTTCACGGGTTGCAATGACAGGATGTTGCGTGAATGTTTAAGCTGTGTGTCTGACTTTTAATTGACCTGCTTGCACTTTTGTGAAGAAGCATGATAGCACAACAAGGGATAATATCATGAATCATCATGAGTAAAGTTCAGCTGTGTTAGTATTTCTCCTTGTAAATAACTGCAGTACTCAAGCGCTGTACAGATTTGTGCTGAATATCAAAGTATAACAGAGGCTAAAACCATGCTAAAAATCTGGGAGTATTTCATCAGGACATGAGAGGTGAGAAGAGGGGGGGATGTGTTTAAGAACGCTAATTTATAAAGACTGTATCCTAGAGAAAGGACTTAATTATTTCAGTTTACTTTTTCTGCCTCTATTTGTTTGACTTAGTACAATGGAAAGGTGACACGTACAACGGAAAGGTGACACACAAACTCCAGTAATGTGAAAAACTGACTGGCAATTTTTTTTATAACTGTCGCAAATACAAGTCTTACAAAGGTAGTAAGTTTGACAGATCTTGTTTCGCCACTATTAATAACTTAATTTGCGTCTGTTATGACTACATCCCTATCTTTCTCCTTTCAGACTCCTTCCTCTCTTGTTCCTCTGATGTACTCTTTCCTGCATGCAAATTCAGCCTTAATTTAACATCCTAATTCAAGCAATGTTTCATTGTTCTTGGAATGTTTGACCTTCTGAAATCCATGGGCCTTCTAAAATGAGGAAAGGGAGTTAATCTTGACTTACAAGTTCCTGGCAAGGCCGACACTTGTTTTGGCTTCTGTGTGGGTTAAAGCCTGACTTCTTAAAAAGTACATTTGTACTCTAACAGTGGTGCTGGAGGCCAGATCTTGTTAAAACCATGCTGTTGAGGCATGTTTTAGTTAAATGCAACTTCACATACTGTGTTATGACTGTGCAGTTTAAGGAGGACTGTAGCATTTTAAAACCATTTTATGGTTTAATTAAGGTATAATATCAAAGGACTACAGTGTTTCCAGATAATATCTGCTTGTTAGGTAGATAACTGAAGCAAAGCCAAGGTTTTTAACAGCTCCACAGGAACCCTTGATTAAATGACTTCAGTTCTAGAACATGAAATACCTGAGGCATGTGTCACCGAAGCGTTTAGTGTCTTGAATATGACAAGCAGCGCTCTGAGAGATTGTCAGTTTTAAGTGTGCAAGCAGTAAGCTAGGTTCAGTCAGGTTTTCATATGTGTTATTAAAAACCAATACCCTGCTCTGATACCTTCCAGGACGGTGCTTGGCTTGTCTGCCAAAAGAGCAGTTTGTATAGTAGAACCATTGCTGAAAGAGCAGCAGGATTTAACAGACTTATTTCCTCTTCCCACTCTACCCCCAGCTGCTGCTGGCTCTGCAGGACAGTTACTACAATTTATCATCTCCTGAGAGATGAGTGTACTGAAATAGAATGACATAATCATCGTTTCATTTTATGGGGCTTATCAGTTGCAGCATTCTAGGCACCTTGCAAGCCTAAAGCCATTAAAACCGATAAAAATCTCATAAATTATTTAAACCGAACCATGTTGCTGGGCTGCCAACCTTTTCAGATGAGACTTCATACTCAACTCCCACATGCCATAGTCTGAGGTCACTAGTCACTCGGCTCCTCTTTCAAAGACCTCCCTGTCTCAGCACTGTTTCCAACTGTAGTGATATATCCCCTACTCCGAATATCCCACGTTACTTGTTCACATCATGCTTTCCCTGCTAGACTGTGAATTCTGCAAATAAGGACTTGACTAGAAAACCAGTCCCTGCCATGTCTTCACTGAAGTATCCACAGGGATTAGATTAGCAGGCAAGCTGTTGCAAAGGATGCTCTTTGGGGTAACCTAAGGTCAGATCAGCATCCGCTGTTCTCGTCTCAGACTAGGCATAGGGTGGTTCCAAGCTTCTTGGTGGTTCAGGCTTTCCTTAGCCACTTCCATCGACCTCAACCAAGCAGAAGGTATTTTCAAAGTCATTGGCTTAGTTATGTCACATTGCTGAGGAAGAAGCAAAAGAAAATTCTGCTAAACTGATTTTTCACGAGTCTCGGAAGCACTTTTCTTTTTATCTGCCCCAGTACTTGTTATCTTTGGCAGAGATGGCTGTGCTTGTATGCAATAACTGTTTTCTGTATCTCTACAGATTGCCAGGTCATGCTGTCAGTCCCAGTATCTGCAGTCTAAACACTGATCTCCACAAATAAATCAGATGTTCACAATCCTTTCCACCTTTGCACAAGGCTGAGAGAAGGGTTGGTGCAAGAAGGGAAATAAATCCATTTAGAAAATAGTACTAGCTCTTCAATTATAGTTCAAACTATTAGTTCCTCCTGAGACTGCTAACAGACTTAAAAAAGAATGAATCCCTGGGAGGAAATGTTTCCAGCACTTTGTATTAATAACATGTATTTTGATGTCGCAAGTCTCAGGTGGTGCATGTAGGGAGGCAGAAAGAAATGGGGGGGGATCCCACCTTGGTCTGAGCTCATCTTTGTCTCTAGCATTGGTAAAATATATGTGCGTGTCGGTTATGTTGGGGTTTTTTTGGTTTGGTGTAGGGTGGTGGGTTTTTTTGCAACTGTTACACTGTGACTTTGAGAATTTTTCTGTGTAAAGACAACCTAGAGATTATTCAAGTAGAAATATAAATTGTCCTGCTGGTCTCTAAATGGACCAGTTAAGCCTTCTCTGGGAACCGTATTCTTCTTCAGCATCCATTGCTGGCTGTGTTATGTGTATCTTGGTATTCCTTTGACTGTTCAACAATTGCACAACTGTTGTAATAAGCATGTTTCATCCAGTCTTAGGCAGACAGGCACAAAGCTTTTCCTGGTGCACTGTCAGTACTTCTTTCTTCTGTTTAATCCCAGGGACAGAGGCGTGGCCCCCAGGAGTTTGTCTGAAGTATGTCGGAGGAGACCAATTTGGCCACGTAAACATGGTGATGGTCAGGTCCCTGGAGCCCCAGGAGATTGCGGACGTCAGCGTTCAGATGTGCAGCCCCAGCACAGCAGGAATGTATCAGGGACAGTGGCGAATGTGCACTGCCACGGGACTCTATTACGGAGGTGAGTGATCCCTTTTCCAGCACTTCAGGCTCTTTTTCGTGGTATTCCCACCGCAGACAAAATGGATGCTTCTGGCCCATGGCAGATGCTTTCCCAATAACCAAATGGTGAATGAAGGTAGAGGTCTGCCAGCTCTGAGAGTAAATATAGAAAATAGAATAGAGAAAACATCAAGTCAGCTACTTTGTTGTCTTGATAGCACAGAACTGTTTTCTAAACAGTGGAACAAATCGCAGATTACAGAAAGCTCTAAGAAACAAAGGGACTTGTGCAGTTCTCCTGGAGACTCTCTCCCAGTTGGTCCTTGTCGGGATTCTTTCCCAGTTTGCCAGCGCTGAACATCGTGAACTACATATGGGTATAAAATTTATTTAAGTGGTGAAAACCTCATCTGAGAAGTTTAGTGAAGGTCCAGGTTGTAATAGCGTAACTTGCTGCATCTACTGTGAACCATTTTTCTGTGTTTAAAAACCGGTTTTTGATATTTTGCCCAGTGCCTCAGCCTGAGCCACCAACATCTTCATTCATTTGGAATCTTTCAGTCATTTTTAGCCAGCTTTAGTTTATACTGAGAACATCTTTGTGTCTGTTTTGGCAGTTGGGAGTATCCCAAGTTACATGGATTTGAGTGAGACATGCTAGCGCTCGGAGTCAAAAATAACTCTTTGCTCAGAATTACAGGGGGTTTGGCAGGAGCGTCAGTAAACGTACGACTCTTCGGCGTCAAAAGTGGATGTAACTTGTCCCTGAAGAAAGGGCACAGGTTGAAAGGCCTGTTCAGCTTGCATTGCCTGCCAGAGGCCTGTGCGTTCATAAAGCTGAGGCTTCCCCAGCTGCCGACAGTTTAAGATCTTACTAAACTTCCTGAAGTCGCACGCTTTGAAAGAAAAAGCGCTACAAATTAAAATCCCTTTGGCTACCGAGCTTTGAGTCGGAGATGCCCTTCCCCTGCGGTACAATTAATGGCGTGCACGCTAGTTATCCCCCAGAGGTTAGGCCCAACGGCTGTGTGAGGGCCCGGCGAGCGGCCGGGGCTGTCACCGGTGGCTTTGCGTGCCGGGCCGGGGGGCCGGGGCGGGGCGGGGGNGTAGGGTAAAATCCCACCGTCTTTAATTGGGTCATAAAATGCAAACTAATGAGCCCAGCCCTGTTAAACCTGGGGAGGGACTGGAAGGAGAGCTTCAGTGAATTAATGCTGCTTGAGAAGCCGTGGTGGTAAAACCAAACGGCAAAAGTATCAGCTGTCTGTTCCCCCGGGCCACCACTGGCAGCACGAAAGAGGTTAACACTTGAGTGCGGAAAACCTGGAAACAACTACATGTGACATGAGGTGCTGTTATTAGATCTGCTGAGATGCGATAAGGTATTGCTGCTGTTCTTTTTAATTCTCCCTCTCCGTGTAGCAAAACAAAACTGGAGCACATTTAATGGAGAGGTGGGGGGGGGCGGGGGGGAACCAACAAACCCAATAAAACCGAATTTGGATACGTACCAAGAAATATATTTATGTAAATAGGCCATAATGTTTGCATGAAGTGTAAATGAAATAAGTAAAGTAACAATCTTATCTATGTACAAGAGACAGACACACATTAGGTAAGAACTGTAAATATGTTTCTTATTCTAACCCGTAGTTTGCAAATTCGTGTAATAGTCTACCAAGCCTGGGTATCTTATCCACCTACTGTGAGTGTTTTGGAACTGGAATGGAGATATTTTGCAGTGAATTGTCACAAACATAATTACTTTCTAAGTCACCCTTTTGTTCCTTTATTTTAATAGCCAAGCCTTTCAAAGCTAAACAAAAAACATTGCCTTTTCTTTACCATCAGAGTAGAAGATTGGCAGTGATATCTCCTGGCTCTCATTTCAGTCTTGCTGTGTAGCCTTGCATAAAGTCACTTAAGGTTTTCTTTTTTCAGTGCATCCTATTGGTAATCTGAAGTATGGAGCTTCAAGTTGTCATGTCAGTTTGTTTTTTATATGTTCTTAGCTGGTTCATGTTAAGTTCAGTAGGAGTAAAGCTTGCCTGGCTTTCTTGAAAGATTGGACACTAAATTAGTGTTTAACCAGTACTTCTGATGCTTCATAAAAATGTGTTTTAAGCAATCAGTCTTTTTTCTTGCTATTGTAAAGGATGGAATTCCTGTTCTGTTTTTCTCCTTCTGCCCCCTTCTTCATAAAGTCTGTCTAGTGACAACCCAAGTGTCTGTCTTTTTCCACAGATGTCATCTGGGTGATCCTCAGCGTGGAAGTTGGAGGACTTCTAGGTGTAACGCAGCAGCTGTCATCCTTTGAAACAGAGTTCAACACGCAACCGCATCGCAAGGTAGAAGGAAACTTTAACCCATTCGCCTCTCCACAGAAGAACAGGCAACCAGATGAAAACAACCTAAAAGACCCTGGGGGTTCCGAGCTAGGCACAATCAGCAAAAACACATGGGGGCCTGCTCCTGACCAAATCGAACAAGATCAGAATGGACTGTCACAAAACTCTGTAAATCTCTCCCCCAGCAGTCACTCAAACAACTTGTCGGTAGTGACATACAGTAAGGTAGGTGCCCTGGGAGAACAGGAGAATGGGTAGGTGATGAGACTGTGATGTATGTAATAGTTCTTCGTTACAAACTGCAAAGCCCTTCCCTTCTGCTTCTGCCAGACCTGCTAAGGAAGGTTTTGAATTTGACTGTCTGACTCTGCCAACTCCTCATGTTATATTAAAATATTTTTGCCTCTGATAGACTCTACCAGATCCACCTTTTTGTTTTTGCTTCAAGTCCTTCTTAAAATTTATATAATCTTGTCTGGGTGCTGTAACTATTAGTGGCTGGAGCCTGCTCCGGTTGCGTGTGCAAATAAGTCAAAATATCTCTCTAGATGTGCTCCCGAGTTTTACATAATTTTGAAAAGAGAAAAAATAACCACACCCCCAAAACCTACGATTAACCAGATAACTTCTTTTTAGCTGGTGTGGGGAGACTACAGAGCTCAACATTTTGATCCCAGAAGCTACCTGTCAGGAACAGTCAATCAAAGGACTATTCCTGTCTGTGTCTTTTGTCTTGTTCATAATTGTAGGTGACTTTTAAATTATCTTTAAATCTCTCTCAAAAGCTTGCTTGGTGGATGCTATATGAGTCTGAGTGATATTTTGACTGTTTTTATTTGCTTGTGTGTGAAAAATGAATTGCAGGATTATTTACAATTCAGAATCCACCTGTTAATGCAGCCAGTATGTGTAGGTGTGTACTGTCGTATGTCAAACTAGTTTGATTTTTAAAATGCTTTACTGTACTTTAAGCAGGCTGTGTAGGACAATAACACTTGGTTGCTGAATGACTTAATAAAGCCCTAATGTTAGTTCACCTACAGCACTTTAGTTCCTAACTGGATGAACTGCCTGTCCTCTGCCAGTGGATCATATTTTAGTGACCTACTTTGCACCAGGGCTATGCATTTTTTTTTACTGACGGCATGCGCGGGATTAACTGTTTGACAGACTACCAATCGCCCTTTTTGTGTTTTGCAGCCCAAACATAAATTGCTATAAGCTGTATTGGCTCCTGCTTCAAGATTCTCGCTCACTAAAAGTGAAATAGGTGGCTTAGGAAATGATTAAAAAATAAAGCCTTTCACCTATCAGTTCAAATACAACCTGAATTAGCAGTGACTGGAAGTCACTGCCTTTTAGTGGTTGCTTGGAAGATAGCGGTGTTCCTTGAAGAGACAGGTCATTGTATGACTGCAGAGGCCGCCTATATACTGATATAGCTTCTCTGCATAAACTTTGTCTCAGGTGCTTCAGGTGGGGCGTACCACTCTGCGGCCGTCTGTTGTACGTATCCCAGCAAAGATTGGTAACAGCTCTGTGTATCAGTTGATGAAAAATAAAAATCAGTTACTAAGTACGGCTTTGGTGAGGTAGTGGACTTACCTAAGCCTTTCATAGCTAAAATACTAGGTTTAATTTAGGTGGGAAAACTCAGTTCCACTTTTGGTGGTCAGCTTTAGGCTGGAGGTGGCTTTTTTTCCCCCTTGCCTATTTTCTGAGTGCAGAGCTTGGCGACTGCTTCATAGTTGATTTGCACTTGGAGGTGGATAGGTATGGAACTGCTAATATATGCACTTCTGAGAAAGTTGCTGTTTAGTAATTCTGGATGTGGGGTTTTGGCAGTAACGTGGCCTTCGTTTTCACTAGGTCTCTCCCTGTGGTACATATCCTTACCCTTCCTAGTGAGAGGAGAGTGGTATGGGCACCACGAGGTAAAGCGTACCAACAGAGTCTCTTGGCTGAGGAGTAGATACTTTATCTTTTCTAAGAACGTAGGTGTAAAGAACTGATACCTATTGGAGGTGCAAAGGACAGAGGAAAGGTCAGCTATACTGTGGAAAAGAAAAGCCAAAAAGGAGAGTGAAGCACTACCAGAGAGGATTTCACTAAATTTAAGTAAGCTGGTTTAGCTAGTAACCCAAAGTTCACAATCAGTACTCTGACGAGATGTGAGCTGTTATAATCTAACCTCAGATGTAGGGTCGGTGGCCTTTCTCCCCCCTTTTTTTTTGTTGCTGTTTTGGTTTGGGGTTTTTTTGTTTCTTTTTGTATTTACAGAATATTTTTGGTTGGATTTGAGGTGGATTATCTGAGATAAAAGCAGAAATTTTATTTCTTGCTTGCTTCAGAAGGGATAACTTTGTGGTCCTTTTTGGAGATGGGGTGGTGGTGGTATGTGAAAGTTCATTGACTTTTTTGAGGTTTTTTTTGTCTCTACTACAATGTTTCTGTTTGTGACATAATAAAACAAGTTAGCTTTTCCTTTGGAGGCCATTATTAAGGTAGGTCTGAAGATCAGAGTTCTGTTCCAGCCTTGCCCTTCCTGTCCAGGGCAGGAGGCATTCTGCCGCAGACTTTATATTCGTATTGGTACAGTACTGTTTCTGTAGTGAACAAGTTTGAGTAGGTTTGACATCCTAGATACTTGATCTCGTTTAAAATCGCCAGGTGAACAGGCTCACCTTCCCTGGTTTAGGTCTAGTGCTATTGCATGCCTTCTTCCTGCAATCTGGAAAAGAAGATTTTTTTTTTTTTTTTTTTTTTTTTTTTTCTTAATTGGGGGAGCAATGGAAAA
>WAAD01010887.1:1243844-1287737 GCA_013389945.1 Fregata magnificens
TTTTTTTTTTTTCCCCTAAAAAGGGGTGATGTATAAGCAGCATCCCCAGCTGGGGATACCACTTAAGTGGAAAAGGGCTTATTGGAGGTGATGTCAGAAGTATTAAACCACCTGATCAGCAGATGGTGTTCCAACCTGTTAGGAAAAGCTATATCTGGCCCATCTTCCCCACTTCCCTGGGGACTTGACCTGTACTCTGCTGCTTGAGAAGGGAAAAGAAAACTACTACATTTGGAGCTGTTGTCTTGTGATTGAATATTGATGTGAAAGGCTTTATTTCAAGTTCTAGGAGCAGACAAAAGAGTACTGTGGGTTGGTTACGTAGTTGCACATTAGGATTCCTGGATTTTATTTATCTTGGGCAGGACCTCTAATATTTTTGTCTGCTTTCATGGACCCGGAGAATACAGTGAATTCCTAGTCATGTTTGACGCGCTATTTGGTGAGATATAGCAAAGGGGATGGGTAAGGTCTAGTAAGGTGTTCAGAAGGGCCTATGTCCTGTATTTAGAAGTAATATAAGTCTTTAAATATCTCTTGGATCGCTGTGGACGCTTCCTCTCTGCCAAGAGATCGTGGAGAACCCCAGTCATGCAGTTGCATGAGACCATGAAATCTTTGAGGTAAAACTAGCAGTTTCTGGCATCTGCAGCTGTAAAACATACTAGAAGTTGCCAGACCTTGTCTGTGTTAATCCTCCCTCTGGTGCAACTGAGCAGGTGTGACTTGTCCTCTAAAATTCCCCATTGGAGTCAAGATCTCAGTGACACTGATGTGCCATCTGCTGCTGGATTAGACAAGTATATCAATGTTTCACACATGGAAACATGCAAAATGCTTTTATACAGCAGCATAGAGTATGTGGTTTGGATGCTCTGCTCAGTGAAACAAACTTTCCTAGGAAGAAAACAAAACAAAACAAGATGCTGAATTCTTGATAGGCAGATAAGATGAAACCCATGATATGGTTGAAACAAACTGATTGTGATCTTTATTCCTGCTGTAGTGTAAGCCTTTCCCTGGGTCCACCCTGCTCACCTTATCAAATAAACTGCTAGAAGGTTGTAGATCAGGGTCTCTGTTCAGGGCATTGCTTTAAGCATGTTGTTGTTATATCTATTCCCAGTGGAGTTTTTGCATGTTCTTCGAATTAAAGATGTGCTTAAGTGCAGGATAGGATGCTTATCTCAGGATAGGGATGAGCTGTATTAGAGTCCAGATATACCCATGCATGGGTATTTTATTCTCCTCTTTGGCAATCGCTTTCTCTCTGTATTCTCGAGAGAGATGAGGCTAATATAGCTTCCTTCTATTTACTCGCTCCTGTCTCATAGCAACACTGTCGAGGTCATTGCTGCTCTCTTGTGACAGTCTTTTACATTAAAAGCGCAAGATGCAGTCTTACAGTGCCTGGGGAATTAGAGTTAAATTTCTTAACTAAGGAAAGAAATGTACAGGTTTAAATGTCTAAAAAGATCTGAAGTGGGTAGCCATATACTGACATTCAGATTGTACTTGTCACTTATATATAAATATATATCTCTCTCTAAATCTGTTTCCCATATGAATTGACGAATTGCTGCTTTCAGTGTAATGCAGAAAACTGCATGTAGAAGTTCTGATTCTGCAAAGATTTGCCCGTACAGAACAATCTGCATAGTCACCGCCATAGCAAAGGGCATTCTATGGCTTGTCTGGTATTAATCTGTTCTGTTTGTTACTCGTGCTACTCTTAAAAGCCCAATGAGATATGAGCACATCCGGAGTTCACAAAATCAAAATCTTAACACCTTTTTTTCTGCTGTATTGATGCTCCCCATCTTCATTCTGTGTGGAGCTGAACTCTGATTCATGCTACTTGACAGCTTTCTATACGTAAGGGGAAACCAAACCTCTCTCTATCCTTAGAGCCTTTAACTGGCTTCCCCTCTCTGAGTTTAAACGTTGCTGCTGCTTCTAGATACGTCCTTCTTCCAAATCGGGGCACTCCAATTTGCATATTTTTGGAGTACCTCTGTAAACTTTAGACAGAAATTTTTTCACTGGAAACTATTTGGGTACCAAACTATATTTGTGGGTAAGGAGGATGCCCCAGATACGTTTGCCTCCATGCAGAAGAGAGGCTCCTTCCATCCTGGTATCTGGGCTTCAGACTGGGCTAGTTACCACATGGTTAAATTCATTTAGAGCAAAGTGGGAGAAGGTTGGACTCAAAACTACCATAGCTACTCTTTGACAGCCACACCGCTGCATAGCATCTGCAGGCTAAACTGATGTTGCATGAGCTGGTTTGCTTATCTGGTGAAAGACTAATGTGTTTGGATGCTGCATGTTAGCTCATCCATGAAAACCGACAGTCCGTGTGCTTTTGGACTGTGGGAAATGTGAGATAATCTGATTCTAGCTTAACTTTGCTCCATTGCAGGCCAACAGAGTTTCCCTGTTCTTTTATCTCTGCAGACTAAAAGCACGCCATTGATTAAGTTACAAGAGCTAAGTTGTTGCATGGTAACTTAATCATGTACCTGAGCCCTCATGTACTTCATCAGCTACGTGCATCTAAACAAGCCCTACGAGTGGCTGCACTGTGAGAAGGTTCTTAACTTCCTGGTGGTCTTAACTGCCACGCCATGTTTGCACAGCATGCATGGAATAAAAAAAAAAAGTGCTCAATACTTTGTTCTTCTGTTTGTGTTCAGTTCACGTAAGTTAGTCAAGAAAACTCTGCGTAGTTTGGAGAAGCACTGACTAGGAGCGGCCCAGGAGGTGACAAGGAAACGGGGACTTGTAGCGTTGTCTGATGCTACTGTCAGTGTACACTGGGAGACTCCTGTATTGCTTTGCAGCTGTGCATCAGAAACTCCTGTCTCTCTTGAAGTGTACCTTTTATTGATCTTGACTCAGTCACAAAGGTGAAATAAAGATAGCTATTTGAAAGCCTGTGTTGTGATGGTTTATGAAAGATTAACTTAATCTTCATTTTATTTCTAGCACAGGTGCCTTCATTTAAAGAGCTCAGTATTTACAAAGGCCTTTTACTTTCCAAAACCTCTCAATTCCCTTCTGGATACAGAAGTCAAATGATGATTTATACCAATAATTTTCACGTAGAGTCTTTTCTTGAAAAAACATGGTCCTCTGTCCTCACATATTTAGCTGTATGAATAGCAAGTAAGCTTTCACTAGCAAGTTAGCAATTACTTCTGTGGAAGATACTGGAAGAACTGACAGTTCAGCTTGCAAAGCTGCAGCTGAGCTTTTCATAAAGGCAGTGATCTCATTTTGAGAATAGAAGCGAATTCACCAAAACCAGTGTGAATAATTCTTCAGCCGAAATAACTCAGAAAAACTGCAATTATATGCAGAATTATTTTTGCATGTTTATGATGTAAAACATTGAATACAAGGGATAAATATTCTTGAAAATGTCATATAATGGAGTTTGGTATTTGCATTGCAGCAGTAACTGAAGTTTTCAGGTATCGAGACACTATTACACTGCATGTTGAATAAATGTAATGAAAATATTGCTCTGCGGAGAGCTTGCATCTTACTGAGGAGGGAGGAGGAAAGTATTCTCATTTCACAAAGGGGAGTAACAGTTTCTTGCTCAGGGTCTGATGTTAAACCAAGCCTACACTCAATCTTAAAGAAAAGAAACAAGTGTTCTTTAATTTTGTAAGTTCTTGTGTACACTAACAAATCTCATGGGTAAGTGAAATGCAGTGAAGAGTGGCAATCCCAAAAGCAAAGATTTGGGGCCTTTTGTTGGTGAAATTCATTGCATCAGGAGAAGCTAACCTTGGTCACAGATTCTGGGACTGTTCTTGGAATTGCGTGTGAGCGAAGGACATCTAGAGATGTCAGCCTGTGAAGTGTAGTGTAGCAAGTGGTACAAAGCTGTATATACTTAGTAATCTGACACTCTGAAGGTGAGCTAAATTCTGGTTTTAATTAACACATGATTAGCATAATTGTGTAGCTTTTAAATTAGGTGCTGCAGAAAACAGTGTCTGAAGATCCAGAGGGTTTCCCTGAAAACAAGGTTAATAGCCTCTTCACAGGGTCTCTCTCTGCATACAAAAAGACTAATGAACTGTTCTCATGTCTGGCTTAAGCTGAGGACTCTGGGCTGTGTACTGATTAACTGTGTTTAATTCTTTTATGTCATGGAGTGATGCAGATGTCTCAGCTTATGGCGTGCACAAATTAAACCAAGAAGGTTTTGCCTGTGACATACACTGTGAAATACATAACTGGTGCAACGCTGGCTCTGCTTGTGCAGTCGGTAGCCCCCAGCAGAGGGAGCAGGCAGCTGGGAGCAGTTGATGTTTAAAGCACTCATGAGGCTTGTGAGTGCTTGCCAGTCAGTACCTGCAAACAGAGCCTTATGTGCAGGTAACTAAAAGATGAAGCAAATTCTGGCAAATGGGACTGTACAGGTAATTGGCAACAAATCCTGCTTTTCTTCTGTAGAGCAATGATAAGGACAATAGCTTAACCCCTTTGAGGTGAGACTCTGTAGGATCTTGCTTGTAACATTGTTTTCTGTCTGTGTCCTTTGGGGTTTTTTGTGCACCTGTTTGCATTACTTCAATGTTTCTCTTCTGCTCTTCCCCTTCCCCCTGTTTTGGTGACTGTATTTTTTGGAAACGTTGAATGTCTTGGTCTCTTGATTTTGGTGGGAGCTTCTCCTTTCTGAGGTGAACTGTTGTGCTGGAATCTGCTGGGTGTTATCTTTGAAAAGCTTGCTTTACAAACTGGGAGTGCAGCATATTCCTAGGGTAGAAGCGTGTTTGTTTTTCCATCACTTGCATGTATTTCTGCCTGCAAACAGCAATTTCCAAGTTTCCAGTTTTCCATACCTCCCACGCAGTTCATGAGATGTCCTGTTTAATTGTCTCCTAATCCTCCTCGGTTGAATTTTGAGAGCTGCTGATAGATGCTTCATTTTACCATTGTCTTGTCTTTTGCCACCTGATATATTCTAAAGAATTAACTTTTACTCACCAGCTGTAGCAAGATTATAGGCTTCTTATAGCACTTCCTTTAGAACATAGATGTACAACAGAGCTCTTGAACTTGGGTTTTTGCAACTGGGCTTAAGCTAATGAAGTTGGTACTTTTTTTACACGAGTCATGTTAAAGACTCATTGCTTTGTGGCTCTGTGGCTCATGCAGCGAGGCTGTTAGAGAGTTGTAGGAGAACATGCAGGAAATGGTGTTTCCTTGGAGATTTGCCCTGTTAAAGGCAAAATGGTGAAAACTGAAGTCAGAGCTTCACTTAAAGACCGAGAATGGCTTTGTGCTAATTGGGCTCTCGGCTGTCTTACTCATCTGCATGCTGGAAAGAAGCTGGACTGTGTTTACAAAAAGCATTTGCATAATGGTCTTCCAACTTTGACAATGAAATATAATGAGCTTTTCTCCCTCGTCTCACTTCTGACCCGAGTATGTGTCTGGATCTTACAGGATGATTTTGTGTGTGGTTTGTGTCTTCGTCATTATGACAAACTTCATATCCCTGTGACTTGAGAGATCTCTTGCCTGCCTGTTGGTCACTTTCTTTTGCTTCCGGGTGAAACCCTGGCTAGGTGATTTGAACAAAAGACGTTACAGAAAGGAGTTCCTGTTAATTTGAGGCCTGTTACTAGATCTGTCATTTAGGCGACTCACTTCAGAATGTAAAGGAGGGAAAATGGTTTCTGTAGTAAGCATTTTGATTTTTTTCGTTAAATGTTGTGGTTGATTTTCACTTGAGGAAAATGTATATTGTTATCGTGAGAGAGCAAAAGTGGCAGTTGTGGGAGCGTGGATTTCCAAATCCTGGGGTTTTTCTTAAACAGACTCTTCTACCAGTTACAGCCTCTTACTTACCTGTTTGCTGTAATCTTTAGAATAGACTTGTGAAACTGCAGTTGCTTGGCCTCGCAGGTGTTGTAGCATCTGCAGGGGCTTTTTGCTCTGGTGTAGAAACTAATCACAAGTTACTTTGCGGCCCAGTAACACCTGGCTATTACCTGACCTAAATAGCACCTGAAAGAGGTAAGTAGATAGCATCTGACATCTCTGGGGAAACTGGCCACAAACACAAAAACCTGCATTTTAAGAGTGTTTCGTAAGGCTGGACAACAAAGGTCGTATTGGTGGGTAAAGGGTTGCATTTGGTGTAGAAGTACTGGGATGGGATGGTTAGTATTTGTAGGCGTACACTGATCAATTTTATTTCTTGCCTATTGAAATTGATTATGTCTCCAACTTTCTTTCAGGGTTTCCACGGTCCTTATCCCTTCGGACAGTCTTAAAACACAAAAACACAAAACGGGTATCGACAAGAGGAGAATTTAACAAAGAACTGACTTTTGGGGGAAGGGAGGGGGATTCATGTGGCAGACAGACACAACGTGGACCCCCCCTTCTCTGCCTCCGTGTTCTGGATAAAGAAGAAAAAAACAAAAGCCCAGTAACTTAAGACTAGCTGTTTCCAGAGGAAAATATGAAATCTAAGTATGCATGTGTGAATGCTGGATTTCAGGAGTGTTGTTTAATGCTATGAGAAAGAAAATATACCAACACCGTGGGGTTTTTTTTAGAAATCATTCTCACACATAATTAGGTAGCTTAAAAAGAAGTTTAAAAAATGAAAATGAAAAAGCCATCTTTAAAAAAAATATTTTGCCTACAGTGCGGTTGTAGTTTGAGCAAATGTTTTAATTTCTGTTTGTTTCTTGTTCTTTTTTTTTTTTAAATAAGGGACAGCGTGCATTTTTATGGAACTGTCATGTTTGGCTTGCTACCCAATGGGAATTTGCTTAGCATCTTCTGGGGTTTGTGCAGTGACTTCTCTTTGTCGGATGTTTTTTAATGACAGGTTGGGTCTGCACCCAGCTCTGCATTTTTTATATCATCTGCTGGTTTTAGTTACCAACTTTTTAATCTTCTTTTATTTCTTTTTTTTTCCCTTTTGGTTTGGGTGTTGCTGTTAGTTGTCCTGCATGTCGTTGGAAACCCTGCTGAAGACCAGGTCTCAGTATCAAAGGTGGAGAGAAAGGCTCTGGGACTTCTAGGATAACATGGAGAGCTCATTTCCCTTCCCCTTGTACATGAAGTACACACAAATACACACCCATATTAATAAGAAACAGGTTTATTAAAGTTCCAGAGCTGTCCTATGTGGTTAGCATTTTAAAATACCTTTTTGTTAACTCTTGATGTACAGTAGCTGTGCCTAGAGCAACCAAGCAAGCGTATCAGTCTTGTGCCAAGAGAAAACTCTCTTTCTGTAGCTGTAATTCACTTGGTAGTAGTTGCAAAGCTTTACGAAAGTCATGTCCTTTTAATTTTGAATCTCCCATCTCTCTCTTATAGAGTATAAGTTTGAATTCATTTCTCCTGTGATAAAGTATTAGCTTAGAGGCTAATTGCGTTTTTGAATGCAGAGGAAGAGTTAGCATCATCAGCTGGATTCCACTCTGTCGCCTTGTATTCATTCGCCTTTATCGTCCTGGCTTGTAGCTTCATTGAGGCTCTTACCTTCTAAATGAGCTCTCCAGGGCTTGGTATTAGAGGAGGAATCGCTCCTTTAAAGATTCGCGTTGCTCTGCTGTTCCTCCAATGTGTTTTCCTCCAGTTATGGATTGGGAAGTCCAGTGTGAGGGGAGGGAGAACGGCCTCGAGTGCTGTGGTGGATTTCTAAAGTGCTGTGTCGCCACAGATCCTGCTGAAGGGGAGCGAGGTGAGGGGACACGGTCCTATTCAGAAACGCAAACAAGGCTAGAACAGCCATCTGCCAAAGATACGGTCATACGCAAAGCTCCCACTACCTTCTTCCAAATCTTTCCAGTGAAGACTCTTGTTCTCCTTGTTGGAGCAGAGCGCGGGCTTGCCGCATGGTGCGTGGCTTTACACTGATTGCTCTTGACTAGTTGTATTTTCTTGGTTGGTTTTGAATGGGGGATTCATTTTCATTGCAGCCACCAAGGACTCTCTTCTCTTAGTGCATATAGATGGATCTTGTGGAGGACAGTGGGAGTTCCTTGTATCCGAAAGAGAAAGAATTGGGTGATAGATTTTGTTTGTGTTTCAGAGGTTCAGTTGTTAAAGGTCACTGTTATCTGAAGTCTCCCTTCAAAAATCTGTTTGCTGGGAGAAACAAGTATAACGTAAGAAATTAGCTGCATAAAAGAGGCACTGCAGGATTTGGACTGCTAGCCGTTTGCACTTGCGGTTTGGTGAGCACCTGGGTCTGTCTCAGCAGCTTGCTAGAGCTGGGTGAGTGCTAAGATCCAGAGTGAACCTGTGGAAGGTGGTGCCGCGCTGCTCAGTGCAGCTGTAGTGTTTGGTTCCTGTCCTGTAAGGTCATTTTGCCTCGGATTAGTTATCTCCTCTTAGCATTCAGTCTAGGGAATGATTTACATCGCTGCAGCGTAGTGTGGGCAAGTGGATTCTTTCTTCGCTCCCTCCTTTCTGAGCAGGTGGCTTGTGCGACAAGCTCTGAAGGCATGAACACATACCTGACCATCACACCTCTTGCAATACTGCCACTTCCCTTCTGAAGGCGTCTAAAACACTGGAGGCTGCTGTTTGTCCAAGTGACAAGGTGATTCCTTATCTTATTCCTTATCAGCTGTGTAGTGGAAGGGGGGAAAAATTAAGATCTGAGTCTGTATGTTATAGCTGGTGCTGCAGCCTTTGCCTTGTGTCAGCTGAGGCATCTGGTGGGAGACTCTTGAACTCGGATACCCCCACGCTGGCTTTCTTCTGCTCCCAGCCACATACGCTCCTCCCATATATATAATGGCTGCCACATTCGTGTTCCTGTGCTCCTCCTAAGACTGAATTTTTCGTTTTCTTGAGAAAAAAAAACCTTGCATGCACCCCAAGTAGTCGTGTGCTTTCCCACTCAGAAGGCATACTTGTTCTGCACAGACTTGAATTCTCTCTCCTCTTGAGTGTTTTCAGTCTGCAGTGGCCTTTTGACAAGGGTCACTTACTTCAGGGTGTGAAGAAGGTCAGGGCCAGATCAGAGTTGCTGCTGAAATCTGCAACCTCTTGCTGCTCACATCACCGCTCTTCCCCAGGTAGCTGAGTGTGAGCGCTCTTGTCTGCGGGAATGATCTCTCTGCAAACGATCGCACAGAGCTCTGGACACTTTGAGGGTTGGGGTTGTAACCCTGGCTGTGACAGTGGAAGAATGCTTAAATTAGTGGTTGCTCTACCTCTGGGTTTTTCCTCTAGTAAAAACTGTTTCACTGAGGCCAAAGGTGGCTTTATCTCCTCTGGTTCCTTGGAGCTTAGCGGTGCAGCCGGCCCTCAAATTGCTCTTGCTGTCAGGTTTCCAGCTTTTAAGTAGGGGGATTTGAGATGTGTTCAGCAAAGCTCTTTCCAGGTGACTTCAGGGCACTGTGATTGTATTGGTTTCCGTAGGGCTGATGCATTCAAAGTCACGGAGTCTTAACATCAGATACATGAAACAGATGGCCTGATGTTTCAGAAGTGCTGAATGCCAAATATTTTGGTGAGCCTGAAGTGCGTGCGGTGGCTCGGATAACCTGATCCATGTGAGTTATGCACACAGAACTCGGGCCTGTTAGAAATAGGAGGAAACCCTTACCGGGTTGAGACTGGTGAACCAGTAAAGAGACTGTTACCCAGTGAGGCTGGTGTTCCTGACTGGGGGAGGGATGGGGCTGGTACCCACTGGTATGGGAGGGTGCAGTGACAGAGAGGCTGCAACTGGCTCCAGTCTGATTAACACCCATCCGTTTTGAAGTCCTGAGGAGGAGGGAGAGAGAGATCTTCCTTACCGCCCACCCCTCCAAAAGAATAAAGATTGTGCAGAACATCTCTGATGGTCTCTAAAATGGATCCCTGTGTCAAGGGTGAGCCACTTGGGATGTGGAACCATATCGCTAATTCAACTTGAGCAATGGCAGCCCAGGCACCCTCTCTCAGCCTAGGCAAACTGGAGCACGATATCCCTACGACTAGCCCAAAACTGGCAATGCCACATGAGGGGGTGGGGAGAGCTGGAATCTGCTGCCCACATCTCGGGAGCGTTGAATTCGGACCCCTCCAAGGTTTGGAAGATGCAGCTCCCCCACCAAGGGGCAAAGCTGTGTGGTCGGAGAGCACGTGGGCATGAGAGCAGCTGGAGTCTGCAGGGTTAGGAAATGCACGCTGTCCCACGTCTGGGTTTCTCTTGTGTGTTTAATTTTTTTTTTGTGTGTGAGTGCGTGGGTGGTTCTGCAGCCTGTCTGTTCTCTCCGGGGGGAGTGCATGTGTAGAACAGGATGGTGTGTTGCCTCATTGAGTCTGGGAGAAGTCCTATGATAGCACATTGGGGGTAAAAATAAAGGAAGCTTTTTCCTTAATGTATAAATGAATATTTGTATGATTAAATTAACACAGAAAAAAATGTTTTGTAGCTGTTGAGAGTTTTATTGAAGCTGCAAAAACTTCTGAATCTGTCATCTCGTAGGTAAATGTACCCAGCTTACTTCTAACTCCAGGGTGTTTCCAGACACTAAGGCACAGTGTTCTTAAGCCCAGTTCTAGCCCTGTCTTTATCCCAAATCACTTAAAAACCACCAAAACCCAAACCCAACAACAACAAAAAAAACCCAAACAAATTCAGTGCATACTGAGTTTATCAAACAACCTTTCCAGTCCAGGCGGATGGGTACAGGGATGGCTGAGAGGCCCGTAGGGATTTTTTTGTGTGTGAAGGGCGATGGGGCAGGAGAGCCTGTGAAGAAGGGAGGGGGCTCACTGCAGCATCCATTTCTGGAGGAGGATTCCCACCGGGGCTGCACCGGGTGCACAGTGCCGGTACAGACCGTTACTGCGTGTGGTTATACCTGTTCACCGATGCCAGCAGTGGGTGTCCCTCGTTACAAGGTCAGGTAACTTCTCCATGATAATGCTGTGTCTCCTGCCTGCACTGGTCCTCAGCCGGTGTGTACGAGGGGATGGCTGGGGCTCAGCGCTGTGCCGGTGCCCCGGCTGGGTGGTGGAGGGGATGGAGGTAAGCAGCAGCTCGGCACCGTGCTGCTGGCGCCTTCCAGCTGTAATCGGGACTGAAGCAGGAGGGGAGGCGACACTGAGAGGTCTGGGTGCAGATGTGAGGAGGAGCAGAAATCTGGTTTTAGTGATCTTCGTACAGGGATCACCAGCACAAAGCAATGTCCTTAAATGCTCCTTGCGTGGCTTATTTGCATCTCGGCGCTTTACTTAGAGCCTTGGTGCAGTATGCGGTGATGCTTCAGGCTTCACACAGCAACAGATCAGACCTGCTGTTTCATGAGCCTCTTGGTGAGGCAGGAGAGGAATTTTGGATGGAGGAAGTTTGGGGTGTTCTGTTTTTCTTTTCTTACTAAGGGAATATCTAGTGTTCCTGTATATCAGGACGGGGGCATGTGGTCTCTGCTTTGGTGGGCAGTTGCATGGTCATCTCAGGCTGATCCTATTTCCCAAGCGAGGCCTTAGCACTCAGGGCACCCAGCCCAAATGTTTGCCTATATAAACTATATTGTGGAGCAGCTTAGCTGAAGCCGTTCTTCTGCTTACATGTGACTTTGTTACTAATCCTTGCAAGAAGCCTCAATACATGTGTGCTGGGTTTGCTTTTTAACATTTGAATAAATGCCTGGAGCTTTTATGTGCTGTTTAAGCTTGACTGAAAGCCTTACTGGGAACAGACATCCTGCTACTTGTGCCTACGGGTATTTATTTTGTGCCTTGAAAAGAATGCACCCCTGGAGCTCTTGGTGCTCACGGATGTCTTTAAGACCGCTCTGTTCGAGTAGGTTAGGATCGCCTCCCCTTCTCTCTGCCCAACTTTTCATTTACTAGTATTTTGCTTGAAAGAATCTGTTTGTCTTTAGGGTTGCAACCTGTCAAAGTTTGCCGGTACAGGACAATACCATCACACCTTCTAATACTGCCTCCTGAGCAGGCAAATAACTTGAGGGATTGCTATAGTGGAGGTCATCCTACCGTGATCCCTGCACGGAGGCCGGGTGTGGTGCAGGGTGGCAAGGCAGGAAGCCAAGTCAAACGGCTGCCGCAGTCACCTGTGAACTACTTGGGTTTGCTTTTTCTGTTGGCTTATTTTTTTAAGGGAACCAGATCATCGTCCATTAAAAGTTATAGAAATAATTCTGGTTTTAAGCAGCTGGTTTTGATCCCTGAAGCTATGCTGCGGTAGGCTGGAGGATGTTCTCCACTCTATGGGTTGTGTGTGATGAATTCCAGTGAGGAAGGCGTGCTCAGCACGGTGGGTGGCATCCAGGACCAAATGGAACCATCCCCTGGGCCTCACTGTGTGCCCGTGCTCCTCTTTGCCAATGCCTCTGGCTGGAGGATGCCCTGCTTGCCCAGCTGACGGCAGAGCAAAGTGCAGGATGTGCTCCGTCGCTGCATGTCCTCATACCTCCAGGCGTGGGCTCGAGGGCTCCAGCGAGCACCCTGCCTTCCAAGAGTAGCAGCTGTAACTGCAACAGAGAAGAAAAGGGCAGGTTTTTGTGATTTCCCCACCACCACCACCTGCTGTGTCCACTAAATCACGTAGCGTGGAGCCTGCAGTGCACAGCAAGATGCTAAGGGAGGGATTTGTGCTCACTTCACCTCTTCCCTCAGCCCTCGCTTCTCTGCAAATCTTTTGGGGACGCGCAGTGAAATATGAACAGGCCAAGTGGGAAACCAGGCCATGCTGGCGAAGGGGTTGCTGTGAGGGAGTCCGTGGGGAGGGAGCATGGGGTCTGCGCGTACGTACATGGGGTCGGGAATGACTTGGTGTAGGCTTTCTCTGGAAGCCTTCTATAACCTGTAATCTGTCTTTTGTGTGCTCCGCCTGCGTGTTAGTTGGAAAATACCCAGTTAAACAGAAATTATTTAAGGAAATCTAATCTCAAATGTTTCCTACCCCATTCATAAAACAGCTGAGTAGTAAAAGCACGCAGCGGAGACCAAGCGAGGAAGCAGATGGCACGCGCAGGTAAGGACCAGCCTTGTTTGCCCTGTCGAATGCTGTGGGCTCAGCTCTGCAGAGCAGCGTGGAGCAGGGCTGGCTTAAGAGCTGTCTCACTTGTAGCATTTCCTTATTTTGATTATGTCTTCCCTGCAGAAGTGATACCTTCACAATAACTTAAAGGGCTTAAGTGGAGGGGGGGAAGTACATTTTTCGCCTATTTATGAATGGAGCAACTGGTGCAGCATCCTGGGAGGCAGCTCGGCTGTGCTGCGAGTCAGTGACACTGTAGAAATCGTGGCTTCATCTTCTGCCACGGTGACGGTGTTGGGAAAAGGGCGATGCTGGGACCTGGGTGGAGGGGTTGACCTGGATGGGGTATCCTCCAGACAGAGGAAAAGCTCACTGCTTGGCTTTTACACTTCATAAGTTTCCCACAGGCAGCAGTCCTGGCTCCTGTCCGTCAGGGCTGTATGTTTGAACACCTTCTGCATAAAACCAGATGTATAACCAGCTTCCCAGAGGCTCCCATGGGCTGCTTGGGCTCTTCTCCTAGCTGAGGTGTGCTACCATTCAAGCTGAGGGTGTTTGAACAAGCCTGAGGCTGGAGATAGGACGTAATTATTCTCCTTCACCAAGTGGTGTGCTTTTTCCAGCAGTCAAGTGCCAACTCTTCATCTCTGGGGCTGTGCTCGATCAGCTGTTCATGGGAATTCATAAGGATCTCTACAAACAAGGATAGCCTGTACTAGCTTGCTCGGCTGACCCCAGTGCTGGTTAAGGTGTGCATACTGGCCGGGGAGAGCTGCGTGCCTGCAGGAACGAGCTGAGTGATGCTGATACACCTCCTAAGGCACTGTAAAATTCTCCAGAGCCACCAATCTATTGCAGGCAGCTGTTGAAAACACTATTAAAGTGCCTGTAAACTCCAAGCAAACCCCAAATTTGGAAGGCCAAGAGGAGAGCAGGTGTGTGGGTGGGGAAGGCCATATAGGATGTCTTGCAGAGCCACTCGCACTGGCGGCTGCGGTGTCTCCATAGCAATCTCCCTTTATTGACTTAAAAACAAGGCTCCTGCTTCCCAGCTGCCGCTCTGGAGCATGGCCGCCATGGGTCGAGCAGGGTGGGTCGGGGCTGAGCATCGTGCCCGTGTGCTTTCCCCTCCGCCCCACTAAAGCGCGGGCAATGGCATGCGTTGCCGGTGGGGTGGTGACGGCCAGGGATGCTTCACTCCGCAGCCAGTGAAAGACGCCTGGCCGGGAGGTTGGGCTGCTTCATACCCAGGTCTGTTCCCAGCGAGATCAGCGCTTGTTGTGTTTTATAGGTGAGAGAGGCTGAGGCAGGAGGTCCTGAGTCTCCATCCAGCTCCCCAGCTGTGAGACCATCCACTGTCCCACAGGACTCATTTAATACCGGAAAGAGACCTCGTGGGTGTCTTGTCTTTGCTCCCGAGCTCTGCACGGGCATGCGGCAGGGCTGCAGCTCATCTCTGCTGTCCCCAGCTCTGCTGCTGCCCCAGCTGACCCTCGCCAAGCAGTTTCCTCATCCATAAGACAGGAATAAACACCCTGAGCAGGCTGGACAGATGGGCTGTGTGTCCTTCTGCTTAACAGGCTGCTTGTGCTTGGTGGCAGCATGTGGCAGGAGCTGGGGAGCATCTCCCTGGCTTTGGGCTGGGCGGGTGGCACCGTGTCCTGCGGGCAGGGAGAGCTGCGGGAAGGAGCTTGGAGATGTTGGTTGTACCCAGGGTTTGCTGGGAAAGGGCCTGGCCTGAAGCAGGTGCCAGCAGAGGGAGCTGAGATTTGTTCCTTGTCTGCAAAACCTTCCCGAGCTGCTGGACATGGCTTTTCCATGCTTTGGGACCCACTGGTGACGGCGGCCAGCCAGGCGTGAGCCGTGTCCCCACGCGCCTCGAGTGGCTGCCATCCTGTGCCGAGCGCGGTGCTGGGCTGGGGAGGGAGTTGCACGTTTCTGGGTGCATGGGCCATGAGGTCCACAGTGGTCCCACTAGGCAGTGGGGTGGCACTGCGTCACCTGGCCTGTCAGCACCACTGTGGGGCTGGGGTGATGCTGCCAAGCCGGGCAGGAGCGTGTGCTGGGCAGGGACAGCGTGGGCAGGACCTGCCCAGGGCTGAGATACCCTAAAGGCAGAGATGTCCTGTCAGCAGGGACGAGAAAGGTGTCTGAATGCCAGTGGGTCCATGTTGTGTCGAAGTTTGAAGAGTGACGTGCAGCTGGGGAGCAAAGGGGGTCTGGGTAACACAACCTGGAGCCAAACGTTGCTCCGATGGGGAGGCTTGGACGCAGCCAGCCGGGAAGGGGTGAGGGTTTCCCCTTTGGGACCCTGTGCTTGTTACGGTGCGGTGGGGACAGCAATTCTGCTGGCCAGGACCCTGCCCTGCCTCTCTCTCCACCAGGACAAAGCAGCAGGTCCTGTCCCCCCACGCCCCCTCACAGCGGTCGCTCCCACCTACCCCCATGTCTCCTCCGGTGGTGATGGGGAGCGGGGGCCGTGCTCTGCTCTCACTGCCCGCCCCAGGGCGATGCATGGCTCTGCGGGAGGGAAGGCGGGGACACCCAAACCTTGGGTCTGGGTAAGTCAGACCCTTTTTTAGGAAAGCCGCTCCGCAGAAGCGGGATTTCAGCCTCTCCTGGGGCCGAGCTCCCTGCACTGCTGGCGAGGAGCAGCCCAGGCTCGGCAGGGTCTGTGCCTGAGCGAGCAGGCAAGGCTTGCTGTCCAGGGAGAAAATACAGCAAGAACCGCACATTCCTCGTTATCTAATCTGCCCTGTTTTCCCTCCTCGTTGTTTACCATGGCTGGGTTTCCTCAATTAATTCTGACAGCTGCAGGCTGGGCTGTGACGTCAACCTGCGGTAGCAAAGCCCAAAACTCCAGGGTGGTGTTGGATGGGACCCTGGGGACGAGCCCCTCGCACCCTAGCCGAGGCCAGCGGGATGTTGAACCTCTCTAGTAGGTGACAGCGAGAGATGCCTGTGGGCCGACACTCCCGAGTTTGACAGCAGAGAGGGTCTCTATCTACAGCAGGGCCGCAGGGACGTCCCCTGTCCGTGCTCGTGGGACACTTGAACCTGCCTTGCCTTTGCCCCCAGCGGCTCTGGGTGCTGCTCTAATTGGTGCTGTTAATAGCTGAGAGTGGTGCTTGGCTGGACTGTGCACGGAGAAGTGTTGGGCAATCGTGGCTAGCTGCTGCTGCCACCTTTCCGGCTACCTGGGCTGAACGCCCATCGCTTCACCTGCCCCAGGGCACCGCAGGCAGCAAACAGTGGAGCAGAGGAGGGCGGTTTGGTTGGCACCGGGCTCATCCTCTCTCCCTCCAGTCCCCAGCAAAGGCATTGTGCAGCGGCTCTGAGACCTCCCCATGGTGGGCAGTGAATGTGTAATGTCATCTTCATTCCTGACCCCTTGCTGCCATCCCCCACTCTGCTCCCCGAGCCCCCCGAGCTTGGCGGGACTTAGCAGCAGCCCCAAAGCATCTGTGTCTGCTGCCGTGGTCTGTGGTGGGATGGGGAGAGCAGGACAAGCTCCCCAAACCACGGCTTTGGAGCATCCCAGATTGTCCATCTCGGGAACGAGGGGGTAAGTGGGGGCTCGACGCTCCGCACATACCTCCCCACGCAGGGGACCCTCATCCCAGGACCAGCCGTGCTGTGGCCGTGCAGCCTGGCTGCTCCGCCTTGCCCGCGGGCAGTGCAGGGAGCAGGGTGGGAGGAAGCAGGTGACGGTGCCTGAGAAGCAGGTTTGTCAGAATTTTAAAGGGATCTAAATAAATAGTGATAAGGAAACAATTATTTAAAGAGCAAACAAATGGAAACTGCTAAATGTACTTTTTTTTTTTTTTTTTTTTTTTGGTGGGTGAAGGGTGCAGGGCTGATGCCGTCAAGTGCTGGGAGTGGGTCCCTGCAGGGGCTGGATCTTGTGGCTGGTGCTGGCTGGGGGTCAGTAGCCAGGCTGGGCTGGAGGAGCCGCCCTGGGGTGGGCAGAAAGGGGAAGTGCAGCTTGCTCAGCCTGCAGCCCCAGCCAACCTGGAAATGAGCCTCAGCATGACAAAGTTTCATTTCATTCCACCAGGAAAAAGATTTTACGGGTCATCTGAAAATGCCAATCCTCAGGTGAGCACGTTCGTGACGGGCTCGTGGTGTCGCAGCTGAGTGCTGGGTCAGCAGGGACATTGGGACAGGGATGTTCCAGGCTGTGCAGAGGGGAGGTTTGCTGCGTGGACGCTGCGGTGCATTGTCTACGCTCACTGACTTTTGGTTTGCTTAAAGGGAGCGAGAAGCCTTGACTTGCTGTTGATGCCAGGCAACCACTTCAGAGCAAGGATGTGTTTCTTGCACCTCCCACGAGGTGCTTGGGGTCCTGCTCAGGTTTAAGAAGGTGCATTGATTTGTGGCAGGACTGGGCTGGAGTTGGAGAACCGCTCGCCCTTCCCAGCCCCGTTGCAGGGTGCTGGGGCTGCAGGGCGCTTTCAGGGACCAGGGTGCTGGTGGGGGAACCCATTCCCCTCATCTCCCCAGCTGCACCACTGCCACATGCCCCAGCAATGCCGTCCCCTCCTTCGGGGCTGTGGCTCTCGCCATCAGGGCTTTGTTTCAAAGGGCAGCTTATTCCCATCCTTCCCCCCCCATGGCTCTTTTCATCGGCTTTTGGTTGGGGATTAGGCACATGTTGACAGAACAAACATTTTGCTGCCCTCAAAATCCACCACCGAGGAGAGGAGCGACGTCCTCGCTCTGCTGGTGCCCCAAGCCAAAACCGGGATGGGGAGAGCTGGGCTTGGGGCCGGGACAGCCCTTCAAGGGAAAAGCAGAGCCATTTCAGGTCACGTCCCGCACCGGGGCTGGAGCCTGGCTCTGGCTCTCTGCTCCCTTGCAGAGCATTAATCGCTTTCTGCTTTAATATCCTGCCCTGTGAAACCAAGGATGCCACCGAGGAATGCTGCCCGTCTCCGACAGGGCTTTGCTGTGTGCCGGTGGCCCAGGTCTGCCAAGAGCTCTGCATCTCCCCTGCCCATCTCCCAGTATTGGTCACAGTTTCATTCTCCCCAAGCCAGGCTCTGGGAACCGAGGCTCCTCGTGGTGTCGGGGAGGCTGACGAGGCCAAGGATGCCCATGAACTGCTCCCAAGAGCTCGTGTTTGCCAGGGAAAAGCAAATTCCTCCAATCTTCGAGGCCAGCCCAGCGCCTGGGGATGGGGTGAAGGCAAGACACGCTGCTGCGACTCCCTGTCCCCGAGCATGGGACCTCATTTGGGGTCCTGCCCCCCTCCTGCACCCCTTTTTGCCTACCCGAGCCCCAAGTCCTGGCTCCTTGCTGAGCCCCCAGGACAAGGATGCCAGACCTGGGCCATGCTCACTGGGAACAACACGTTTCCTTCGGAGCTGGGTGACTCACTGCTGAGTCACAGCTCGCTCTGCTGCAGCTCAGCATGGTCTTCATCCCCAGCCTTCCTCCAGCCCCACAGGTTTTTCCCTGTCCCTGCCTTTGCCCCAGACCCATGGCTCCATGCGATGCTGTGGGACATGGAGCAGCCTCATCCCTCGTGGGGTCCCTGCCCTCTGCACGTGGTAGGCATGGACGAGTCCTCCCCCCCTCTGCTCCCCCAGGAGCTGCAAACCCTGCTCAGTGGCATTGGGGCTTTCTGATCCCAAGAGTGACGAGAGGGAGGTGGCTCCAGTCCCTGCTGACCCCCCGCCTTCCCCGCTCCATCCAGCCCCGCCAGCTCTTACTTTGAGCTGAGACCGGGCTGAGTGTGGGTTTCAGGGTTATTTTTAGGGATTTCCCGCCTGGGGCAAAACCTTCTGCAGGTTATCCTTGGATGGATAGCACAGGACCGAAGGGGAAATGGCAGCCAAGAGCCTCTCCTGCTCTCCGGGGCATTGCGTGCTGCCCTGGCCCTCCTTGGCTTTGAGACCATTGGAGCTGCTCGTGCTGCCTGCTCCCACCCGGGAGGTGTTTCCCTGCCCCAGCAGCTCCCACGGTCTCCAGGGCTGCCACTCCATGGGGCCGTTATGCCTAAGGATCGTTTTGCATGCGGGGAGAAACAGCAGCAGCAGAAGAAGAATGAATTTGCATTTTTTAATGGCAACCAGTGTGGGAAACAAAGCCCCAAGGGTTTCGCTGCCACTTGGCCCTGCACCGGTGCTGTGTGAAAAGACAACATCCCGTCTGCTGGCATGGGGCCCTGCTCGTCTCACCTGGCTGCCTGTGTGTGCCTGGGAACCGCTGCCACCAAACAGCCCCGAGCCCGTGGCATGGGGAGGGGGTGCTGACCCCGCTGCCCCATCGCCCAGCCGCGCCTGCGGGATGAACGGGCGATGGTGAGGAAATGGGGGTACAGCGCTTGTGTGGGTTATCTTGGGGGGTTTCTCTCATCTTGGATGGGACTTGGGGTTTGTGTGCTGCTGCAGCAGCCGTGGGGCTGGTGCATGGAGAGCTCAGACCAGGAGCCATCCCTGCACGTGGGTTTCCCCGCTTCTGCACACCAAATAGCCGGTGATGGTGCGGGGGGGCCCGTGACCTTTCCTCATCCTCCCTCTGCCAGGGTTCACCCTGCTGCCGAGCTGGGTGCACCCACACCACCCTGAGCCCTCTCTTCCTGGCACTGCCGGGTGACCCGCAGCCATTTCCAGGCTTTTAATCCCAAGAGACAAAAGCAGGAGTTTAATGCGACCGGAGAAAGAAAAGAGCAGGATTTTGAGCAGGGAACAGCAAACATGCTGATGGATCCTGCGGTTCCCAGCCCGGCTGGGCGCCCTGCAACCTCCCCGCCTGCATCACCCGGGGTTTGTGCTGGCAGCGCTCAGCTTGGTGTGGGAGAACTGTCCCCATGGAGTGTCCGGGGGGGAGTGGGGAACTGGTGATGTGGGCAGGGGGGAAGGCAGCGAGGTGGGAAGGGTGCTGAGAGCAGGCAGGGGAGGCAAGGCAAGGCAAGGCAGTGTGTTTGGCTGGGGAGCTGGTGGTCCAGGGGCTGGGCGCAGGGTGGGAGGCCAGGGTTGTGCTGGCATCACCCTGGTGTCTTCATCCCCCACCGGCTTGTCCTTCCCCAACCACCCTCCCAAGCACGGCCAGACTGAAGAATTGGGGCTGTGGCACCCCAGAGCCAAACCTCGGCACCTCTTGCTGCTGCGGGGTGTGAAGGAGCCTTTGCATGGGGCCAGGCGAGCACCAACACCTCTGTGCTCAGCCAAGGGATGGCTCTGGGACCTCCTGTGCCACCAGTGCAGAGCAGGCACCCATCCCTGCACCCCTAGATGGAGCTGGGTTCTCCAACACCCCCCATTTGCACCCTCGAGTGTTGCCCTGAAATGCAGGTGACACCATTCGGGTTGTGGTGCCATTAACCGTCCTCCTGCTCCTCTTTTTTTTTCTCTCTTTTTTCTCTTTTTTTTGCTCAGGTCTCCCTGCCGCAGCAGAATGCCGGGAGCAACCTCATGCAGCAGGGACCGAGCGCCAGAGCAGTGGCTGTGGCTGGGAGCCCCAGCTTTTTTATCAGGGTGGGCCCCGCAGGCAGGTGCCAGCAGCAATAATCACGGCTGTTTGCATCGAGCATACATGCATCCCCCGTAAATAGGGTTTATGGCAGCATCTGGGAGATGGGGAAGCCCAGCAAAGGCGGCCCAGGGAGGCAATAAAGAGGAGCGGCTCTGCTTGGCCCTGGGGCTGCTTGGGAAATGGATATGTTTGACTGGGGTAAGGAGGAATTTAAGGGGATTCAGTTGGTCTCTGCTCTGGAGCGATCTTAATGGTTCGAGAGGTCTGAAGATGCTCCCTGGTAGATCTGCACAGGGTCATTGCACAAATAAAAAGCATGCCAGCTTCTCCGTGCACACCTGTGAGTTATTTCGCTTGCACTCTCTGGCCCTTTGGTTAACTTTGGGGTTGCAGCTCTGCTGCAAAGCCCTTTTCCCCTCCCAGGTCCCCTCCGAGGGTAGCAGAAACCTTGGCCGATCCCCAGCTCGGGAGGGTGTGCTCAGCCCTCCTTTGCAGCGGGGCACCAGGAGCACCCGGTCCTGGTGGGTGCCTGAGCCAGCACCTCACTCCCCTTCCTCATGGTGGCGGCTGTTCGTACCCCTTCAGGGGGGTTTTGGGGGGATCCCAGGGGAGCACGAGCAGCAGCTCAGCTGGATGCTAATGTCATGCTTCCTGCTGTTTGCTCTGGTTTGGTGGCACGGGGACAATATGCAGACACGCCAGCTGTGGGAACTGTGACCAGAGGATGCTGCTCTGCACCAGCACCTCTTGCCAGAGCATCTCCAAAGCTTGTCTGCAAAAACCAGCCTGCTTGGAGCATCTTCCTGGAGAGCAGGACACGCAGTTTGACCGGTGAGCTGTGCAGAAGCAAGGGGACCTCTCCGAGGGTGGGCACTGAGTCGGGACTGCAAAGTAGACAGGAGCTGGGATGGAAAATGTGGCTGGTTTTCCCACCTTCTGCCAAGCCCGCTGCCCTTTTTGGGGAAAGAGGAGCTTGCAGGCAGCAGGCGAGACGTGCCTGAGACCCGCTGGCTCCCGGGCCCTCTGCCTGCTCCTCCCTGCCCCGCTCCTGCCATTGAGCCTCTTTCTAGGATCGCAGGGAGCACTCCAGGCTCTGACCTTCCATACATGCGTTAGCTTGAAATAACACACAAGTGAGGGCAATAAACCCTCTCGATGGATGAACTGCTGTTAGCAAACAGCCAGTGAAGAGCAATTAAAATTACAGGCAGCAGGAGGGGAGCGAGCAGCCGCCGCTTCCCACTGGGACCTTTCTCCTGCATGGTGGCTTCAGTCCTGGGATCCTGGGCTGTCCCTCGCCCTCCGCAGGGATTCCCTACGTCCTGGTGCTTTCCCGATGGTTACTGGTTAATTTGAAGGCTGGTTTCTGCCTTGGTCTCAGCACAGCATTGGGAGTATCCCACTGCACCCGGAGCCCCTGTGGGTACTAGGGTGGGGGCGATGGTGCTGGGGAGGTGGAAGCCCAAAGGATGCTCGGTTCGGTGGCAGCCCGGGAGCATGCCTCCTCGTCATGCTGCCCGCCTGGAGCCGTGACATGCATCTCGGGGCAAAAATACCCACCACGTCTGGGGCTGGCGTGGGCTGAGGTGCTGAGCGCTGCAGATGTGGCTCCCGTGGGTTTGCACCTGTGGAGCAGGACTGAGCCGAGGGGTGTGTTAAAGGCATTTCAATCATTTCCAGTCTCCTTGGGTTGCAGAAAAGCCTGAGAGAGCCTATCCTGCAGCCTGGGAGTGGGGATTCATCTCCCCTCTGAGCATCGCCTTTGTACCGCCCAGAGGCACGGGCACGGGATGCAGGATGAGGCCTCTCGGAGGGACCCAAGCTCGTGGGTTTGCTTTGCACAGGGACCATTGCTGTCCCCAAATGCTGTGCAGGAGCTGAAGCAGAGGAAATCCCGCTGCTGCAGGAGACCAGGAAACACCGCTCCGCTCAGGGACAAATCAGGCTTGATGGCCTCTGTGGTTTTTGCAGTGACATCAAGTGCCTTCAATAGTTTTATTATATATTACACGGCTGCTTATCTATTATTCTTGTGATGGAGCCAGAGATTAGCTGCAGGCAGGTGGGCAGAGAGATTCTTCCAGGCTGATTCATTGAGTCGTTTCTCCATCTCTCCCCTCCGGCCGCGTTCCTAAGCGTTGAAGTTTCAGCCGTGGCAAAAGGCACTGGAATCGGAGCTGATGGGTTGACAGGGAGGACAAGGAAAAAGCATTGAAAACTGCACACATGAGGCAGAAAAACTAGAGTTTATTTCCCCTCTTTTGTTCTTCCTCAGGTGTTGCAACCTCTTCTTTTCCTGGTTTGCATATGCAAGCAGAGCCGTGTGGAACCATCGATTGCGAAAGGCGGCGGCAAGAGCACGGCATGGCTGGTGACGCTGGGTAGCTGCAGCCACCAAACCTGCTTTGGGGAGGAAAGCAGAGAGTTCATTTTGGGGCTTTTTGCCTGTTTTTGCAGCCCTGTGTCATGCTGCCCAGCTGGCCAGCTCTCCCTGAGCACAGCAAAGCAAATGTTTTTCCCTTTAATCTCTTTTGCTTGTCGAAATCTCTAGTGCTACCGATAAGAGGAGCAGGGAAAGCTTTTTCAGGCCCAGATGTGAGTCAGGCAACAGGTTCCCAGACAGACTGGGATAACCTGGGTCCGGGATGCTCCGGAGCAGGGACCCAGCCCCGGGCACTGCCAGCACACCCCCTCTGCCTGGTGACATCCTGCCCTCGCCCGGTGTCTCTCCTCCGCTTTGCTCCTGGCTCCTTTGGGTGCACTGTTTTGATGTTTGCTCTGGTAATAAGTAGTAATTGAACCTAATAAACGAGGGAGACCTGGGCGTGATGTCACAGCGAGGAGGTGCAAATCCAGCTCACGCAACCCGTGCAAACCGTAACCTGCTCGGCAAACTTTCCCCGAGCCAGCAGCCTGGCCATGGGGCAGCAGCACGGAGCTGCCGCAGGAACATGTGAGATGGCCACAGTGATTTCCAGCGTGGCTCATGTGTGTGTGGGTGTAGAGTTTATACATGGTTTTACTCTGTATCTTAAGTTTCTACAGTCGGGACACCTGCATTTCCATGCTACGATAAGAAATACGTGCGTGGAGGGCTACGGCCTCGGCTCCAGGGCTATGCTGGGATGCTCCTGCCCCTGGTTCCCACATGGAGATGCCAGGGTGGGACACGGGAGCAGGTTTGGGTGCCGTGCACCAGCCCCCGAGCTGGGCAGAGCTCCGGCGCAGTGCCCGCTGCTCCCGGCTTCCTGCAGCAGCTCTGGTCAGGACCTGGCATCACAGGTCAAAACCAGGCAAGAGCGAGCCAGGGGGAGCAGAACCCTGGCAGCCCGACCTGCTGCAGCTGGCTGGAGCTTTGCGACAGGCTTTGAGGGATGCCAGATCAGGCCTGATGCTGCAGGGCAGCACTGCCGGCTTGTTCACGTGGTGCCTTGCCCGAAGCAGAGAGGAGATGCTCCAAGTGGTGCGGAGGGCTGTGCCATGGCTGCTGTGAGCTGGCAGCACTGGAGGGCACTGGGTGGCCGGGACCCCCCTCCTGGCTGTGCCACATCCCCACTCTATGCACCTACCCCATGGCAAAGCCCAGCTGGGAGCTGGTGGCTTCCCCACTGCAGCCGCTCGCCCTCCGTGTCCTCCCCAGCCCACGTCTCCCCTCACCCGCCACCGTGTCTTACGGGCCCGGCTGTGTTTACTAAAACAGGGGGGAAAAGCTCCCCTCGGACGGATGGCAGGAGCCCTAATCTGGGGGGAACGTTTTCTCCACCGATAAGATAACATTGAGGCATTTCAAAAGGGAGGCAGAAACTCCTGGCGCTGGCGATAGCATAGCGAAGCCCTTTGCCAGCGCGCCAGGCGGGCTGGGGAAGCTGTAATGCAGGGGTCGCCTTCCTACAGGGTTTTATTTTTCTCCCGGCAAACAGCTCCGATGGACGGCTTATCGGCTGTGCTGCGCCACCACCGTGCACCGGCCCCGGGGTCAGGGCGGCTGAGGGATGCTGGCTCTGCCACGGCACTTTCCACGCGCTGGGGATGCAAAGGCCATGTGTGATTGCCACTCGGTTGCGAAGACACGGTGACGTGGGTCCAACCTGGGTTGCACCACGGGTGTTTGTAGCTGGGGTTCTTAGGGCATGGGAGAGTTTGGTTTCAGCAGTGCTACGTGCACGGGAGAACCGCCTGAACTGCCCCGCGTTCTTCACGTGTTAAAAAAAGACAGTAAATACCAACTCTGTGTCTGTCTCAGTCAAAACAGCTTTTTCCTGCTTATGCCGGTGGGGACAACCCGGGCCTGGAGCGCTGCACGTTCCAGCCGTGCCCCCGGCACCCCATCCTGCCCGCAGGCAGCAGCACCAGCGTGGACACCCAGGGAGGAGATGGTGCCGTATCCCTGGTGTGTGGGATGGTTTGGCTGGTGTGAAGGGCTCCTTTTGTCCCTGATGGCTCTGAGCATCCTCACTCGCAGCTTGTTGGCTCCATCACAAGCCCCACATGGCTGCGCTTGCATGAGTATTGGTTGGGGATGCTCCTGGAGTATCTGTCAGGGATGCTCCTGGCCCCAAAATTGCCCAGCTGGTGCTGGGGGAGCGATGTCGTGCTGCAGGGTCCGGCCAGGGAGTCTCATGTATCCGACAGGTCTCTGTGCTGTAGAGACGAGGAGCCTTTGGTCTTGCCCCCTGCGGAGTCCCCATCTCTTGGGTGGGTGTCCCAGGTGAGGGTGGGAGGGGGTTAACGGTGCCCAGATTTGCCCCACTCCTCTCCCAAGGCCCTTGCGGGTCTGAGCCCGGTGCCTTGACCCACCCCTCAAGGGTTAACCCCGGCTTGGGCTATTCAAACACCTCCAGCTGAGGTAAGCGCCCAGCTTGTTTGTTCAGGTAAATAAGGAAGGAATTAGATATAATGGGCAAACGAGGCATTCGCTGAGCACCTTGCACTTGGCTGTGAGCTTCCCCCTCGCATACCTCGGCACGGCCGCCGGCTGGCTGCATCCCTCCACCGCCCTCGGAGCCGCTTGGGGTGCCCCATCCTCGTCCCTGTCCCCATCCCGCTGGTGCCTGCTGAGAGCCGATGCGGCTCAGCCTGGCCGCCCTGCTGCCGTGGGGCTGGCATTGAGCCGGGCAGGGTGCTGCTGGCCGCCCTCCCTGCAGGTGCCGGGGCACCCCGCTTTGGGCTATGCCCGCCCCGGCTGCCGTGCTGAGCGCCGCGGGGACGGCTCTTCCCACCCTACACCAGGACCCATGCAGTTTCTGAGCTGCCCGCACACCCTCGAGGTAAGCCCCACGCTGCTGCCCAATGCTCCACCAGCACCCACCTTCCCTCCCTCCTGGGGCTCCTACAGCCCTTTCAGCACCGATTCGGCGCGGACACGGTGCCGTCCCATGTGAGCATCCCGTCCCACGGCTCCTTGCACCTCCAGGTGCCGTTAGGGCTGGACAGGTTGTCCCCTGGCATGAAATTCCTGGCACTTCTTGGGATGGTGTCACCCAAAATAAAATGGGATTTGCCAACTTTGTGTCTTTGTAACCCCCCCCTGCTCTGGCGAGGAGGGTGGGATGGGAGCCAGGGCTCCTGGGACTGGCTCCTCCCGAGCCCACCCGGTACCAGCAGGGACGCTGAGGGTCCCGTGAGCCCCTGTGCCCAGCGGGAGGCAGGGAATGATGTGCTTTGGGGCACTGTGTGACCGATAAACAGCCAGGGCCCTTTATAGAGCATCCCAGGTCCTGCGTGGCCGTCGAGGAGCTGCCAGCTCAGGAGTGTCTCTATAAAGTGCTTTGAACCCCTTTACCAGACCTGCACCATCTCAGCTCTGCTCTGCTTTTCTGCTGGGTATTTTTTTTTGTCAGTGCTAAAGGCACGTTGGCTCTAGGTTTGATTTTTATGGTTCTGCTCGGTTAGTGAAACACAAACGCCACTCGGCTGCCAAGTCCCCCACAATACGGGCTTTCTCATGGACAGGGAGCTCTCGGGGGAGGAAGGTGCTGCTATAAATAGGGGCTCCCTGGCCGTGCATGGGGAACACCAAGCTCTGCTGCTCACCTGGGGGACACCGAGCACCGGGGCTTTGCTCAGGCCAGCGGCAGCTTGTGCCCGTGTCCCCCCCTGCTGTTGTTTGCCTCCCTGCGCCGATGGAGAGGGCAGCCTGACCCGGGGCGTGGGCACCCGTGGGGACGCCCGGTCCCCATGCCAGCACCCATGCAGGTAACGGCAGGAGGAGCTGGGGGGGCCTTGGCGGTGCTGGAGAAGGCTGGAGGTGAGCTGGGGGTCCAGGACCACCAGGATGGGCTGCATCCCTCCTGTACATACATCCAACATGAGCCCTGGGCTTGCCCTGGCCCCAACCCCATCACTAGGCAGGGTACCAGAGCGAGACCCCCCCGGCTGCCACATCCCCAGCCCCCCGAGCACCGTCCCAAGACCCTGCCCCAGCTGTGGGGTGATTTTGGCCGATCCCTCCTCCCTCCACCCAGAGATAAAAGGGGTGTGTGGCACAGGTGGGCAGGGTTTGGCAGCTAGGAGGGACGTGGCACAGCCTGCGTGGTGAGGCTGGCAGGGTGGGTGGGACGCGCTGGCAGGACCCCAAATTGTCAGCAGCCTCTGAGCACCTGGGTGTCTACTGCAGCCTCGGCTCATGCAGGGACCCCAGGTCCCTTCGCCTGCTTAATCTGGGCCCCATAAACCGGCTTGTGTCTCCTCCTGGCTGGCAGCCGTCTGGCAGAGCCAACAGGCTCGATCGCCTCGCCGTGCCCCGGTGCGGTTATCCTCAGGGTGTGCATCGTGGCATGGGCTGGCCCCTCTTTGGGGACCGAGGTGGAGAGCTGAGCCCAGGGAGGTGGCCTGGGCAAGGGGTGCTGAGTCAGACCAGAAAACAGGGAAAAACCACCCAGATCGCAGCCCCAGACGGGCTTTTGGGCAAAGAGAGGATTGCTGGGTTCATGGGGCCCCCGTCCTCTCCCACCCCCAGGGTCCTGGCTTGCTGTGCTGAGGCACTCGGGGCAGGCGAAGCTGAGAGGATCAGTTAAAGACAAATCGCACTGCCCGGGGGGCTGTTCCAGGCAGTCTGGGACAGCTCCGGATCCCGCACATCTCGGGTTCCTTCCCCAGCTGGCACAACACATCCCCGTCCCCATCCCCATCCCGCTGCCTGGGGGCTGGAGGTGACCCTGGAGCCTGGCCCACCGCCCTGGCCGCTCCCAAGCCTGGCTGCCTGGGAAGGGCTTTCGGAAGTGCCCAGGGATTTGGGAGACATCCTGGGTGCCGCAGGCAGCACCTCCTCCTGCAGCGGGCCAACCTCCGCCGGTCCCACGGGGCTTCCTGAGCTGTGCTCCGGCACAACCTGTTTAACCGCAGATTTAATTTTAGTTAACGGACCCATTGTTTGAGGGTGGTGGTTGGGTGGATTTCTTATTTATTTGTTTTTTCTTGCTCCCAAGGGCTGATCCCAGCTCTCCCCCGTCACTGGTGCCGGTGTTGCTACCCCGAGCGATGGTGGGTTGCGTTTGCCAGGAGGTCCTTGTCGCCATCCTCATCCCCCTCAGCTGCGGCATCTGCTGCTTCCCTGGGCTCTGGATGGGGCTGAGTCCCTGCAACCTCATGAAGCGGAGCCACGAACTAGGACCACCCAAAACCCTGGGCTTGCTGCTGGCCCTGCCACCCCGGGCTTTCTGCTCGAAGGGAATGTCTGGGTCTGTTTTCTCAGCTGCTGTTGGAGCAGTTCAGGGCTGGGCTGTCACGGTGCCCTTCGGCAGCGGCCGCTGCCTTTTCCTCCTCACCCTGCTCGACGCTGCCACGGGGAACGAGCCCTCATGCCAGCAGCTCAGCCCTTTGCTGCAGCATCCCCACGGTGCCGATGAGAATGGGGAGCTGGGGCACCTCGCCCCCATCTCAGCTGGTCGGGGTGTCCTCTCCAGATCCGTGGGTAGCACTGGGGGGTGATGCAGGGTCACTCATCGTCTTGGGGCTAGGGGATGGCAGGTACCTCCTGGCTGTGCCCCAGTGGTGGAGCTTTGCTGTGGGCACGGAGGAACACTCGGGGGACCCGATGGCTCCATCCCGGTTTGGGGTCTGCTCCGCCGCCACTCTGCGCCAGAGCCTTGCTCGCCCGTGACGGGGTTGCAGGCAGCACCGGCACGTGGGGAGGGCTGGGTGAGGGTGCCGAGGCAGGGGTGGGTGTCCTGCAGGCAGCACCCTGCTCTGCCTGGCACCCCAGGGTCAGCACCGCTCTCACTCAGAGCCTCCCCACGGGCTGCTGAGCCCCCGGCACCGCATCTTGGCCCCTGTGTGCCCACGGAGGCAAAACCTTGGGGGCCTGGTGGGCTTTTATATCTTGGTGGCTGCTGTTTAAAGTGCTGTAAGAGCCAATTCCTTGATCGCTTCCTCTCTTGCCTGGAGTGGCGGGATGAGCACGATGCTGCACTGGTGTGGCTTTGCCACGGGCGAGCTCCGGTGCGAAACCCGTGGGACCGGGGGGGGCCACACTCACCGCTGGCAGTGTGCACAAGCCAGGGAGTGTTTGCCAGGGCTGATGCAATTACCAGCACAGCTGCGTTTAGCTCGGGCAGGGAACGTGAAGGTTTTTGGGGTGCCATGCGTGTCAGTGCTCCACGTGAGCATCTTGGTGCACCCGGAGCTGTTCCTCCAGTTCTCCTTTTCCAGGGAAAAGCAAAAAAGGGAGAGGAGAAGGAAGCGGCCGCCCAAAGCAGTTTCTTAGAGCAAACAGGTCCCCACCCAGCCCGGCTGCCTGCATGCCAGAGAGGGAGAAAGTCAAACAAAGGCCCCCGCCCTGAGAGTACAGCTCCGTTTGGCGGGTGATTGCTCAGGTTTTTGGGGCCACTTGCCCAAGGGATCGGGTCCTTCTGGTCCCAGCCGGGAGGAGGGGAATGAGATGGGGATGGGGCCATCCATCCCGTCGCGTGCCCAGGGATGGCTCTGCAGCCGTGCTCCTCCATGTGTCTGGCTGGTGGCTGTGGGAGCGAAGCCCGGCAGAGGCGGGATGGGCGGAAGGTGCAGCACAACCCCAGAGCATCCCAGAGGCCTTGGGGACGAGACCCCTGTCCCCTCCCCAGAAAGCCCCTGCAGCCAGTACTATGCCGCAGGCTGGAGCCATGCAAGCTGTTACAGCTTCCCTTTTGTGCCAGGAGCAGCGTGAGGCTGGATTTAAGGCTGATCTGCTAAAGCTCTTCTTTTAATCCAGAGCAAATCAAGGAGAGGTTTAGAAGCCGGCGCCATCTCTCAGGGAAACTGTTTGGGTGGTGGGGGCAGCTTGGTGGTGCGGGCACCCCTTCTCCCTCCTCCTCCTCGCTGCGGTGCTACCAAAACCCCTCGGGGACATGGGCTCCAGCGTCTGAACCCGCGCCCCCTCCCCACATTCCCGTGGGGTCAGACTGGTGCGGGTGCTGTTTGGGTGGCCATGGTTCCTCCGTGCATTTTTCCAAGTTTTTTTGGGCTTTGCCAAGGGTGAAATGATGGGCAGAGCTTCCTTGTGGTGCAGGTGATGTGGAGCCTCAAACCCATACTTCTGGGGGCATTAAAATCCCCAGCGAGCGCATTAAACTCATCCCCACCAGTACCGCTGCGGTTAATGGGGCCATGGCGCGTGGCTATTAATGATGTTTAATTAACGCCTCGGGAGCAGAGCTGGGCCCAGCAGCACGGAGCCGAGCAGCGTTTGGCACAGCAGAGTTGCAGGGATGGTAACGCGCTATCCTGGGTGCTTGGTCACTAGCGTCCCTACTACACCAAGCAGCCGGCTTCTCGGCTCCCCGCTCTCGAGGGACACGCTCTGCCCGGAGGAACCCAATGGTGTATTTTCCCCTTGAGTCTTTTAAACCTTTTTTTTCCCCCCAGCTGCAATTTAGAACAAACAGGGACCCCCTTTCCCTGGCCACTGTGTCCCATTCCCCTTTGGGAGCTGCCTTGTTTCTTTTGGGGGGCTTTGGGGTTGGTTCAGGCTTTGCACGCTCCTTTTTTATTGCAGGCTCTGTTGCAAAACCTCCTACTTTTTCTGCTTTTAAAACTATTTGGGGTGGGTTTTTTTTTCTTCTTGTAAAAAGCAATGCCAGAGGGAGGCAAGGAGCTCGGCGGTGCCCTGGCCGTGCCCGTCACCAGCCTCTCCCCTGGCAGGGGCTTTCTCATCCCAAAGCCTCAGGATGGCTCTTGGGGAGGTTTCTCCACGGATGGAGCTGTTCCCTGGTGTTGCCATGGAAATTCAGCAGGCTCACTCTCTTCTCGGTGGCCTCCAGGACTCCCTGCGTACCAAAGACAGATGGGGACGGGCTGGTTTTGGGTAGTTTTTCTTGCAAGAGAGTAAAAGGAAAGTTCTTGTGCAGGGTTTGGCAGCAGCGGCTGAGAGCCGGGTGCTGCGGTGCTGGGCTCAGTCCCTGGCCCGGGAGAGCTGGGTTTGGGTGCCGTCGTTGCTGGGGCATCCTTGGGTGAAAGCAGCAGGTGATGTTTTCCATGCAAGGCAATGTGCCTGTGTGGTTTAGGCATCCCGTGGCCCTTGATGCCCACAGGCCACCCTGCATAGGTGCCTTGGAGCCCCTCCAGCATGCCCCGCTGCCTCCTGCAAGGGTGTTCAGCCCCAGCTGGGACTGAACTGCTGCCAACCCAGCGTGCAATTCAGGGGAAGACCCTAAAAGCCCGCAGTGGTTGGGAACCGCTCGGTCCCCGGGCTTCTTCTCCCTGCTGGCTGCTGCGGCCGGTCCTCCCAAAATCAGGACAGCCCCCCCAGCCCCACGGCTGACCCTGAGCCTGCATTCATCCGCAGGCTCACAGGACTCTGTGGGTCTCTTTGGAGGTTTTTTCCCCTCTAACAGGCTTAGTTCCTCCCTTTGTGCCTGGCCGCTGGGCGGGAAGGCAGGAATCAGTGCTGGGGTGAGCCTCTCCTCTTCTCCTCTCCTCTTCTCCCAGCAGGTTTGGAGCCGGTGCTGAGTGAAGGGATGGGCAGTGCCAGCCCCGGGCTGACCGCTCTGCCCTCCAGCCGCCTCGCCCGGCCGGACGCTGCCCTGCTGCCCCCGCCGTGGGACCCTGACACCCGGAGCTGGGGCTGCCCGGATAGCCCCAGCCCCCCCGCCACCCCCGAGCAGCCCCTGCCTGCCTTCTGCCTGCACTACTTCGACATGCTCTACTCGGAGGACATCGCCTGGGCCACCAAGGGCGTAGGGGAACCATCCCAAAGCAGTGCCCAGGAGGGGCGAGGGGAGGCGCAGAAGGAGCCGGAGCAATGTCCCATCATCGACAGCCAGGGCTTGGGGCTGGGGGCCGAGGGGGACCTGCAGGCCAGCCTGCACCTGGAGGAGCACTCGCTGGAGCAAGTGCAGAGCATGGTGGTGGGCGAAGTGCTGAAGGACATCGAGACGGCCTGCAAGCTCCTCAACATCGCCGCAGGTGGGTGCCCCCACAGTGCTCCCCGGGGGGCTGCGGGCAGGGTCAGCCCCACCACAGGGTGCGGCGAGGGAGGGATGTGCTGGTGCAGGAACTAAAGCCACGCTGCAGCTCGGGGGTTTGCAACCAGGTGCTGGGGTTTGGGGGAGCGCGGCTGCTGCCTGGCTCCCCTGGGCATCGCTACAGGGCAGGGCTGTTTGCTAACGCCCAGGGATGCCAGCAAAATACCCCTCCAGCCTCGCTGGCTTGGAATTAAGCTGAGGCAGGGCTTAGCAGAGCTTTATGCAGAGCCCTGTGCTGGGTGTGGGGTGCCGGTGTGACCCAGCCCGTGCCACAGAGCCAGAGAGGTGCAGGGACACAGCGACCCGATGCTGAGCCCGTCCCCTCCCAGGGCACCATTATCGAGGTGCCTTTCGGCCTCGCACACGTCTTGGGGAGGGTGTGCGGTAGCAAGGAGCACACAGTGGGACTTTTATCATCCTTTTCTCTATTCCGTTTTCCCTGGGACATTAGGAACAGGCGGATGAGCGTGTGTGGCTGGGGACAGCCTGGAGCCAGCTGATGTTACTGGAGCTGGGCATGGGGTTGGGTGCAAGGGGAGCAGGACAGCCCAGGACCGAGTTCCCTGGGATATTGCTGCCATGGGACATTGCTGGGGTATTGTCCTCGGGGCATTGCTGCCGTGACACAAGCAGTCTCTGGATGTGCTTAGGTTTATGCAGGCTCTGCCACCCACTCCCTTGAAGCATTTGTTGTCACTCGGGATGGTGCAGGGAGCAAGTGGGGCTCCAAAAGGCTGCATGAGGCTTCCCAAAGTGAAGGAGGTGGCAATGGGATGGTCTTGGCCCTGGGGACCCGGGCAGGCTAGGAGTGGGGTGCTCCCACCCTGGTGGGTGATGCTGCAGCGGGGCAGGCGGGGCCGTTCCTGGGGCCGCTGAGTGGGGTGAGCTGAGTTTCCCCGGGCTTTGCCTGGGCTGTTGCTGGCCACGCTCACCCTCTGCTTCCAGACCCTGTGGACTGGAGCCCCAGCAATGTGCAGAAGTGGATCCTGTGGACAGAGCACCAGTACCGGCTGCCGCAGATCGGGAAGTCCTTCCAGGAACTGTCGGGAAAGGACCTGTGTGCCATGTCTGAGGAGCAGTTCTGCCAGCGCTCGCCCACCTGCGGTGACATCCTGCATGCCCACCTCGACATCTGGAAGTCCGGTAGGTGCCAGGGACCAGGAGAGAGCTGGGGAGGGTGGGTGATGCTGTGCAGCGGGAGATGCTCCTCTGACCACCCACTCCTCCCTTCCAGCTGCCTGGATGAAGGAAAAAACTGCCCCGGGAGATGTGAGATGCTGCGGTGAGTTCTGCACGGGCTCAGCTCCACTGGCCTCGCTTCCACTTCAGACAGGTCTGGGGTATTTGAGAGGTTGCTCCCTGCTTAATTGCAATTATCTGGTGTGTTGGAGTGGCTGCTGCAGCAGCATCTATGTGGTTGCACTCCCTCTGCCCCGGAGCAACCCCTGGGCTGTCTGCAAGGTGCAGCGAAGGGGAAATGGCTGCAAGACCCTCACCGTCCCTGTCCCGCACCCTGTGCATTCCTGCAGGGCTGTGCAAGGGCAGGACTGAGCCGTTTTCCCTGCTCCAAGATGGGAGGAGAAAGCGGTGCTTCCAGACCCAGTGCCTGGCCTGAGTCTGCAGAGACGCACAGGCATTGAGCCAGGTTTTCCCGGATGAGGACTCGTGCAGGTCCCCGGGGCGGTGCAAAGCAGAGAGGTGTCTCCCCACCCCCATCTCACCCATCCCCATCCCTTCCCGTAGCAGGAGGTGATGCCAGCTGGACGGACAGCGAGGTGGACTCATCCTGCGCCGGCCAACCCATCCACCTCTGGCAGTTCCTCAAAGAGCTGCTGCTGAAACCCCACAACTACGGCCGCTTCATCCGCTGGCTCAACAAGGAGAAAGGTGGGTGGGTGCTCCGGCGGCCCCAGGGTGAGTGCTGGGGGGGCAGGCGATGCTGTAACCCCCCCGTGCCCCGCTCCCCTCCCAGGCATCTTCAAGATCGAGGATTCGGCGCAAGTGGCCCGTCTGTGGGGCATCCGGAAGAACCGTCCAGCCATGAACTACGACAAGCTGAGCCGCTCCATCCGGCAGTATTACAAGAAAGGCATCATCCGGAAACCCGACATCTCCCAGCGCCTCGTCTACCAGTTTGTCCACCCAGTCTGAGCGGCGGCAGCGGGACAGGCTGAGCCCTGGGAGGGACAGGGGACCTTTGCCGCCTCCCTCTGCATCCCAGCCACAGAAACCATCTTCCAGCGCTAAGGACCACGGCTGGCGTGCTGAGAGGCTCAACCCCCCCCCAGGGCCACTGGCGATGGACCATGAGACTCGTCTGGCCCCCCAGCCTTGGAGGGGAGGGATGAGCCCCCAGCTAAGGGACCACCACCAAAGTGCCCAGGTGCAGGGCAAGGACCGTGCAGAGCCCTCGTCTGCGGCGAGCGCTCCCAGGGGAGGGTGGGCACAGAATTTGGGGCTGGCGGAGGAGACGTGGGGTTGATTGGGGTGAGATAAAGGCAGATGAATCTGTGGCTGTCGCAGGGCTCCCCACAACCATGGTGCCCTTTGGCAGGGATTGAAGGTGGGAGAAAGGCTGGGGTCACCCAGGGGAGGAGCTGGGGGATGCAGGAGTCCTGCCCCCAGGTCTCTCGCCCCCTGCCTTGTTGTCCTCTCACCCCGCAGCCCCAGGGCATCTTCAGGACACAGGGGCCAAGGGCACATCCCAGCAGGAGACCTCAATATCCCTGTGGCATCATGCCCCAGGGCTGCTTTGGGGACACACACGACACCATCGGGGCCACACTCCTCTCCAGCCAGATCCTGTCCCCATGCCACCACCGGGCGGCTGTGGGACCAGCTGCCCTCGGTGCCCATCAGGAGTGACCCTGCGTGCTGCAGCAGGGCTGCTCTGGGTTTACGCCAACAAGCAGCTCCTGGCCCTCAGCCCCGTTCGGGGCGGCGGGGGGCAGCATGGTGGGGGGCTCTGCCCTTTGCTGCACCTCAATCCTCAGCTGCAAAGAAAGGGGCTGCCTGAATTTTGGGGGGGACAGCGGCTACCTCCTCCCTCCCTCCTCCCCTCCCTCCCGGGTGCTGGCTGTGGGTGGCTTCAGCCCGGCCATTGTTTGGGGAGGACAAAGCCTGGGCATGAGCTGGGACAATGGCACCCACGGGGACAATGGCACTCGCAGCTGCCCTTGGCTGGGCCTGCGTTGACCCGACCCGCGCAGGAGCAGCCTGGCACCGGCAGCACCGCAGCACCCAGGGACGCTGCCTGCCATGGGAGCTGGGTGCGGGGTAACCGTGCCCTGGGAACCATGGGCATCCCCTCGGCACGGGCGCATCCCCCCCTCGGCTTCCCACTCTGGGACACGCTTGGCTTCTCCCCTCAGCAGGGATTTGGGCCTGAAAATGGGTGTTTTGCAAAGGGAGCAGCGATAAAACGCGGGTGTGGGGTTGTGCATGCCAGCGCATCCCTGCAGGCGTGAGGGGTCCCCCGAGCCACGTCCCCTGTCCTTGGGCACGGAGACACCCAGAGCCCCCTGAAGCCCCCAGGTCCTTGGCCATGGCACAGGGCTCTTCCCGTGATTTGGATTTTATTTGGACTGCCTGATTCCTGAGTTTGGGAAAAGGGAGATGGCAGCTTTGCCGGTTCCCTCTGGACAGTACATCTGAAACGCAACGCGCCGAGCCCGGACTGGGATGGAAAACTGGGGATTGCTTAACCTGCACATTTCACGAGAGTCTAAGTTACCTGGCGATGTTGATCTTTTATATTATAATTTTTTTATTTGTTTATTTGCTTTTTGGTTTTGGCTGGCAGCAAGTTGTGGTTTAGGTTCAAATGACAAGGGTAAACGGGTGGCCCAGCTACCCACGAGATGCTTTGTGGGAGAAAAGGAAAAAAACACCCGGTTGTTGATCTTTTGTTTTTAACTTAAAATAGCTGCCTGCAACAGCTCCTGCCTTTTTCTTTTTGTTCTGCCCGTTTCGTACTGTTTACATGGCAGAGGAGCAGACGTGCTTCGGCCAGCCTTGCAAGCATGGTGGCTGGAGGGAGGAGAGGAGCAGAGGAAGGAGGAAAACTGCCTTGGCCTCTGGAAAAGGGGGGGAAAAAAAAAAGAAATGGGAGGAAAAAAGGCAAAACATGTCTTGTGATTTCCTGTGTGTGACCGATGCTCTTGCAGCCGGCGTGGGGAGCACCAGGAGGACGGGCTGTGGGTGCCGGTGCCCCAAATCCCGTGTCCCTCTCGCAGCTCCTTTGGCAGGGTGGGCGAAGGTGCGGGGGGTTTGCACGCCCCTGAGGGGAAGGTGGGACAGAAGGGGGTTAAACGGCGAGGAAAGCTGTTGCCAGGTGGGGAGGGTGCACCCAGGGACACTGTGTCCCCAGGGACGCAGGGACCTGACCCAGCAGATGCCCATTGCAGCGGGATGAGCAGCCAGCACCGCATGGCTCACAGCCGGGGTTTCCCCCAAACCCCTTGCAGCTCCAGCCCTTAAATAAGGGAAAATAAATCCCTTTTCTCTGCCATCTCCCCATCAGGAGCCCAGGGAGAGCCCCCCATGCCCCGGCAGGTCCCAATCCCTCCACCCCGTCCCCCTCGGCCGCTGCCCTGGGGCTGCCCCGGCTTTCTGGGAAGGGGAGAGGAATGGGTGACCTGCAAATCATTTTTCCCAAGGTTTCAAGGCTCGTAGGGAGCCTGGGAGGCATCAACTCACTGTGCCGGGGCTTTCCCATCTCCCCCTGCCCAGGGTAGGGGAGAGTGCCGGGTTGGGGGCTGCTGCTTTTGCTGGTGCTCGGAATGGCCCCAAAAACTGCTTTACCTTGAATCCCCCCCCGGGCTTCACAAGGCTTTGCCTGGCAGGTTGGCATGGGGGTCCCCAAAGGCAGTGGCTGCTTGCCCCCTCCTGCAGCCCCCTTGTCCCCCAGGACCCCAGCAATGTATCCGAGCCCCCCATCCTGCTGCACCCCAAAGCCTCAGGGTTGGGGCATCCCTACCTGGGGGTGCAGCAGCTGTGACTGTGGCTCCCCGGGGTGCGGGGGGCTCGAGCGCCCTCCCTGGGCGGGGGGTCCGTAACCCCGAAAGCCACCTCCATGGGGGGCAAGACAGGCGCACGGAGGCAAACGAGGACCCAGACCTGAAGGACGCTTACAGAGCTCAGTTATTTTCGCTTGCTGCTTTTTGTTGTTGTATCCACGGTAATACAATCACGATATATATATATATTATATATATACTTCTTAAATTACACAATCAATGTACAAAAAACCGGGGTGCATTGCTGAGACAGGTGGTTGGTTGGGTTTTTTCTGACTTTTTTTGTGGTTTTTTTTCCCATTTGCGTGCCTGGCAGGGGACGCGGGGCTGGGCAGCTCTCGGCCACTGTGCCCAGCACATGGTGCATCTCCTGCCTCCACGAGAACACTTGATCCCTGGGGCCAAAAAATTCACGAACCAATGGAGGGGGCAGGAGAGGAGCATGCGGGAAGATGATGGCATCGATGCTGCTGAGGGTGATGGTATGGGAAAAAAATGAGAGATGATCTGTAGGGAAGAGCTCGGGATGGCAAATGTGCCCAGGGCAGAGCGGTTGGGGTGACCCTGCTGGGTGGCGGTGCCCATGGGTGCTGAGGGGGTCCCGTCCACACCGCGGCCAGTTGCAGAGCCCAAGTGCAGGAGGGGTAGAGCCCCTTGGGGAACAGCAAAGGGCAAAGCCTGTGGCCGTTCCCCTGCTTTGGCGTGTCTTGTTTTTGGCCATCTTTGCCAGGCAGCTGCTTTGCTGCCCGGGCTGGGGTCTGCTGCCTGCACTGAGTCTTCCTCATCCTCTGGCTGGCTGCAGCTCCTGCCAGCACTGTGCAAGGCTGGACGTTGCTTATCCCCCATCCCTGGTCTGCTCCTGCCTCTCTTCAGGAAGGGGGTGGATGGGGACCGTCCCCAGCGGGATCCCCGCTATCCCAGGCTGGGCGTGAATGTGCTTCCAGCAGCGCTGGGCTGCGGTGGGTCCTTCTCCGAACAGCGGTGGATTTTAGGGCCATCTCACCCTGGATCTGGTGTGCACTGGATAACTGCCCTCGCGAAGGGTGATGCTGCTCCCTGCAGCACACGCCGGGCATCGGCTCGGGAGCCTCCAGACATGTTTGGCAGCCCGGCAGTGAGGAGAAGGAGGAAGCTGAGGAGCAGACCATCTGCCAAGCTCGATGGCGGGGTTGGTCCCACCTCACATTGGCCGCTCAATCTGCCCCCAGCCCTGCCTGTGAGCAGGGACCTGCCCACGGATGGGGCCGGGGGGCTGGGGGGCGGGAGGGGATGTTCATCCCCCTCCTTCGGGGAGGGAGGAGGAACTGGGGAGAAGAACATGGAAACACCAAAAAAATGGAGTCAAACTCCATTCCCTCTCGGTTTTTCGGGGTGAATTTGATTGGTCCCGGGAGCCTCAGCGCCGTGCATTTCGGAACAGTTCCAGCCAATCAGAAGGCGGCTCATGATTTCAGTATCTTTAAAAACCAACCCATCAGGAGCTCTCACTGGTTGGGCTTTAAGATCTTGAGGTATCGGCTTTTCGCTTGGAAAAAAATCAACTAACGTAGACGAACGGACAACGTCATCTTTCGCTTCACGTTATCTTAGAAGAAGAAGAAAGCGACTATGCAAAATACTCTTCGGAGACAACTCTTAAAAAAATAAAAGCTTGGTCGGAAAATATGTCTGAATCTCTAACTGTGAGGAGCGAAGGACCAGACGGCAAAATGGCTGGTTGGCTGGTAGAGAGATGGAGACGACGGAGGGTGGATTTATCTGCTGACGGCGATGAGGAGCACACCACAAGACTTAGATTGCCTCCACGTAGTTGGCAGGGTAGAGACCTAGCTGCCCGTTGTCCAAGCGCCCTTTGCACCATCCTTGCTCGTCTTCTTCACCAAGTTTGGTTAGTTCATCACCTGGAGAGGAAGGTGGGAAGGGGAGAGCTCGTTGCAGGTGTTGGAACTTCTTCTCTCCCCTCGTTTCTCCCCTGGATGGAGCTGCTGGGGGTTTCTTGGACTGATCCTGAGCATGCAGGTTTGTAGGGTAGAAAGGCAAGGGGTGACCCATGAGACCTCATGTGCCCCATCCCGCCATCTCTCTGGTCCCACCTGAGTTTGGGCTCAGCTTGTGCCTTCCCCTTTCTGCCAGTTCAACATTTTGAAGGGCTGGGATAACCCAGGAATGATTTGAGGGATTTTACACCAAAAAGCAGAGCAGTGTGGGACCCGCAACTCCAGCAGACGAGCCCCCGCTGACCCGGCACCGGTGATGGACCGTACCTGCTTTGAAGCTGAGCTCATCCTGCTCCTGCCCGTCGTAGTCGTACAGAGCCCGCACCCGCACGCCCTTCCCTGCCGGCTCCTCGTCGAAGGGGTTGGTGCCGCCGTTGGCCTCGCTGGTGTTGAAGGAGTTGCTGCCTTCATCATCGGACCACTCGGCACTGTAGGTCTGCCCGCGGTCGTGGCTGCTCACGCTGGGGTGGGGGGGAAGGAGGGAGAGGGGCCATCAGAGCGGGCGGGGGGATGGCGGGGTGGGCAGGCACCATGTGCCACGGACATCTGGGACGATGCTGCAGATTTCCCGAGGTTACAGGGGAGCGGGGACTGCCATTGAGCATGACCCCCAGCTAATGACATGTCCAGCAAGACATGGAGGGAGGACAGAGAAGAGTGGTGGCTGTCACCAAGGACATCCTGCACCCCCTTGAGTGCCCCACAGCACTGGGAATGTTTGCACAAGCAAATGCTGTGCCTTTCCGGCGGCAGCTCCCCTCCCCACTGGCCCTCACCTCCCACGCTCGCCCGCCGGCGCCCCTGTCTCGCCCACGCTGCTGGCGTTCGTCAGGGTCGCTCCCTCGCCCTTCTTCTGCTTCTCCTTCCGTGTTATCGTGTGCGTGAGGTCCGGGTTCCACTCCTGCAAGCACAGAGCAACCAGCCCCTGAGCACCCGGCTGCTCCATGGGGCTGCCAGCACCCCAGGTGGGGTGCCCAGCCTCACCTCAAATTGGGGCCAGTTCATGGGCATCCCGGGGCCACTGGTGCTGCGGAACCACCGGAGATCCTCCTGTGCGTCCGAGAGGCGGATGGTCTGCTCCAGCTCCCGGTAGACATTGGCGTAGCTGCGGGGAGAGATGCAGGTCAGGGTGCTGCGGGTGGGATAGACTGCGGCGGGGTGCCCTGGGGTGGGACTGGGACATGCCCAGGTTGTGTCACCTCCTACGAGGCACTGAGCCTGCACAGTCCTCCTGCCACTCTGGTACCTCTTAGTGACCATCGTGTTGGCCAGAAACCCCTCTCCCTTCTATTGCAGGGGAAGGGTTGTCCTGGAAGCACTTGGGCCCTACAGGGCTTGGTTTGCTTTCCAGGCAGCACAAGGAGACCTTGCGTGGGCACTTTCTGCCCAGCCAGCGCAGGAAGCACCTACCTGCTGCTCTCAGCCAGGTTCAGGTGCCGCTTGATGTCCAGGAGCACTTCCTTGAGGAAATTGAGCCTCTTCTCCTCAAACTGCTGGCACTGCTCAAAGACCTGCTCCATGCTCTCGATGTACTGCGGGGTGCACTTGTTCAGCTCGTCCAGCACCTTCTCGTACTTCTCCTGAGTCTGCAAAGGTGCAGGAGGGTACCTTGGTTATACCTCGAGCACCTCAGAGGCCCTTTCTGGGTGCTGAGAGGGTCTGGTTTGTGGGCCACCACGCTGGGGAGCCCAAATTGAGCCAAGAGCCTCTGTGGGTGAAATCAGTCTGGTTGCCAGAGAGATTTTGTCCCAGTAAGAAGGGTAGATCTCTACCCTGCTCACACTCCCCTGAGCACTGCCTGCAAGTCCTCAGCTTTCTACAGGAGCGTAGGGATGGGAAAATGGGAATGAATGGGGGGAAAAGGGGCACGGTGGCCATTTCCACTGGTTTTCCCTGCCAGATGCCTCGTGAGCCCAGAGCAGGGCAGTGGCTCCCACCTTTTGCACATCTTGCTTGCACTTTTCCACTTTGTCCTGGAGCTTCTTCTGCTGCTCAGGGGTGTTGGACTGCTCCGCCTTGCTGTTGGCTTCCCGGGTCATTGCCAGCTTCTCCTCCTTGCATGCCAGGTGGTAGGCTTTCTTGGCTGTCTCCAGCTGTGGAGAGGAGAGAGAAGGGACATCAGAGTAGCAGACACAGCCCCCTGCCCATCCCTCTGCCTGCAGGGAGGTGCCACCCGGCTCTCCCAGCCTGGACCGGGCACCCAGAGCCGGAGCTGGGAGACAGCATGGGTGCCCCAGGATATGCTGCGCTTCTCCTCTCACCTCCTTGAGCTTCTTGGCCCAGGGTTTCTGGGCTTTCCGGAAGCCGTCCTCAGCCTCCTTGGCCTCCTTGAAGCCTCCCATGATCTGCTTGTGGTAGGCATCCTTCTGCCAGTTCTTGACCTTCTCGAAGTCGTCGTTCAGCAGGCTGTTCTTCACCTCCTGGTGCAGCTCACTCACCTTGTCCGCTTCCGTCATGATGGCACCCCACGCCTTCTCCAGGCTGCCGTACTGGGGACCTGGGGGGCAGAGGGGACAGCTGAGGGTCACTCCATAGCCCTTAGCCCCACCACCTCTACCAGGTGAAGTTGTGATGGTGTACGGGGACCCATGGGACCCAGGTGTCCTGGGGGGAGCCTCCCCCTGGGGAAGCCATGGTACCTTTCTCGATGAGCTGCCTCCACCGCTTGGACCAGTCGGTGAGCTGCTGGGCATAGGACTTCTCAATCTTGGCCCGCTCATGCATGCAGTTCATGAGGTCATTGCAGAGCCGGTGCCCGTCGTCGATCCGCTTCACTGTGCGCTTGTAGTTCCCCACCTGGGAGGGGGACAGGGATGGGGACGGGGACAGGCAGGCGTGGGAGCTGTGGCCGGGCTGCCTCATTCAGCCCCAGCTGGCCTGGGGTGGAGACGGGGGGAGTACCGGGCACTTTGAAGGTGCGGGGATGGACCTTCTGCTTTTTTTGCTCAAACCCAGCTCCTTTCAGTCTCCTCCATCGCTTTGTGCCCCTTGGGGACAGCTGAGGTCGAGACCTCCAGCAAAGCCGGCTGGGACACCCGAGTCCCGTGGCAGGGATGCCCGCAGGCAGTGCTTGCTGCAGGAGGGGAGCGCAGCGCCATCCCTCCCAGCCCAGAGAACACCCTGGGATGCAGTGATGGCAGCGGGGGCCCCGTGGGAAGAGAGGGCGACTGGGACTCACCTCCCAGAAGCTGTCGGTTGTTTCCTCTGCGGCCGCCGCTGACTCGTCGTAGGAACCCGACATGGCTCCCGGCGCTGCCTCAGGCGTCAGTGCGGGTGCTGGATGGCTCTTGGGCAAGCGCCAGCCTCATGCACTGAGGGGAGAAGAGCGGGGAGTCATGGGGGGGGCGAGCAGGGGACCTCCATCCCTCCTGCCCGCAGCACTGCGGGACAAGCATGCAGCTGCAGGGGATGGGGATGGGGATGGGGATGGGGATGGTGCTCGTTCCAGCTCCGGACCCGCAAACCCTCCAGTGCCCCCCACGCGCCACCCCAAGGTGCCATCCAAATCCCCCCGAAGCCAGCTGAGCCGGGAGGGAGAATCGCGGGGAGCAGCACGGTGGGGAGCTCACCGGCCGGGAGCCTGGCTCGGCACCGCACGTCCCTGGGGAGCCGTGGCGTGGGGTGAGAGGCCGTGGCAGGGCCAGGGGTGGGGGGGATGCACCGCCTGAAGAATTTCTGGTCCTGATATTCCACCCTAATCCGTCAGAAAAACGGCATCCCCGGAGCATCACGTGGCTCCGCTGCACGGCTTAACCCTTTGCCGCTTTGCCGAGAGCTGCGGCTGGGAATGGGGCTGGGGGCTGGTGGGTGGCATCACATGGGGACAGAGAGGGGACCGTGGTGGCCATGAGCATCCTCACCGTCCCCATCCTGCCCCAGCTCCAGTCAGTGCTCCCACGGGGAAGCACTGGGCCTGTCCCGCACGGCATCTGCCACCGGGATGGGGACAAAGTGGCCATGAGCTGCCCCAGTTTCCTCCTGCCCCGTCCCCAAAAGGGCTGCAGGAGCGGGATGTGGTGTGATCCCCATGCACCATCACTTTTCCCGGGGAGGTGGAGCAGGCAACAGGAGACCTGGCTGCCTGCATCCTACCCCCGACCTGGGAGAGGGCGATGGGGTGGGAGGGCAGGGCTGGGGGGCGCGGGGTCCGGGTGCCCCAGTGCCCACCTATGGGGAACAGTTGGTGGGTGCATGCACGCTCCAGCTGTGTGCACAGCTGGCCCCGAGGAGCCCGTGAGCCGGGACAGGGAGGCTGCAGAGCGCGGCCCCGGGAGGATGGGGGGCCGAAACGGTTACTGGAGCACAGCGCGGGGCTCGCTGTGCTGGAACTAACAGGGCCTGGCAGGGATTTAGTGATATAACCAGAGAGGCACCAATCCCCGCCGCCCTCCCCAGCCGGTTAAAAATAAACGCGTGACTGTCCCTTGCTCAGCTGTCGAGACGCAGATGGATGGGGGACCACGGTGGTGCGCAGCGCAGCCAGCACCATCCCCCCACAGCCGGCAGCACGCAGTGCCCACGCCTGCCTGGCACCCACGGCACGACCACCACCCTCCCCTCCTGTGAAAGTGCCCAACCCGAACACCCACGGGCTGCCTCGGTGCACCTGCAGCGGCGGCAGAGCAACCGGTGGCACAACCCCCAGGGGACCCCACGTGCGGCCACCTCTCCTGCAAACCCCGGGCACGGTGCAGCGCTCAGCGCCGGGGTCTTTGCTTGTGCCTCTGGCTCTTTGTTTTGTTGCAGAGGCTGCGCTGGCAGGGCAAGGGCATCCCTGGGGTGACAGCCCCAGCCCTGCTCAAGGCCAGGGCAGGGACCCCAGGGAGGGAGCACACCCATGGCTGGGGGTACCCTGGGACCCACGAGCACATGAGCCAGCCCTAGCTGCCCCCACCAAGCCGGCGGCAGCCAAGGCCGTGGGGCACTGCGGGACATGGCTGCCGCAGCTCCCGCTCCTC
>WAAD01010887.1:1309173-1343963 GCA_013389945.1 Fregata magnificens
CCAATCTCCCCAGGCCGCCCCCTCGGAGCGGAGGATGATGAAGCTCAAGTCCAACCAGACGCGCACCTACGACGGGGACGGCTACAAGAAGCGGGCGGCCTGCCTGTGCTTCCGCAGCGAGAGCGAGGAGGAGGTGAGGGCCCTGTCCCCCCGGGGGGCCGGGGGCATGCCGTGGCCCCCCGAGGGCTGGGGGCGAAGCCGGGTACCCCCCCGCAGCACCCGGAGCCGCCCGGGTGTGACTTGGTTGCAGCGGGTTTGGTTTTTTTTCTAGGTGCAATTAAGCGTCGCTGGGAAAAGTTGGTGTTTCTCCCCCGTCTTTATTTCCCTGCGCTAAACACGAGGGGAAAAAAAAAGAAAAAAAATGCCTAGAATGAAATGCTCGTGGGGTGGTGGAACAGTCTGGTAAGGAGTGTTGTGGCACGGGATGGGATTTGGCAGTTGAGCGGACCGACCACGCTGGCAGAACTTCAGTCCAGCACATCACATGAGATGGGAGAGGAAACCTGACCTTGGATTTATAAAAAGAAACTGGGATAAAAGGGGACTGATGGAGTGCCAGAAGTTGCTGTCCAGAGAGGCTTGGGAGGAAGTGGGAATTAAAGGTAGATTGGTTAGTTTAAGAACGGCCGTGTTGCTAAGCGGCTGTATTGTCCGTGAAGTTAAAACGAGAAACTTCACTCAGATGTGCAATTTTTCACTCTTCTGTTTTAACATCTTAACGTGGGCTTGGGGTACTTGGGACAAGCTGGGCTGCAGGTCGTCTTTTTTTTTTTTTTTTTTTGCTTCTTCTGGAGTCAGGCATACTTCATTTCATTTACTGGTTCCTGAGTGGCTGTGCTAAAGTCTTTGTTCTCCTGATTATCATATTTGTAGCTACAGGAAATCGGAAGGGAATGCAGACAGTTCACTGGAGGAAAGTAAATTAGCATACCGTTCAGTTATTATTTAACATGGTGAAGGAGGCTTGACAAACCCCTTTGTAGCTGTGCTGTCATGGTGAAGAGCGTCAACATTTCAAGCATAAATGGTCTGAAATGAAAACAGTATGTTTTGGTGAAGCGTTCATCATAGCTGGTCCTTCCCACTGACTTTCAGGAAATGTATGATACTTTGAGCTTACTATGAAGAAGAACATAACTGTATTGTGTAACGATACTGGGGCTAATTGGCACGGGTGGTTGAAGGCATCCGAGTTTCCTGATGCCATTTTACACAATTTGTGAGGCAAGTGTGGCAATTCTTCTCAAGAGTTAGATGCTTGACCATGTTTGAGTACAGTGTGGTTGAAGACAGAAGTGTAATTTTAAGAGCTACCTGATGCAATCAGCTTTTGGCTAGGTTGTTAGTCTTTATTTTCCAACCTGCGGTGTCATACGGGCTCCAGCTTACCCCTCGGCGGTGGTCTGTTACGTCTTCTGGCCAATGGGAACTGGTGTCCAGAGCTCTTACAGTGTTGGAGACCCAAAGGTTTGTTAACATGGCAGTTTCACAATACTGACTCGAGGTGGTTGAAGAAGGAAAAGTAAACTCATTCTAGAGGCATGCTAACTTGTGACAAATTTCTTTCAGCGTAGGTTAAGCTGGTTAGGTTTGTTTAAGGTTGAGCTTTAAAGCCATTTTTATGTCAAAGTTGTGTCTGTGTTGTGGTTTGCAACAACTTTCAGTGGATTGAAAATCTCCTTTAATTTAAACTGGTACAATTTCAGTCTTTAGTTTCTAGGTAAGACCTAGAGTAGAAGAATCTGTTTCCCGTTTGGAAGGCAGGAGCTGAGGTAGCTGGCTCCCTGAGCTAATTGTGCTTTGTCATTTCCACGGGTCTGCTACGGAGGCTGTGAGTGAAGCTGTGGAAAACTTTTTGTGTATCAGGGCAATAGAGGCTCTCACATGAGCATCGTTTTCTCACTTGAGCTTTGGTCACTGTTAGTGTTTGGCCTTGTCTCTCATCTCCACAGTAAAATCAGGTGATGCGTTGTACTGTTCTGTGATACATTAAGGAGCACTAATTGCTTTGTAAATGATGCAGCATGGGATGTAGATTGATTTCCTCAAATACGTGCATGTGTGTACTTTTTTTGTAAGTGAGCCGCAGAAATAGTGAAGCAATGAACTACAGTTTTGTTTTATTTTGAATTGGCCTCTTGAGGACATCACACAGCCTTTCAAACACTGTATTTACTTATGGTATCTATGTATTTAACGTGGAGCTGAAACTGCATCCCTTGTTCTCATCTGTTACATACCTGCTGCAATAGCCCATCATGAAGTGGACTTTTTCAGCAGATGCATTTAGGAAAGCTATTATCAAGTCACACCATACTGAACACATACATACCAGGATGGACTCCTTTCCCAGATACTGCTCTTGATCTTAGTCAAAAGGCCTAGAAGCTGTTTAAATTATGCTTGTATGGATTATTGAAATCAGCAAGCAGGAAACCTTGATTTTTATTAATTTCTCTAAGTATTTCTTAGGTTAATTCTCATTTGTTGGTGTTTATTTAAACTTTGAGAGAAGTCTGCTTGTCTAATCTTACTGCTACTTGCACTTTTTTGATAACAAGAAGGGTGTTATCTGTACACAATTATATAGTTTAACATGTCTAAAAGATTTCTTGTTTTTCTTTTGGAGAATAATACTTTTTTTTTGGCGCTACTGACATATTCTGTTATTGATTACCTCTATTTAAATGGAAATTGAGATCTATTTAAAAGGCCTCTCAAGGGAAGGGGGGAAAAAACAGAACCAAAGTTAAAGATCTATTAAAAGCTTACTGTTTAAAAAGAAAAGGGAGGGGGAGGGGGGAAGCATGTTTTGATAAATAATTTAAACTTGCTGTATTAAAGTATTATTTTTTTCTAGGAGTGGCTGTTTCTGGTTACTGTTTCTTTTAAGCGCTTAAGAAATAGTCGATCTTAGCTCTTGCATTTCTTCTTCATTTCCTGCTATGAATTTAAAAAAATCAAGCTTTCTTCCTTTTTTTAAACCCCTAATTAGTTCCAATTTTGTCAATGAGCAAGAAGAAACAGGAAAAATTCTGTTTACACTTACGAAGGAGGCTGCTTTTTTTCTTTTTAGGTGTTTACCCCCTAACTCTTCAGTTAATTGATTTAATTTTCTTTAAAATCTTAGCAATCAATAGAGATTGCTAAACCAACGTGTCTTTGGTTAGGCATTACATTTGCAAATAAAGAGTCTTAATAATACTTTGTTTCTTTTTTAGTTTTTAAGTGATTTATTTTTTCCTTATGCTGCTCGAGGTTGCACATTTTCTCTGTATTGCATTTGGAAGCTACTACTTTTGGACATGAAAGCAGCTCTGGAACGTTTTTGGAAGACCAAATGTTGGCTGAAAAGATGCCTTTGTTACATATTCCTTTAAAAAGCAGTACAGGCAGAATTCATTTAAACATGAATCTCAAATGGAGCAAAAAATACATTTCTTAATTGGGTTGCGTGGAAAAAGTCTCTGTGTTGTATCATAAACAGTAAGCCACCGCAGAGCGATGTCTCTTTGGGCAGGAGGGAGAACAGGGGAATCAACAGGATTAATTCAAAGAGAGTGTGAACAGACTTCGAAGGACCTTTCGGCAACCGAACGCCAGGATTCTGCTATTTTCATCTTTTCAAATGGAGTAAACTCCTGTGATATTTGCTGCTTCTGCAAAAGCGGGGAAGGAGAGTGTGCAGATCAAGAGATCCCAAGTCTTGTGTTACCTCCGAAATCCCTCCTTTCATTGCTTGTGTTGTCAGTGCCTCTCAATATTGCTATTATGGTGTTATTTTTAAATAACACAAGTATTTTTTTGTGTAGACCAGCTGTTTCAGAGGAAATGTTCCAGAAAATTTCACTAACGTCTTACTATTTTGAAGCAGATGGAAGCCTGCTCAATGGCAGCATCTCTGTGTTATATTTTAACAGAAATAAAAAGGGAACCGTTTGGCTTTAAGTCCCGCACTGGTGTAGCTACAGGTTTAAGCATGCCTGCATTGTATCTGGTGAAAGGACAAGCTGCTCATTAACAACTCGTATTTTTAAAGACTTTTTGGAGGAAATGCTTCGGATAGAATAGGATCCAGGATTGGTCGTCTTTTCTTAATTGTGAACGAAGTCTAAATTGAGATGAGAAAACAGAACTTTCACACAGGGTCTGGTAAGCGCCCTGGCTCTGCAGCTCTATGAGCGCGCCAAGCCAACATGGTCACCAAAAGCTACGTTTGTGTAGCCCCGTGGCAGCCCCGATTGGGGAAAGTAATTCGAATGCAAACGAACCTTTTTCTTCTTACTTCTCCTGGGTCAGTTTTAAACCAAGCTATGATGTAAGACAGCAGTTCTCAAATGTTAACCGTAGACTACATTGATGATCACACAGTGTTCCTGGGCCATCCTTTGTGTGGTTGCTTCAATATAAAAAAAATAATAGCTAAAAACACTTGGAGTACTTCACTGTTGGGACATAAAGGGAGGCCAGCATCACATGGTCGTCATATTCTCCATGGAATATAGCCTCAGAATCTCTGTTCCGAGCGCTTGGCTTGACTCTGTTCCCTTCAGCTACATAAAAGGGTTGTGGTTGAAACCAAATAAAGTTCTCCCTGTCTGTTGCTAACACATTACCACATCTCCAGTAGGATATAGGCCAGTTTAGAAATAGTTCTCTTGCTTGTGCTTCTCCTGTCCCTCTCTGCTGTGCTTGTAGCTAGTTTTCTCCAAGAGCAAGAGTACAAACCTCTGCAAAACCTAGCTTTCATCTTAAAAAGTGTTTTCTAGCCTTCTTGTAAAGGCAGCTTTCATAAATGATTTTACAAGCAATTCCATGGTCTCTTGTACTTTCCCGAACTACAAAAGAATGAAAATTGTTAAATTTTCACTTAATTTACTGGAAGCTCTGTAAGCTGTTGTGAAACTGAAGAATTGAGTCAGTTTTGTTCTGCTGCAACTCAGGGAAAGTGATGAACATGGCAAGAGGAGAGAGTGTACTCCACCCGTAGGTTTGTCGAGAAGGACCCAACAGCGGTGGCCGCTGTCTCTTCTCCTCTGCATAAAGCTTCTCTGAAATCTCTTCCGTCTCACTCATTTATTGCCTGACCAGAGGCTGTAGCTGTTTTTCCTACCTTTCTCTCTTCACTCGTCATGTCCTGTCCCCCCCCCTTTTTTTTAAACTCATGATCAGTTCCCTGACTTGGTTCATCTCGGCACCCTTCAGACAAGCTACCAAAGCATGGAGGCAGGTACAAGCAGTTGCGGGGTGTACCCAGCTGGGACTGCTGCCAGAGGACCTAATCTTTCCATGGATGGTCTCTTAAGGTCTGTAAAAACAACTCTTTCCCTTCTCAGTCAAAGGAAAATGATCATGTACTTGTATTTTATCTTTTTTTTTTTTTTTTTTTTTTTTTTTTTTTTTAAATAAGGAAAATTGTCCTGGTTTGCATACCTCTGTGATGAGGTCGCCCAGAAAAATGGGCTGGAACAAAATTCAGAAACTCTCAATTCTACCTTATGAATAGTAAACACTGGTGTTCAGATGCTGTATATAATATCCAGTAACTGGGAAGCCCGTACTCAGTTTCTTTAAACAGTGGTTCTTTTTCAGTCTAACTGGGAGACTGACTGCACAGACTAGTCAAGGATCATCCAAATTTTGTGTGTATTTATATCAGAATTTGTGTCTCTGTAGCTGTCTTTGTGCAGTGGATGATGCACAGTAACTCTTTGTTCTCAGAAATTTCACGTTAACATGTGAAATTCAGAAGGATACAATTACCTACTGCATAGATTTTTTTTTTTTAAGATGCTTTAGATGGTTTGAACGTTATTTTCATTTGTATTGACTTGGGTGGTTACTTTTTCTTGTGTAAATAACATATATTGATGTTACGCATAGAATTAACTACTTATATTTGAAAAGCTTCTCAAGAGTTTTCATGGCTGTAGGGTTTTTGCATCTTTATTTTATGAATAGGACTTGTTAATCAAAACAGTAAGTGTATACATAAGCAACTGCTGACATCCAGAGTCATTTGGTCTGTGTAAAAAGACGAAAATACTCCCTTCATTTCTTTTTTTTCTCCTCTTAGAAAAAAAAAAAAGCCATTTAAAAGCTAGCATTCCTCCTGGAAGAAGTCTGCCTGGACAAGTTGTGTAAGTACCGAGTGGCCAACAAACTGGTTTTGACAGGCAGAAATAGGTTATCGGTTTTGGGGTCTTTCACTGGGAGTGCCTCCTTATCAGCTCTTTGCTTCTGAAACAAGTGGCTGCTGGTTCAGGCATTTCAGCTGTTTTCTCTGTCCTGTCCCTGCTGTGAAAGGCCTGTTGCAGATAATTTTTGTGGTTGTCTAAAACATAATTTTGATGGAGGGAGAGGACTCCGGATTGTGGTGTTCTTTGGTAAGAGTACGCAGTCACTCTAAAGTCACAAGAAAACTGTAGTAACAGTAAGACGACCCTTGGTATTTTGAAGCCAGAGCAGCAGCGCAGTATGCGATCATTTATTATTGTTATTCTGAGAAGTAGCCTAAAACCCAATGTGATTTTCTTTATTTTTTCCACCATGGTTGTAGTACTGTAGGTGCGATCCAAATGCTTGAAATGACTTGAACTTCTTGCAGTTCACCTCTTACTCCTCTTTCGAGACTGGTGCTTTACTTTGTCAAGTTCTGTAGCGCGAATAATTTCCCCTTCTAGCTTTCTGCCATTAATTTCTTGCTTCCAGTTTGTAGGTGCTGCTTTGTAGGTTAAGTCACGTTACGCCACGGAGCAAGGTGCGGGTGCGAAAATAACACTTGTCTAAGGAAATGTATTCTGTTGAGGAACAGTGAGGACATACTGTTATGGTCAGGAGAGGGTTTTTCTGTGGCTTGCTGTTGAGGTTGTGTGTATTCTTGTCTTAGCTAAAGACATTGTCGTGTTTAAAGCCAGCTGTAGCCTTGCTGACCGCAGGCTGTACTTGTTACTGCCATGTGCTAACTTTGTAACGTGCCCTGAATAGCAAGAGGGTGGGAGAAGCCCTCCTGTAAGCCTTGGCGTGCGTGTTTAGACCATCCTGCGTTAGTAGTTTGGCAAAATGCGTCTTTTGGCGTAATGGAGGCCACATTTCTGCTGGATAAATTAGATTAATTTTTGCATGGCTTTGCTAACTAGTGTCTCTTTTCCCCTCCAGCTCCTCTCGAACTCCGTTTTGTCAGCGTATGCTGTTCTTAGTGTTTAAAGGTGGTTTGATGTGGTTGAATCGAGATCCCAGTTCTGTCAGATATAAAAGCATTAAGTACAGTAACAATAATATATTCGGATTGTGAGAACATTTGTTAACTTTGGGTAAAGCGTAAAAGGTCTTTATTATGCTGGACACAGAACTGCACCGGCTACAATATCCTGCCTGGTCATAGGGCAACTCGGAGCGCCGCTAGCACAGCTAAGCTCCAAACTCCTGAATACAGAGACTCTTATTAAATTGAAACTTTCAAACAAAGACAGATTGTACAGGCAAAAATCATTGAAGTCAGCCATCTTCTCCACCAGTCTCACTACAGTGCCTTATGAGACACGTTATTTTCTTGCAGTCTGTGTTCTGATAAATGATGCTAAAGTGTGAAATGAGTTTAAATGTGGGGAGGTTTGTGCTTTAGTCACTATGCAAAATACATGATTTTGTGGCTTAATATTGATAGAAAACATGAAAGAAAGTGCAGAAGGTGTTTCAGTAGCCAGTAGCTATAGATTGGCTTCTGGCAGCGGAATGCTGGCTTGGCCAAAAAACACATATTTAACGTCTTGTCTGCTGTTTCTTATTAAGTCTGCCAGCTTGATTGTCCTTAGGCTGGCGCGTGTGGGTAGGACTGTCTTTTCCTGGAAGCCTGGAAGGTTCGCAGCTCATTTTCTAATAACGTTGTAGCCTAGCTTCTAATAATGCTGTAGCCCTTTTCATCTTTGCTGTAATGCTTCTTTCTAGGAATAATGTTCTTTACAGTGTAGCTACTGTTGTTTTATTTATGGGTGGTAGTGGTTGTTTAAATCCACCATAGCATGAAAGAACCTGGGAATCCCTCAATCTCTGTTCTGCTAACTGAGAGTTAATGCTCTGCCTTATTTCAGTTGCCTTATTTTGCTTTGCAGACCACCATTATTTCTGGGGCGGAAAAAAAAAGGGCACACACACCTCCCCCCCCCAATGTGAATACAACAGATTTGTATGTAATTAGGTTGTTTTAAGGTCAGGATTGTGTATCAGGGACTCCCAGATTTATCCTGGTGGCAAACTCTCTTCCCCTTTTCCCATGGAGCTCCTAGCTTCGCGTGTGGCGGTCCGGGCACCCTTAGATGTCTCGGCATGTTTCCTGTCTCCTCTGGGGAAAGTTGGTAGGCTGCTCTAGGTTTGTTTAGGTTCTGTTGTTTGTTCGATTGCATGCTGCTTTGAAGGTTGCTTACCACGAGGGCTGTAATCTAGCACTGTTTAGGAGCCCCTGCTGTAGGCTTCAAACTTTGCTTATTTTTCTAACCTTTCTCTTATTTCATTGCTTGTGTGTGAGAGCTACTTCAGGGCTGCCTTGTGCATTGCCAAAGAGGCTTGTGTTGCTCACTTCCCTGCTTTGAAATGACATAATTGTCTTTCAAATCCTGGAAAACAGAACTTGGCCATGTGACGTGATACCTGCAAATGCTTTTCCAAAAAGACTGCAAGGCTTGGCTCCAAAATCTGCCCCCCAAAGTCCCTCGTAGGCCAAGAGTCTCAGTAGCCATCTTAAACACAGCTGCCTGGCAAGAATAAAATGGAAATGTCAGCCTTCCTTTGTGTTTTGGCCTGATTTAAAAAAGTAAAATAGATAAGCCAGTTTTGGTATATTTTTTTATGACTGTTTTGATTAAAATATCTTCTTTAGTATATATTCAAATGTATGTTTTTGTGTAATAATAAAGTTAATGAACCAAAGTTTAGGTGTCGAGGACATAGGAGCTACCAAGTGGTCCTTTAAAAAAACCAACCGGTACTCTTTATTTTATAGAATTCGGTTGTATTGGAAAATGTTTGGTCTAATTGAGCACTTGATTAACACTTTTTGTCATGTTATGTTGTAAAATGAAGGTATAATTGCCGTTCTCTGTCTTGGCTTTTTGGTGTAAGTTAGCCTTATGCTGTATCACATGCTTGTTCTGAAACTTAAAAAATAATTCTGACCTCATTAGGGCAGAAGTACAAACTATTACATCCCTCTTCTGCGACCTGCTCGGCTGGGATCTTCACTTCCCCAGGTGTTCTATGTTCACCCATCCAGCTATTGGGGGAAGAAGGTTTGTGCTGGGGCATGTATTTCTTATCTTGGAAGCAGTATTCGGGCTGTTCCGCTCAAATATTAATGGTTTTCAGAGACAGGTGGTTTTTCAGGAGATCTCATTTTACTGGCTTTGGGGCAGTTTGTAAAATATTTGAATGATGTTGCCTTGTGGAAATATGGATTTGGGTCATAATGACCTTTTTACTTGATCCCTTTGAATGGGTTGCATGTGTTGGGACACAGGACTTTTTTAGGTGTGTGGTTTTTTAAAACACAACAGTGTCTCACCCTCACTTTGAACTAGGCCCCTTTGTCTTGGGAGAGCTCATTGGTAGCAATATCCTGTTTAAAGTTGTTTTAAAAGAATGACCTTGTAGGGCATGTTTCCTGCTCTCTCTTGATGGGATTTCCTTTTTATTAAACAGGAAATAGTCTGATTACATAAAAGTGTGAGAATGACAGGTTTTTCCTTCCCAGTGAGGGTTGTTCATGCTAATTCTATTCAGAAAACTCTCAACTGCCAGAGCAGCTGAAGTTAATTTACTTTGCCTAAAACTGTTGCTTACACCTAAAAGTTCCTGCTAGTGTGTTGCTAAAGCATTGTCTTAGTCTGAGCAGTCCAGCAGGCTTTCCTGTAGAAGTCTTTGTACAGGGATTTTCTTAGCAGATACTTTTTCTCACAAGTGGAAGGTGGCAGGAGTTCAGTGGCATCAAGTGTGCTGTGCTGAGTTGCAGAGATCTGTTTCTGCAGCTTTTTTTAATCTTTTTTTTTTTTCTTTGAGCTGGGACTCTGAATTGAAATCGGAAATGACAAAGATGATGCTTCCTTACCTGGCAAGAAAACATATACTTGAAGTGTCCGTTCCTTTTCTTTTAACTTTGTCCTCAGAATCACCTGCTTACCTCAAGTTAGGAATTTCAGTCCAAGCTCTTCTGTGTACAATACTGGTAATGAGCCAGGACGAAGTAAAAGTCCTGTAACGTAATAGGAAAAGGTACCAGGATAAGAGGCGCAGGTCAGCGGAGCGCGCTGTGTGCCGAGCCTGCAGTGGCCAAATATTGGCAAACCAGAGGTGGTTGCTGGTGATGGCCTTGCGGTCCCAGCCCACGGTACCTGGCTGCTGTCCTGAGCCTTGAAGGCTCGGAGGATGAATGAAGTTTACGTTCCCTATTTAGGCATGGCTGACTGATGGTGTTTTATATGGATTGGACGCTTGGGGGGAAGGAATTCTGTCTTCCTCCTGAAGACCAAACACCACAGGATGTTACTGTAATGTAGATTACATTGCAAGCTAAGGTAGTACGCGTCTCTGTTAGGGAGCCGCAGAATTAAGGTAGCCCGTTCAGCTTATTTCATTTCTAGTGTGCGTTGTAATTGCCTTAATTCAATAGTCAGATTGGGGAGCGTTCAGGGGTTTCAATGGGGTTGTTTTGATAAACGATATTGCTTCACGCGTTGCAGGATTGGGATGTGGGTTCTGACTGAAGCAGGAAGAGGAGGCTTTGAGACATTATTACTGGTGGGATCCACAGAAAATTGCTGATTAGAGGAGCGCTGACACTTGAGAACACCGAGTTTAGCTCCAGACTTAGGAAAGGTTAGACCAGCAGTTGCCAAAACGTTTGTTGTGACCCCTCTTCAGTTTCTGCCGTAAGCATTGCTGCTCCTGGTTTGAGAGCTGTTGTTTGGACCCCAAAACTGATCCTTGTCTCCTCACCCCGGCGTGTTCCAGCCAGTTGGCCCCCCTCTTTTCCCTGTGCTGAGCAGGCGTGGTCTGGGTGGCCCTGCAGAACAAAAAATTGCTTTGCAGGGTGGTCGGTTGGCAGATGAGAATTTTTGAAAGATAAAAGAACTGGGAAACCCTGGAAGTCTTACATTTGTTTTTGTTTCAGAAGTTTAATTTTGAATTCTGTAGGTAGGTTTCCTCTTGATAATTAGTGCAAATCTTTTCATATCCTACTGGTAAATCAACATTTACACAGTAAAGCCTGGGATTTTAGTGTCTCGCACAGTTTAACTTTGAAATGTCTGATTGAAACTGTTACAGCTGGCCTGTAACCTAATTGGAGTGGTATGTTGGAAAGTTTCTGGAGCAAGTCGCTTTGGCTCTAAGCTTTGTGCTAGTGAAATGATGAAGACTCTAATGAACAAGCTTTGTTCAGAGAGCTGAAAAACAGTATTAGTTTTGTTTTTGGTTTCCATCTCTGCTCATGGATGTCTTGCAAGTAGATTTAATAAGCACAGTGTCTCAGTATTCTTTGGGAAAATTTTTAGCCAGTTGAGATTGTTAGTTAGCTTTTTGTTTCCAGAAGATGACAAAACAAAAACTGAACTTGTACAGAACAGAATTACATTGGAATCAAATGTGTTTCAAGAAAAACTGCCACAAAGGGTGCTTATGAAAAATTACTCCTGTGAAAATGGATGAACGTGGTTGAACCATTTTTCTCATTCAAAAAAGTCTGTCCTTCTATGCAGCCTTTTCCTAGGGTTTTTAAGTGGTTTGATGTAGGCTTATATTTTGCTTATACCTCATTGAACAACCTCATCTAAATCAAAAGTAAGCAAGTGCTGGCTCCAGAGCTGAACTCTTTGGTGCCTGCTGCATAAGAAGAGGCAGACAGGGAAGTGGAAAATCTTTGTTAAAACAATTGCACATAAATATTTTAATGGGCAGTTACCCGACTTGTATATGTCATTAGTGTAACTGCAGAGGCAGTCAAGGCCAAAGGTACCAATAAAGTTAAAACAAGCTACTTCTGCAAAGGGTGAAGGCGCTGAACAGCTTCTGTGCCATATTATGTTGTTGCATGACACGTATCCCGAGCTGTCGAGACTACGTAGTGACTGAGTGCAGCCGTGAACTCTTACAGTGTAAGTATTGTGATGCTGTATCAAATAACAAATCGTTGTTTTGGTATGCAGAGGCATAATTTATTCTGCGACACGTTGGAGCAGTGAGAAGGTAATGGCTGAAATAATTTGGAGTGTTGGAGTGCTTTGGCGTCACTGATAAGGTAGTTTGCACAGCTGTCTGAAAGGGGCTAAGGAAATTGTGTCGGAAAAAGTGGAGTATTTTCAAGGACTTGTGTTGGACTGGTTGTGGTTGGAGGTGTGAGAGATGCAAAGACAACTTCTCCTCTTTAGCTGGGCTCTGAAAAGGAGCGTTGCCTTGAGTTTGTACATCAGCTGCGCTCTACTCTCCGCAGGTGCTGCTGGTTAGCAGTAGTCGTCATCCTGATCGATGGATTGTCCCTGGGGGTGGCATGGAGCCCGAGGAGGAGCCCAACGTGGCCGCTGTGCGAGAAGTCTGTGAAGAGGTGAGTGTTGGACGAGAATGGGAGCTCCTGGAGCTTCGCTGCTGATTCTTAGCCAAGGCTCTGGGAATTTGGTTTTATCATTCTTGCTTGTTTTCCTTAAGGTGAAGAGGAATATAGGGTCACTGGTGATATCCACATCATATGTGGGAGGGAAACCGGAGTCCTAAATAAAGATGGCATAGGAATGTAATTAAGGCTCTCAGCTGGAATGAACTTTTCCTCGCCTGATACCTTTAACTGAAAAGAGGTCAAATTCAGCCATAGTTATTTCAATACGATGATGTATTCTCCGTTTTGTTTTCTCTGTATGAAGAACAGTTTCTTAAGAGAATTTCAAAAAACAGCTGTGCTTTTGTGGAGCTATCTAATACTTTGGCAGAAGGTAGAAGTAAGACCTTACGAGCTGCTAAAGACACTCCAAATATAGGGACCTCAATATGTTTTGGTCTAATACATATTTTGAGTTTTATGGGAATAAGAGAAATGGATCATAAGAGTTATAAGCAACAGTTCCTAATGTGTTCGTGGTTTTGGTTTTTTTTACTTGAAGCTGTTTCGGAAAGGAGACCAAACAGCAGATCAAACAGAGATTGATGATCTGTATGGAGAAGCCGTACTTTTTTCTTAAAGCTGGAAGAACAGTTTTATTCTTCATAAGGAATTTAAAGACAGCAAATAGCAGTTGACTACATTGTATATAATACATGTCAGAATTCGCTTCTGAATATTATCAAATTGGAGAGATGCTTGGATTCAGGAATGATTAAATGATTATATATGGATGACCAAGTAGGTTCACAGTTATATAAGGCAGGATTAAAAATGCTTTCAAGAGGGTTATAAATCTTTGTGCTGCAGAACAGAAATCAAGAGCTAATTGATGGGACTTGGGAGGAAGCTTCTGCAGTAGTTGCGTTCTTTAATTGTCTGGTATATGAAGGTTTTTCTCTGAAGTATTTGGAAGTGCCTGCTGCTGTCTAACAAAATGCTGAATATTTGGGCCTCTGGACTAGTCTAATGTGGCAGTTCTCGAGTTGTGTGTTCTCTGTGGATGTTTTTATAATCTGGCAGTTTATCAGAAAGATATGAAAGATTATACAGTCAAAGTTTATTTTTTTAAATGTCTTTAGGTCCCTCCAGTACTGGGGATTGCTGCTTGCAAATTTTGTTTCCAGCTTGCAATACAGCTCCTGCTTTGTTAGTAACTCGGCAATCTTTCAAACACATTACAAGTCAAAGTGAGTTTAACCAGAACAATAGAAATATTTTTAGCTGCAGACTCCTGCTTTACGACCCAATCGTTATTAATAATTAAGTTATTTGATACAGAAGTCAAGGGTTCATTCAGGAGATGCACGGCTTTGCCTTTCAAATCCTTAAAATAAATCTGTATCAACCCTCCCTTCCTCAGGCAGCGCAGCGCCTTGGAAGAGTCGCTCTCTTTCCATGACAGCTCGGTGGCTGAAAGGAAGCCTTGGCATGGGCTCAGTCTGCAGTGAAGAAACTGGTTTGGGCTGGCTGAGATAATCCCCTCTCGCTCAGCTGGTGTTCCCTCGCTCACGTGGACCGGTGCCGAATGAGAATGTAATTCAAACTGTGGCAGCCTGGCAGGGTTGAGTCATTCCCAGCGAAGCACCTATCTGCTTGAATGCCGCTCGACAAACAGTAAACATCAAGAGCTCCAAAAGCGGCAGGATTACCCCAGCGGCTAACCTCCACGGCACCTAGTAGTGTGTGATGTGAATGCAGGGTGGGAATCTGAAATGGAGCTATCAGATGCTGTTATGATAAAGGCTCTCCTGAAAGCCGTCTGCAGAAGAGCAGCCTGTCGTGTATAAAATTACTTGAGCGCTTCTGCAGCTAATGACGAGGCTAGCTGACACGGGTGGAAAACGCAGGCGAGCTTTTAGGTGTGCAAGGCCTTCCTCAAATAGGTTTATGTTCCAGTACGCTGCTTACGATCTGCACACAAAATTATAATGTACATCAACTGTCTTAAGCTCAGCGAGCTGTAAAACGTTGCTGGGGAATGTGCGTGCGGGAGGGGAATGTTTGTTACATTACAGCTGTACCGCTGTAAAGGACTTGTGCACCCAGTTTTCCAGCTTGTGCTATTGATTTGGCAGAGGAGGCGTTTTAGGAGACTGCTGGGCAACTGGTGTGCGTGCTAGCTGGTAATCCCTGTTCGTCCTTTCACATGAATCTAGGCTTTTTCAGCTAGGTTGTAGCTGACGCTGATTTCTGAGTAGGTTTGATGTCTTTGCTCCTCTCCTGGGACAGGCGTATCTGTCACTGGCAATGGAACAAGAGGTTAGCTGAGCAGGTAGAGTCTGCTGCTTGTGTTGGGAAATGGAAAATCAGTTTTCCTCCATGTCGATGAACACAAAGTAATTTTTATCCTAAAACAAGGTGGTTTGCATGCTGGTCAAAGTTATGGAAGAAATTTGTTGACTTTCTTTCACTGACTTTGGTATGCCTTTTCCGCTTTAATAAGAGACAGTTGGAAGAGCTGGAAGGACTCATTGCCCTTTCGGTTGCTTGTGGTCTTTGAAGATGACAATAGGCTGGTTTTTCTCCATTCATTCTTTTTTGCATGGTATGCATTTGCTTTTTAAAATATGCTTCCCTAAACTAAGATTTTTAACTTCTGCATTCACTGTTTCAATTTTATTACATACATGTTTGAGTTTATCCACGTTATTGCTGGAATGATTGTCGTATAAAGAAATCTGACTTTTCCTGCTTTCTGATTTTCAAAATTTTAGAAGACTGTTCTGAAAATGAAATGTTGATTCTGAGTGAAACCTGTGATCCCTCTGTCCTAGTCTGAGTTAGAAGTCCTTGTCCTAGCTGGAGACAGTCCTTATCTATATTAATCTGTACCAGCAGAAGTATTAAAGTAGACAGGTACCAACACTTGTCATGCTTGCTGTTGTCTGCATAAAACTTGAAGTGACTTGAGTTCTTGGGCATTGTTTTTCGGCAACGTGGCAGTAGACAAGCATGCTAGCTCTGAATGAGAGCAGCCTTTTCAGAATAAAACTACTTATTGCTGGCAGATTGTTGAAAAATGATGTAGTCAGTCTTACACAGCTGTAGGCTCCAGGTACGTTCTAAGGTTCACATTCTAGAAAAATGATGTGCCCTTTTAAAGTGGTCATTAGCGTGAATGTAGTATATTTTTTGCTTCTTCATTCTTGGCTTTTTTGCTGTTGCATTCTCCCCCCCCAAAAATTAATTTTATGTTAGGAATAAGAGTTTTTTATGGGTGTGAGCAACTGGTGAAGAACATGTTTTAGAAGTAGATGCCTTAAATTAAACTTATTATAGAGTGACTTTGAAAAAAGCCTCCACACTCATCTGTTAAACCCAAAGACATTTCATTTTGCACTTAGAGCGTCTTTCACGTCCTGACCTTTAAATACTTAGTAAATGTCAAGTTCTAGAAAATTACGGGAGTGTTAGTCGTGCTTTCTTCATGGGAATCAAAAGCCAGATAAGTTGTGCTTGATCTGTGATCAAACAGGCCATTGATGCCAATATCAAAAATAGTCCATCGTGGTGGTACTTTGATCTGGTTGCTAGGCCTCTTTTTTTTTTTTTTTTTTTCTCTCTCTCTCTCTCTCTTCCCCTCTGAAACACACTTTATAAATAATCCTTTCTGTTTCATGAATTTTGTTTGTGATTTAAAATATGAATATTGATATCTTTCTGTGCTAAAATAGGGAGACTTTTTTTTAAATATTGCAAGGACCGTGGATGAATAACTGAGATGATGGCATTGAACTCTTCCGAGATTCAGTAATATTCAGTGCAAATATCAGACCAAGTTCATCACTGTCTGTTACCCTGTGTACTCAAACTTCATAAAAATGAGTGCAACGTCTTAAAGTTCTTCGCTCTGTCATGGTATTTCATTTCTATTTCACAAATGTAAAAGCATGTATTGGTTGTAATGCAGTAAAGAATTAGATGAATAAGTATAACCCTCTCTGAGACGCAGTAGAGACAGCAAGAAAATTTGCCTAGCAAGTCTGTAATTGGTGTCTTTAGAACTTGTCTAAGCTAGCAGTCTTTATGGGTGTAAATTACTGCCTTCAGTACTGCAAGTATTAGAGCAAAGATTTGGGTGTTTTACCACAGTCCTCTTGCCCAGCAGTAATCTGTAGTAGATGCAGGCTTTGAGCCTAATAGAGCAAAGTAAAATAGCTGAAATTCCAACCCACATTTTCCTTAGCTCAGATGGAAGGAAATAAAAGCTGTCCCTAGGAACAGATGGTGTTGCTGCAGGCTGCTTTCTGCATCTGACCCGAACTTATTTTCAGCTTTGAAACCTGAACCTGCTGTTCTTGGATGTCTCAAGTAATTTTTCTTTATTAAAACAAGTTGTTCCATGAGCAGCAGAACTAGTAAAGCTTCATTTCCTGCAGATTTTTGTTCCTTGTCCTGAACGCCCAGCCCACCCCTCTGGGCGTGCGGCAGCGGTTTGAAGTCCTGTGCTGTTCTGGGGCAGCTGGCTGTTGCTGTGATGCACTCTTGCCAGATCTCTCTCTCCCTCCAGTGGGGACTGCCTTGGACTTAGAAACTGATTTGGATCTGCAGAGCAGTGAAAATGCAGCTCATTTTGCAAGCTCTGTCTGTCCTCTTTTATAGCTGAGTGTGCCTCTTCCTGGGCAATACTGTTGTTTGATGGATTTGCTTTATTTTCCACACCTGCAGATGGAACAGTTGGTGCTGGTGCTCTCCTGCCCCTTGTCGATAGGTATAATAGTGTCCTCCTAGGACATGCGTGTATGTTGAGGATTGCAGCATGGGCTCCGTGTGCAGCACTTCTAATGCTTGCTGGGGGAACATGTGCCCAAATAAATTGTGTGGTCTCTGCCAGACACTTACTGTTGTGGCCCGTGAGGGTGGAGGATTCTCAATCCATTTACTACCGAGGAGAAAATTCCTGAGTCATCTGGTGCAAATTAAGATTTAGATCCAGCTTCAATCCTGGATGAGCCTGTGACTATGCTTTTAACTTGCCAAGAAAATGCTTGTTGTCCTTCAGTGAAGATGAGTCGGGAAGGCGCTGAGGGCTTGGCCCATAGGAAAGCAAGAGGTATGGAGTTTGCCCAAAGAGGAGCCTGGCAGTTTTGTTGCTCATTATCTAGCTTGCTTTGTTAGTGACAACAGCTATAGATTCTTTTCTCAGATGTCTTGGGCAACTTTTGTGTTAGAAACTTGTGTGAGACTGTGAATTCCACTTCCACGTACGTTTGTTCCATTAAACGAAGTACGTGATTGTAGAGAGACTATGACTTTCCTGTTTGCGTGTGAATTAAGCGCTTTATCAAAAATAGGTGTATAACAATCCAATCGGTCTGTGTTAGATATCCTATATGTTGTCTTTAAAATCCACCATACCAGTAAAATAGGATGAGAGCGCCATTGGTCTCCAGAGTGTAATGGTTGATGTGCTCTGCAGTCTTTGGTAAGGACTCTCTGTATAAAATCAGTCCAATATTTGTTTGAGTCAAACCATTAATATATGTCACCATTTACTACTACATGTGGTAAATTCATATGGGAAGAAAACCTTAGCACTTTTTTTGAGTTGTCTAATGATAATTCAACGTGACTTTCCTACAGCGCGTTTGTCTTGGCATCACTTTTTGTGCCTTTTTGGGTGCATAAGACTAGGCAGAATGGAGAAGGATGATCTTAGTCTGCAGGCAGAGCGTTATTTCCGTCGCCTCTCTGTTTAACCAGAACAGAAGGAAGGGCTCCTCACCTGCCTGTGGTACTTCAAGCCCAGTTTTAGAGCTGGGGATAAACTGCTTGGGAGGCTGGTTGTGCAGTATTCATGCTTTGTTTCCAGGCTGGCTGCCTGGAGATAAATTGTTTTCTAGTCAGGCTTGAGAGTTCACTAAACCATCACATCATCATCCCTGGCTTTTGATTCAGTGCCTCTGCAGGTAAGTTAGAAATTCAGTAGCCTTCTCCAGGAACAAGTGAAGAAAATTGGCTTAAGACAGTTATTTACCTGAAACGTTTGATTACACTTCACCTTTTATGTATGTATGTTGTGAAGGTGGAAGCCTTGTGTTCCCCGCTGTGTTATTGCTGGCTGATCGATACGGTTGCATATCAAAAAAAAAAAAAAAAAAAACCCCACCNTTGAGGCTGCTGAAGGAGTTCTTTGAATGAAATTCATTTGAAGTATTTGCCTTCCAGTTCACTTCTGAGAGAGATTAGTCTGGGTTAGCAGCAACAGTTTTGCAGATGAGGTAAAATCACTCATCCACAAAGGTCGAAACCAGTTATCTGTCCTAGCCACGCTGGTGTGCGCATACACGCGTACATTGACCTTCATGGAATTGCTGTTTGACTCCAGAAATAGCCTTGTGGTTAATAGTCAGTGGTCCACCTATGGGCTGAGCAGAATGTCAGAAATACTGATGAGACAATAAATTTTGCATCCAAAACCAACACAAAAGATTCAGTTGAAAAGCTCCTTCCTAGAAGTAGAGGTCAGGGAGCATGTTACGGAAAGAATTACAGATTTCTGTGAATGCTTGTAGTAGGGGGAGCTACAGATCCTTTTCTCTTGGGGCAGTTCTACCATCAGCTGTTGTTAGAAGCAATAGTGAGGTGTGCTCTGGCTGTATTGTTTGGTATCTGTGGGTGTTTGTTTAGAAGGCTGGGAACTTAACAGGTAAAATCTTTTAATTAATAAAAGTTCTTCCTTTCTAAAAGCATATGACTGTACAGCAACTGGTTAGTAGCTGAACAAGCGGGAAACGGTGTAACTCAGCTGCTCAGGGCAGAGAATATGTCTTATCATTAAATATTTAGCTGCCCTCACCCAAACATCTTTTTNTCTATGTATCTTGTCTGCAGGAGCAGAGGCACTGTTTTCCTGAACTGTTTAGGATGTGTTCCAGCTGCCAGAGGCGGCAGCCGAATTTACCTTCCAAACATGGCTGGGTTGTATGCCAGATTGTGTGTGTTGTTTCAGACCAATTAAGTCATGGAGCAAAATCTAATCTTGTCTGTAGCACTTGAGTTCCAACCATTTACAGTCATAAAAAGAAGGGAATGTAAATTATTGGAAGAAAAGGGGGGGTCTGGGGGCAGGAGAGTGGGATGGCATTTTGCATTCATGCGTGATGCAAGCCCCAGGGAGCAGAGGCGAGAAACAGCACTTTGAGAAAGTGAGTGAGCCACAGCGGTGAGTGGACGTGTAAAAAGTGACAGCAAATGAGATGAAGTGGGTAGATCCTGAGTAGTATTCAAATAGAAGACAAAACTGTTGCTTAGATCTTCCTTGATTTGTGTCTGTGCTTGATTCAAAAGTCTTCTTTCAATGCGCGTCTGCATTTTGTGTCTTGTTCCTGTTGCGGAGGCCACATTACAACATTGAAAGTATTTTATGTTTATATTAGCTTGCTGCGAATGTATGCAGGACAATCCTGAAATACCTGGCAGCTGTCATGTTGCTTTGGTGGTGCAAGTGGATGTCTTATACATACTTTAAAGTTATTTTCTTAAACTATAATTTTAAAGAGGTAAAACTGCTAAACCCCAAAGCAAATTTTATCCGTGCTTAGACTATAATAACCTTTAGGGGAGATTCTGGTCATTCAGGGTATATTGGTATACAATTAGTAACTCATCAAATAATTTTTGTTTTCCTCCAGATTGAATCCAAAGTGGTTTGAATATAGAAAAAGAAGAAAAAATTCCTGGGAATGCATGCATGGTTAGAGCTCGTGATACATTTGTGTCATTTTTCTTGTGACCGTGTTGTTTTCAGATTAACAGAATTTTACAGCATTTGCTTCCTGTTCTGAAGGAACTGCTCCTGCACAACAAATAAGGAAATATGTACTGACCTGTTGTTAAAGCATGTTTTTTTCTCTTTGAACTTTTCATAGGCTGGAGTGAAAGGGACATTAGGAAGATTAGTGGGAATTTTTGAGGTAAGTTTCAGACATTGAGGCTGTGAAATTTTGATGCAAAAAATTGTCTTGGAGTAAAAATCACTTCCTAGTTTGTGAAGTAAACTAGATAACTTGTTTGAAGGAAAACTTAAAATTCCCCATTTAAATAAAAATGCATGCTGATCCTTTCAGTGATATTGATCATCTGCAATTTCCACTTCGGTTGAAAGCATGAGTGATAAGCCAGCGTAGCAGGGAATATTCTCAGCGCCTTCATACCTTTCTTGCTGCCAAAAAATGCCACCCACCAGCTGGGGAGCGGTGGCTCTCCTTTGTTCTTTAGCGCCTGCCGTCACCCGTTGCCGAACTGGCCTCTGCAACGCGGGGGAGCGTGTGCGCTCCTGTTAGGAGTGTGCATCTCACTAGGACTCATCAGGTGTTACCATCGTCAACAGGTATCAGGCACAGCTCTTTTTACAGCTGTTCTTTCGTTAACTGTTTCAGAGTTGTGTGAAATAGATACAAATCTTTCCTGTGGGGTTTTTTTTTTGTTTGTTTGTTTTCCCAGCTGAGGAACTGATTTATAAGCATATCCATCCACCAAATACTGCCTCACAGAGAAGGAACTAGACTTTTTGGCTGCAATCCCTGTTATTACTTTCAGACCTCTCATTTAAAATGCAACAACTTTTAATAGCTAAGAACGAGGTACAATGTGAGGGAAATGGCATATAAGGTACCGCAGCATTATAGTGAGGCAGCGTGCAGGTTGCAGTCACCGTGTGCCCACCTGCCTTTTCTCCTTCGGTAGCTTTGTCGTTACTCTGTTCCCTTTGCCTTCTAGAATCGGGACAGGAAACACAGGACATATGTTTACGTACTTATTGTCACAGAAGTGTTGGAAGACTGGGAGGACTCTGTCAATATTGGTAAGCTCTTTGTGCTTGCTAGCATTTACTGGTTTGATGCAGACAAAACACGTCAGCTTAGCATCCCTCTGGGAGCTGGAATCCTTGTGAGAGCGGTCAAGAAAAGTTGCAATGGTGTGTCCTTTGGTTGCTTGGGAAAATAAAATTGTGGTCAAATTGATGCTTTTATAACCTCTGTGGCCCAAGAGAAGTTAATTCAGCTGTACAGCCGCCTCTACAGCAATTTTGTATTTAATTCTTGCACTTCAAGATGCTACGCAAAGGGCATGAGGAACTGTCCTTTCTACGACAAGAAGAGAATGTATGTGGGCAGTGTGGATTAATCGTTACCCGTTCTCTTTTGAAACCTTTGCGTTTAAATTGGAATCCCAAATGAAAATGAACCTGTTGTTCCGCACGAGGTTTGTCAGTAGCACTGTAGCACCTGCAACTTGTAGAAACTTATAGAAACAGACCTTTAAGATCATCGAGTCCAACCGTAAACCTGACTTTCCTCAGGCTGTGTACGGAAGAGGTTTTATGGGAAGAGTAAGGAATGAGTGCTGTCCACTAAAACTGAGGTTCACTTCCAAATTGATGGAAATTGGGTGGTGACTGGTGTGTGTCTTTGTGGATTGTCTTCAAATGAGTATCTGACTTGAATAGAAACTGCAGAAATAGCAAAATAAATGTGGTGGTTTTTTTTAAATTGGGAAATGCGAGGCCAGTTTGATTGGTTAGTGGGTGTACTGCCCTAAACAGATACTTGTCATGGGGATAGAGGAGCCTTTGATGTGGTGTTTGGAGTTAGGTGGCCCTTGAGATCAGAGAATACTGAGAGAAGATTTCCCCGTGTCTTTTGAACTGATGCTTTGCTACGCAGCGAAGTTATTCTTGCAGCATTAGTCCATGTGATAATGATTGAAAGCTAATCAACAGCAAAGTTGAAGCATAGAAAGGATTGCACCGTTTCGTTGCATCTACTGATTTTTCTTTCTGCCCACAGGAAGGAAAAGGGAATGGTTTAAGATAGAGGATGCCATAAAAGTTCTGCAGTATCATAAACCAGTGCAGGCCTCGTATTTTGAAACCTTGAGGCAAGGTTGTTTGGCAAACAACGGCACTCCTGTCATGACCACGACGTACTCTGAGAGCTCCATGTCTGACATCAGATGACTGAAGACGTCCCTATGAGAGAAATTTTGAAAAATAGACTGAAACGTGGATTTCCCTCCCCCCTCCCCTTCTTCACATGCCTCCTCTATCAAACAAGGCATGGGCAGCAGCCTGTGGCAGAGCAAGTGTTAAGAGCGCTGCAATTTAGTGCAAGGTGGGATTTTTTTTTGTTGGCTTTTTTTGCTCTTTTTGGATATGTATTTTGTAAAATACATTTTGTGCATGAAGTGCCCCTTTCCCCTTACACCGCTTCCATGGCCTGGCAAGCGAGGCTGCCAGTTTCGCCTCTGCCTTGTGTTCTGAAGTGTCCCATTTGTGTCATCCCAGCCATAGCCACTTTTTTTTAATTAAAAGACTTCAAATGTGAGATCAGCTCTTTAAGTCTTAGTCTGTACTGTAAGGTGCTGTTCAGACCTGTGTGGTGGTCACTTTCAGCGCATATGTATAAACTTTTTTTAGATGGAGAATCTAACATTTTAATTTTGCGGGAATTTTTTTAATCCTGGTCTGCTTCTGAAAAGAAGAGTTCATAATTAATCTGTTTGCCTTTTGTTCTGTTTTTTTAAAAAAATACACATTCTGTGACAGTGCTAGTGGCTGGGCCAGTTTACTCCCCATTCAGTATCTCCCGATTTAGTGCAGTGACACTTAAGTTGAGGGCAGAGTTTTGATCACCTGCAGACACCCCTGCTGCTCCGTTGCTTCTCCTACAGCTTCCGCCAATGTTTCTGCATTTACATCAAAATGAAACAAAAAGGAGTTGGTCTTTTAACACTTGGCCAAAAATAAATAGCCTCAGAAACGCTACGATAGAAACTGAATTTCATTGTCTGTGGTAGGAATCAGGGATTCAAAGTGGGGTCAAAGTCTGACAAACTGGAGCGTCAATCACCAATGCTGTTCTGCTGATCCTGCTGCGTTCTGCTGATGTCTCTTCTTGTCCACATGCCTTATACCGTGCTGAACTGGATACTTGTAATCTGTGCTAAAGCATCGGATTGTACTTGCTGAGTGTTACTGCACGAACCCTCGGTTGGATAACCATGCGTGTCCCTGAAAAGAAGTCCTGGGGGAAAAATTCAGGTGTTCAATCTCTTGTCCTGTGGTTCTGCAGCACTTAAAATTGCACCATGGAGCATGCTCAAAATGTTTAAACTCCTCCCTCCGTGAAAGGTACAGCTGACTCCCGAGCAGAATTGCTAGTTGGAGAAGTACACCGTTTAATAGGATAGTTCCCCTGATGCATTGGCACACTTCACTTTTTTTTTTGTTGTTTTTATTGATGTAAGTTTCATGCTGTCTTGATTTGCCAACAGTGTTGTCTAGTTGGGAAATAAAATGGGAAAGGTTGGGGCTGGGGGGTGGGTTGGGACAGGTACAAGTTTTGGGAGGGGCATTAATTAATCCCTGGCTTGGGACAAGAAGTAGTTGCTGAATTCAGTAACTTCTCCTTTGTCAGAGCATAGCCAAGATGTGAAATTAAATCTGCAGTACTCTTTTTTTTTCCTTTTTTTTTTCCTCCTCGTTATTTAACAGAAAATATTCTAATAAATACTCACTGTTCCAGAGTTTTCTCTCTTCCCGAGAAGCGCTTATATGAAAATCTGATAGAAATATCCATGGAGCCTGGGACAGGGGGGAATGGTATCCTTGCTGGTTTGGCAAGAAGCTGTTCATTTTAAGGTCCTGTTCTGTTCCTTTACTTGTTCTCCTTGCTTTCATCAGTGTGGAGTAGCAAGGCCAAAAGCAGTGCCAGTGATTGCTAACATGAAAAACCACGCATAAGAAAAAGCTGAGAGGCATTATTCAAGAAGTAGCTTGAAACTGAGCATCTGGAATTGAGCCTAAATTACACCAGTTCAGCTCACTTCAACTTAGAGACGAATGTACAATACTTTCTTACTCTGTGCTGATCGGCCTGAACCAAACTCTCCAAAGGGCTTGAATATTGTATCTGGAAGTGTACAAGAAATTCAGACAGTCCGCTGTTACCGAGCCGTGAGTGGCACCCAACACAGCCATCTACTGCCTTCAATTGAGTTTTTTGTCTTTACTGTACAGATCAGTATGTTGAAAATGCTTTGCAACAAAACAGCTGGTACTCCTGAAAGAGTAACTGCAGTTTTAATATCAACAGCATGCACACTTTTGTTTTTAAACTAAAAATGTTTTTACAGGGCTGTTAAACTGACAATTTAGGGTAGAATATTGTTAATGACTTGCTAATGGCTTATTTGTTTGGGTCAGAAAAATAAATTGTGCCAAGAAAGTGTTTTAATGTGGCATGAATTGATGCTGTTAACACAGTAACATCGAGTGGCTGATACTATGCCTTCTTAACTGGAAGTAGCTCCTGGGGTAGAAATAGCCTTTATTCAACAGATGCGGATTCCAAAACAGGCCTTAGTCCTGTGCTACCTGAATCTCTCCCTGCACCACACAAATTCCCGTCTTCCTCAGCATCTGAGGTTCTTCTCTAGTAACTGGTATAGCTGTGTGCCCTAGCAGTTTAAGCGATTTTATCCAAAATGATCTTAAATTGGTTTGGGACCGACAATCAAACTACCTTTATTAGTGACAGAAGAGTTGTTCTAAGGCGGCGCGCGCGCTCTGGGTTTCGCGGTACGGACTAGTGCCTGCTTGATTAAACTGCTTAGGGCTGCTGTCGTGACCAACTGCTAAAAAACCCTGTAGGATTAGACTCGGACTTCCAGCATTGCTAAAACTGGTGCTATATTGAGCTAGTGTTGGAGATAGTGGGATTCTTACCTCAAACGATTTAGCGTCTAGCCTGACCCCTTAAATCGAGCGTTACAATGTGTTTCAGCTTCCCATTGAGGAATAATGTTCTTAGTTTGGCTTCCGACATAGCTTTGATCTTACTTGGCGCTGGTGTGTTTGTAGGTAAAACAGAGGAATACCAAGGCTTCATTTAGACCTACTGCAAGTTCGCAGCAAATTTGTCAAGTCACCCTCAAGTTGCAGGTTTCAGATGCTTGTCTTGGTTCTCCGAAAGCCAGTTTGGGATAAATGCCAGGCATGTTGATGATGCACAGCCTCCAACTCAGAGGGGCTGCTGTTAATTACCTTTTGGCACACCTCTCAACCCTGAGGTCTCATCAGAAACTTCCAGCGTCCTCTGCAACTTCTTAGGGGTAATTTCGCTAATAAGATTACCTTTTCCCTTGCTGCTTTGCATACATGTATTTATGGAGTATACAAGGACACCTCGGTCTTGATATATCAAGAAGCAAGTCTGCCTGCAGCGAGGAAGAAGGGGAAAATGATCGGCCCTTGAAACGCTCGGGTACTGGATTTCTCTGTGCACCTAGGTGTCACCTCAGGGTTGCAAGATGAGCGATGAAGTAAGAGGAAGAGGGAGACCCGCTGCTCAGCGCAGGGAGGTTGTCTGAGCAGTTCCCACTCTTCCATGTCGATTCACTTCCTCTGGTATTGTCAAAATTAGAAATCCTCCTATAGCGGAGCTGCATCCTGCCATCGATTTTTTTTTTTTTAAACGTATTTGAGACCTTAATGGGAGAAGGGAAGTGCGTTCAGCACTTAGACACCACCACTTAGCGTGATTATCTTTTAAACCTCAAAATACTTATAAAAATCTGGATCTCTGTCACTGGAAGCGTTGGACAGACCAGCTTGGATGACTGCTGTGGCAGGAAAATGTTAGCTGCTGGTTTAAGCCGATGCTGGGTAGCGGGTACACTGGCATTTGTTGACTCCAGCATGGGAGCAGGAAAAAAAGGAAGACACCCCCGGGGTACCAATGTCTCCAGCGGCTGCTGCTTGATCCTTCCAGCAGGATTTGTCAGAGCCCGTACCTTTCTGACGATCTTAACTGATGCGTAAAACACAAGAGGCAGGTGGACGTCCCTCTGCAGAAGAGTGCCAAGTGTAATTAAACTTAGCGGAGCTGAAATCGTACGTATCGAGCTCTAGGAAGTCTCTCTCAAATAAGGTTTTGGTATGGTGGAACAGGGATTTCAGTGCATTGGTTAACGTCAGGTTAGAAATCGTGTGCGGTAGAAAATGTACAACCACGTTTGTCTTGAAGTGGTTACTGTAAGATGGTTTTTGGGTTTCAAATTTGACTTTGCTCGTGCTGAGGCTTTTCAAAGGCACGTCTCGAGAGGAAAAACCTTTTTTCAGTTAAAAGTAACAAGTAGCGTTTTCTATTTGGTGAAGCTTTCCCACAGTATTTAATAGGTGTGCCGCACGGCTGCGCACGCTGATATTCCTGCCTGGCTATGAGAGGCTGTGGTGTGACGCTGCCGGGCCCGGGAGGTGATGCCTCTTCCTGGGAGATGCCTGGAGAAGAGTGAAAGGAGGGGGTTTTTCCATTCTCCCTGAAATCCGGCATTCAATGCTATTTAAGTACTTTTGGTCGCTTCACAAAGATGTCTTTTGGTTTCTTCACAAAGATGGATTGTTTAATTCTAGACAATAGTTTATTGGTGACGGAGAAGCTCAGTATTGTTACAAAGCCAGGGGAGGCTCGTACCTCCTTTGTCTTTTCACAGTGTTTCTACTTCTTACCAGCACTGGCCGAGTTTTGTGCTCTCTTAGGGTTAGCCAGAGCTGCTCTGGCAGAGCTCAGCAAACCCTGCAGTGACTTCTTAGAGAAGTATGAGTATATCATTTGGCAAAACATTCGTTTGAGTTAATGGCTACTTTGCAAACTAAAAAATGAGATTTTTTTTTTTTTTTTAAATTGAAAATGCATTAGACTTTGAACGGTAAAAACTCTGTAGGGTGGAGGTAGTGACAGCTGAGAGGGTGCAGGACGCGATGGCAGTCTTTCTCACCGGCTGCTGTGCCACGAGCACTGGAGAGGGTAAATATCGCTCATGATTTTGAACTCTCAGAACAAGGCATGTAGCCTCTGAGTGGTTTTACAGCTGAGACATCTTGAGATGAATCTATCAAAGAGAGGGTGTCGGAATGAGGCTGTTCAGTAAGCGTAGGGCGGTTGCATCACCTGTAGCAAAAAGATAATTCAGAGGTTGGTGATGGTCAGCTCCCTTGTTTGTGGTTAATGCTGTTAAACAGAGCTGAAGTTGTAGACTGGTATTACAGATAAACTCCATTAGCCGGTAACTGTAATTAAAACCTAATAGAAGGGGATAAAAATTGGGGCTTTAATGGAGGGGCACTTCATAAGGAATTTAAGTTGCTGCGTGGATCAGATGGGGAGAGTATATCTGGCTTGTTAAAGTCTTGCTATTTCTTCCCCCCACCCCTTGCTCGTGTTCAGTACGGTAAGATGCAAGAAATACTTGGGAGTGGCCATTGGTTCTTGATAGTAAACCTGCTGTGATTTAACTGAATTCTTCTGTGTACGTTACACTATGAGAAGCTATTAGATTTACAGGTAAAGGGAGCCCAGCCAGGGCTCTCCTCGGATAACATCTCTTGCCTTGCTTTGCCGTGGGAAGGTGGCACAGACAGGTGAATGCATGTGCTGTCCCTCTGCATCTTTTTAAAATAGATCCTTTGGGATTTGTTTCTTTTTTCTTCCATTCTGGGGACGTGGTTCTTTCTTAAGTCGATTCAGTTCCAGCTTAGCAAGGCAGGCGCGTTCTCTAACGGCTGCGCTGCGAAATAAAAACGCTGAGCGGTGCTGGTGGGGAAGGAGCAGAGCCTTACCCTGGGGGGGTTGTGCTTCAGAGCCCTCCACCCACGGGTGGCTGTGGAAGGCTGCACCCAAACAACCTGCTGCATCTCCTCTGATGATGGCCTTCAGTCTCGCTGCTGCGGAGGAAGGTAAGAACTCCGGTTTGGGGGCTGGAAAGGAACTGCAATTCAGGCATTCACATCAGCTTTTTTACTCGGCAGATGGACGTGGTATGCACTGCCCGGATTTCTGCTGAGCAAGAGGGGAGTTTAATTCAGCATGATCTTGAACATGCCTTAAAGCAAACTCTATAAACTAAAAAAGTAAAAGGGATCGGAATCTGCTAGTGTTGCTTTTTCCCTTGTGCAGGCACAAAGAATTCAGTGGCTAAAAATGTGGGTAGGGAATGTCAGGAATCCTCTGTTCCCTTCCCAGATCTAGCCCGGACTTCGGGCCTCTGCCTCGGCTTTTCCATGCAGAAAATGTGTTCACCATTTTGCAACATGCTGGTTGCTCCAGAAGAGCAAAATACTTGAAGCTGCACAGATCAAATGTTTGCCTCTCCCAATTATAACAACTGTAGATTTTCTCGCTCATTCTCAGAAACACTGTTTTACCCAAGTGGATGTGTTTGTGCTTTTCAGACAGCCGGATGCAACATTTTTACCTGTGCAAAGCATCCAGTGAAAGGAAACATGGGCGATCTGGGAGTTTTGTGCGAGATAGGTTTGAACATTTAATTTTCCTGGAGTAGAAGCAACGGTTGGCGCTGATTCTCGGGGGAGGATCAAAATCTGTCGGTCTCTTCAGCCAAACTTGCACCAAGAAACGAACTTGTTGCAGACGCTTGTTGGCATGAAGAGCTCTTATCTTCTAAAGATACTCAGCGATGTTGTATAATTCACCGACTGCTCTGGTCCTGCTTTTAAATGACTTGGTTTCCCTCCTGGCTCTGTTCTTCCTGCTTAATAGGATAGCATCATCTAGTGGCTACGCCACAGCCTGGGGATGCAGGTGACCTTACTTCTGCTGTACTCTCTCATTGTGTCTCAGTGTTAGAGACTGTAACATACATACATACATATATATATGTATAAAAAATATATATGTTCCTCACTTCTCTCAGTGTTAGAATGAATTTAATACGGTTAGAGAGGACTCTCAGCTTCAGTGGTGGACGGTGGTGTGTAGATACGTGTAGTGTTTTACTGGGCGTAGTGTCATGAGGTCTGTACATAATTGAGAGAGAGGTGTAGATGGGTGAAAAAGAACACTTAACTGGATTGAAGATGTGTTTAGGAGATTTATAAAATCTCTTTTTGGTGCTAGTCAATAGGGGTTTTTTTCTTTCTACTTTTTTTTTGGTGGGAAAATGAGAATTTTGAAGTTATACTTGAGAAATCGGCTCTAGCATTGCCTCAGATTAATCTTGGGAGGTCCAAGAGTGTTTGCTGAACTTCCTGTATGTCCTATTTTCTATTTATTAAATCAGAAGGTCTGGAGTGATCACTTTGCATTTTCTGCTCAGTCTTTTCGTGAACTCTCTGTACCTGAGACTCCCTGGCAGCACGCCCGAGCTGGGAGAGCAGGATGCCCATCAGAGCCTGTGCCTGGCAGTGGGGTAAATAACCAGGGTGCATCACCCTGTCAGCAGCATGAGCTGGATGTCGGTGGGTATGGGCATATCTGCCTGAGGCCTTTCCATTCCTTATTGAACCGAGACGCTTCCAAGATCAAAGCTGCAGGGCTTTGACTGTCTCTTCTGTTCGCGTCTGGGCTGGTACGTTCGAACTCGCCTTCGTGACCAAGGATAAGACTTTGATACTGATCCAGGTACCGACCTGCACCGACCTCTCCCGCTTGGCGGTGCCAGCGTGAGCAGTCCCTGTGGGAAATGGGTTTTAAACCTTGAAGATGCTTTTCTGAGTCATTTGAGAGTCCAGCCAGGGGCCGGCAGGGGAAATGGGGCTGGTGGGCAGGGGCTGCCAGGGGAAATGCCACTGGCAGGCATCATCCTGGGATGGACGATGGCAGCAGCAGAGCGTGGTGAATGATCTCCCAGGGTTTCCTGCTCCTGTGTGACGTGATGGTGTCGGTTGGGATTTCTCAGTGGAGGCTCTTGTGCTGCTGCTGCCCAGCTGTCACATGGAGATGTCAGTGAGTTTGGAGGAGGAAAAACTGGTGGGGAGAGCAAGCTTGCTAATTTATTAAAAGAAGCCTGAGGTTTTCAGTGATTTTCAGGAAATCGGAAGTTAAATACTCAATTCTCCATGAATTCTAAGTGGTTTTGGACTTCTAATTCCCATAATCTGTTTTGCTTTATTTTTCTGGCTGCAGACTTCTGTTCCTCACTCCAGTGCTTTGTGTTTCTAATCTTCTGGTAAAGTTAACGTGGGTTTTTTTAATGATATATTAAGTTGAAATGGTTTGCAAAAACACTCTACAACTGCAAGGGCACTTTGGAAATCTAGCACTTCAGCTGATGCTTTTTCTCTTACTGACTTGGACTTGTTCTTACTTACGACACATTTGTTCAAAGTCAGATACATTCAGTAGAAAACACGTTGTGTCTTCTTTGAGGCTCAGATCTTAGTTCAAGCCTATGAATAATGCAGGTGCTCCTTGCTCCTGCTTATTCTGGGCTGGCAGGTGTCGCGTATACCTACATAATTTTGATCTTTTCATCCATAGCGTTCCCAGAAAGACTGGAGGGCTCGCTGTCCACTCCACGCTCGGCTCTGGTGTCATGACAAACCCCTGTCCCTCTTCTGCAATGAGTCTGGGTGTCTTTTGAGCCAGATGTTGAGCCGGTGGGAAGCTGCACTGATGTACGGCAGCTGGCAGTCTGGTTCCTTTCTCAAGGTGTTTCCTCTGTTTGAGCTGTGTGCGAGGGGGAGGTCAGCACTGTCTTTAGAAGATTAAAAAAAAATAAAAAAGAATCGTGGATGCAAGTTTGACAAGAGCGTAGGCTGTAATCTAGTGCCAACCAATAAAGACGCCAGTATTTCACACATGGCTCTGCTTGCTGCGTGGTCTCTCTTCTTCCCAGCACTGTTACCCACGTACGTGAACTTGGGGATTGGGCAATAATGTGTCAATGGAGGAGAAAGCCCTCCCTGAAGTGGCTTGGTGCATTCAGTCTGGAAAAGAAAATTTGGAGGGATGTCACCAACAGCCTGATGTTGAGACGGGCTCGTCTGAGTGGGGAGGGCACCCTGCAATAAATCTGGGGTGAATTTTAAGGCATGGCTTAGTCTCATTCAGATGTTTCTGGTCCTGACCAAGAGCCTCGCGGAGCAGAAGTGATCCTGACTCTGAAGCTGCTCATACCTATTTCACAAAGCCCTCACCGAGAGCCTTTCACGTGGAAATAGCCCCTTGCTGTGGGAGAGGCTGGGTGCCACCTGCACCGGGAGCACCAGCACCCACCGTGAGCTGGCGGTGACAGCCTTCGGCAGAGCGTGCTGTGGGTCGCTGCTGCTGCCCCGGCAAGGAGAGCAGTGAGGGCTGGAGGTGGAGAGAAACCTGTTCAGAGGTGCCATCGTAGGTCAAGGAAAAATAACGTGAGCTGCTTCAGACCCCGTTCTTAGAAATATCTGCTGTGTTTGTGCTCCACACGTGTGTGTGCACACAAATGATCTACGGAAGTCTGCCCACTTTCCCAAAACCCGTGGTCAGGCTCAGGGTGTCTCCAACCCTTTAGAGGTTTGATCCCTTCCCTGCCTGCCTGGGAAAGGTGAGCAGTGGGAAATGCTCAGAGGCCGTTGGAAGGCATTCAGGATCAGCACCAGGGCATGCTCGGGGAGCGGACAGCGCTCTTCGCACCATGGCAGGCTGCCTTCGGTGGGACCCGCTGTCCTCGCCACTGGTGGTATGGGACCACTCGGCACCTTCGTCAGCCTCCACATGCTCCAGCGAGAGCTGCTGCATCCCTTTGCCCCATGCTGTGCCTGGCTGCAGGGGGAGCCGGGTGTGCCGGGGGCAGCTCCCATCCCCACGGGTGCCCGACGCAGTCCCCTGGAGCCGTCCCTTACCCCAAACACCCCCGTTTCTCCCTAGCTTGGGGGCTGGGCTCTGCCGATGCCCCAGTGCAGCAGGTTTGCCCTAGGGCTGGGGAAGAGTGAACCGGCTTCGCCCAGGGCTCTGGTCTGGCCCTCGCTCTGCCGCGGTGGGGGTTTCTCCTCCTTTTGGGATGTGAAGCAAAATGCTGGGCAGGATCCACTAGCGTGCAGCCCGATCAGAGCAGCGAGGCTGTAAATGCAGCCATGGGAGCTCTCGCGTTTATCTGCAAAGCAAATGTGTCCTGGTTTGGAGATCCATCTCTTACCCTCTCCTTTGCAAATTCCCTTTGGGATCTGAATGCAACCAGGCTCCTCCTGCAGCACATTATCGCAACAAGGAAAAACAGGCCGGCTCGTGCACAACACCCTCATGTTCGCGGCTGTAGTGTGGAGCTGAGGGCAAAATTAATCCCTGCTGACGGCGGAGTTAGCGACTTCGTGGGCGAGCGGCAAGGCAGAGCTGGAGCGGGCTGTGATCCCACGGGGGCGGGCAGCAGCGCTTCCCCCCCACCTCCGGTATTTCTGGCCGGGTGAGCGGCCGGAGGGATGTGCTGGCTGGAAATCCAGCCACTCGCGCTTAGCTGCTTAAACAGGAGCTTAGCAGCTCAGCAAAGCTGTCCCCAATTATGTGCTGGGGGCCGAGCGGCGGACAGGAGGGGGCTGATGTCTCTCACAGCCGGTTTTGGAGCAGAAATACCCCGTGTCACTATTCTAGCTCTTATTGCCTGCCAAAAATTTGTCCCCCTGGCTGACCCCCCCTCCCACCGTGGTCATAAAAGTGCCACGTCCCTGGGACTGGTGGCGATGCTGCCCTCAGCCCCCCAGCATCCTTCCCCCACCCTGAGGGTAAGAACGGGGAGATTTCCCTGGGAATGAGCAGCCCCTGCGCTGCCCCAGCCTCCACTCCCCTTTTTGCCCATCTGGATGCTCTGGGCAGCGGTGGACGGGGAAAAAATATTCACCCGGGATTTGGGGATACTGCGAGTGTCCAGGGTTGCCTCTGGCCGTACAGAGGGGCTCGGTGACCCCCCTAGCCTGCTCCCAAGGCATGCCACTTCCCCCAGGACCCTGCAGGCTCCTCCAGCCGGGCTGGGCTGGCCGCGCGCTCCCGCTCGCTCACTCTCTCCAAGGAACTTTCCTGGAAATTGCTGGATTTATTTTTAGCCGCGGCACGGCCGTGCCGGGCTGGGAGAGGATGGGCAGCGGTGGAGTGGGAGGCCCACGCAGTGTTGATGCGCTCCCACTGCCTCAGCCGGCTCCTGCCCCGGTGGCGGGGGACTGGGGGGGACAGGGGGGTCCAGCCCCGCTGTGCGTTTCCCCCATTGCAGTGGTGCTGGCCAGATCCTGGCCCCTTTGTGCGTGAAGGAGGGGATGAGGATGGGCTGCAAGGAGAGCTGCTGCTGCTGCTCGCACAGGGGTGATGCCCCGCTCAGGGTGCAAGGCTCCCCCAGACCCCTCTCGCCGGTGCTGACCCCCGGGATCTGCCTCGCCAGTGCTACCAAAATCCCTGCTCCCACGGCGAGACGGGCACTGGGATAGAGGCGATGCTCCTCCAGCTCCACGTGGGGATGGGTTTGGGGAGCGTGGAGGACCAGGGGGGCTGAGGCTGTGGCTGGTTTGGGAAGGCTGTAGGGGGCAGAGAGGGTCAACACGGACAATGGGACCAGTGGGACCACTGGGGACAATGGGACACTGGGAATGGCAGGTGTCAGGTGCTCTCAGGGTGGCTGGTGCCCTTTTCTGGGCAGGGGGATCCTCCCAGCGTAGGGATGAGCCACCCCGATGCCTTCCCACCCTCCGCGAGGGGCTCCGGCACCCCCCACTCCACACTGTGCCTGGCCAAGAGCATCTCCGCTCCCGCATCCCCAGAGTCCCCCGCAGCCAAGGTGCATCAGCATGGTCCCCGAGCCCCGTCCCTGGGCTGGTGCAGGGACCAGGAGGCGAAAATAACCCAGCGTGGGCCAGGCAGGGGGTGAGGGCAGGAGGAGGAGGACCCTGGCTGTGCGGCTGGTCGGCCTCTCTCTGGGCAGGTCCATCCCGGGGGCTGCAGAGCAGGAGCTGCTCTTCCCCGAAGCTGCCATGCCGCCGGCGCAGGATGCTCTCGGTGCTCTGCGGTGGCACTGAGCCCCATCCCGTCACCAGCCCAGGCACTGGGGGCTGTCCCCCCTCAGCACCGCCACCTCCAGACTCCTCTCTTCCACCTCGTTTCACTCGACTATTATTTTTTTTAGCTATTGGGAAGCAAAATGGGGCTCCTTGGTCCCTGGTGTCCCCCGCTCCCGCCTGACCCACTTAGCGGGGCCATCTGGTCCCCACACGGGCAAAGCGGATTAGCCCTGCATCTGGGAATCAGGGCTGGGACGCTGCCACTGCCCCGGGGCTCTGCCGTGGGTGGCACCGCCGGCACCGTGACAGCCCCGGCCCGGGCTCCCAGGGTCCCTGCGGGTCTGGCCCTGGGGGGATCAGCCGCAGCAGGAGCCCCCGGCCGGGGAGGGGACC
>WAAD01010890.1:0-11260 GCA_013389945.1 Fregata magnificens
GTTGTGACAGGACAAGGGGTAACGGTTTTAAACTACAGGAGGGTAGATTTAGACTGGGTGTAAGGAACAAATTTTTTACAATGAGGGTGGTGAAGTGTTGGAACGGGTTGCCCAGAGAGGCAGTGGAAGCCCCATCCCTAGAAACATTCAAGGTCAGGTTGGATGGGGCCCTGAGCAACCTGATCTAGTTGAAGATGTCCCTGCTCATTGCAGGGGGGTTGGACTAGATGACCTCTAAAGGTCCCTTCCAACCCAAAGCATTCTATGATTCTATGATTCTAATCATCACAATTATTAGCTCCAGATTTCCTTGTGTTGTGGGATACAAAAGTTCAGGGAAAAATCACTTCCCTCAACTTTTTGCTATGCTCTTGTTGATAACCCAGTATGGTTATGTGTAAGGTTTATTGTGAGATTTACCAGATCTTCAGTAGCTGACTCATGTTCACCTTGTTGTCTGCCAGGACCCCCAGCTCCTTTTTGTCATTCATTCAAGCTTTGTACATCCCCCCCCATGTTTCATTTTAGGATCTAACCCTGTTATCGACATCACACATCACTGGTATGGGAATTCAGAGCTACATAACAGAGCTGGGGAAGTTTAGAGCAGCCCAAGAAGTACGGAGTAAAATGATCAGGTCAAGGCACTTATTGTTTATCTTCTATCCCAGCAATCCCATATATGTTGTAAGACCTGGAGCTTTTACAGAGTTCAGCTGATATGGTAAGGTTAACTGATGCTTTTGCTCCTTCTGTCTCATTATTATACACCCCTTGTTATGGTTGAACATATCTAAAATCGATAAAGTAACTTGTCACAATGAAAGTCACATACTTTGTATCTCCCCTGACCAAAGGCCTTTTAAAGGAGTTACAGACACAGAATGTCTATATATCTCATCAATGATTCAGCTTTCACTTTAAGGTAAAAACACCCTTACTTCAGTCTGCGCAGTCTGTGCCTATGGCACTAATAACATCAGTAAGAGTACTTAACAGTAATACAGTCCGTGTGTTAGATGTCAGTATGAGTCAGCTCAGGAACCATACCTGACTCAAGCTCATAGAAGATGATTGATGATGCATGCATGAGTATGCTTTTCAGAGTAAATAAATAAATACATAAATGAAAAGTTCTTAATAGGCAATTCAAGTGCTTCTTGCAACACAGCTGCAAACACTGCCAGCCAGATGGAAAAAAGGCACAAGTGATGATGTGGACTCCAGAAATTATGTGCCTGCCAAACAGCTGAATAGAGAGGAATACAATTCCTCTCAGTGACAGGACAAAGAGAAGACAGTATTTGCTGTTGTCACTATACGCTGCTATGAGCTTATGCCTCTGCCTTGCATTTTGATATACTTCATTGCTATATTTTAGCCATTCTACTTTCACAAGTTGACAATTCTGGTGATTGGGGGTTGTACAACATTAATAAGGCCAAAACAGTCTGTATGTATTTACAACATCTGAGTGTGATCACAGATGTGGATGTTGACTGCTACTCTCTGTCATATGCACCAGCTCGCTTTTTTAAGATGACTATTTCATCTTTTCTTCTGTTCTTTTTCTGATTTTCCCTCATCCCAAGATACAGATTTTCGGTATTAACTGCAATTGAAGGTTCCGCTCTCACACATATACTGCCTTTGAACAGTTTTTCTTCTAGGTCTGTTATTTTACTATGAAGCCATGCATGTAACAGTAAGATACCCTGTGCTCTCATACCAAAGTCTCAGAGTGCAGGATTCATCTACCAAATGTGGGGCTTCATTTGGCCACTCTTTCCAGAAAGTCAGCAAAGTCAGTGGTGGCTTGATTTATCTTGTTCTAAAGTAGATGTCTAAAATAAGTCAAAAGACTCATGTTCTGGGATTGCCTATTTTTCTTCATTGACTACAACCTAAGCTTAAGGTGACTAGTCTAGATGCAGACACCTACACAGTAAACACCTAATTACCTGAGATGAAAACCACTCAGCATCTATGACCAGTAGTGAATAAGTCTAGAGTATAAAATGATTAAATATAAGAACCTAAATTCTCAACGGTATTCTTATTTGATGAAAGGCATTGATTCCTTTTGAGATGATGGGTTTTTTTTTTAAACAGTTGTTGGGCAATCTTAATTCTTGACAGTGAAATGCTGAATGGAATGGGATTTTTTCACTGATTTTGAAAGTGTGAAGTTTTAAGTATCTGATTCTTTTTTAACCAAAAGCTTGCATGGTCGTTCATCGCTGGGCAGTGTGGGTGCTTAATGCTATGCTTGGCAATTGGCAACAGTGTGAGGCAGTGGAAAATAATGCTCTGATATTCTCTGGATTTTTTCACAGGGTCACATGAGGTTTTTTTTCTGACATACTCACCCTATGGTTACTCAGCCTTGAGATTGCTTTCTTGCAAAGATGTAGTGGGCTGAGAGTACTGTCTAATTTCAATTTTTATTACCTTCCTGTAACTTTTAATGATAATTTAAACCCTTAAATGTCAGATTTTAGGGTATATTTAGATAAGGTTAATGATCTGGTCTGGAGTTATTTTCTGATGGATATGAAAACTGTGAAGAGCAGCCTGTTTGACCTGTTCCCAGAAGAATTGCTGTTGCAACTGGACCTCTAGTTATTTCAAAAGCAAAGAAGGTCCTTTGCGGGCATATTGTTGTCACATTCACTAACAGGACAGCAGAATGGTTATGCTGATGCACCAACTTTACATATGACAAAAGCTATAATAATTTTGAATGTGCCTATTCCAAAACCCTAGGCAGGAGGTCATCCTGGTTTACTTTAGTTCTATAAGGGAAACAAAGAAAGAATAAGGGCCTGAGGGGTTAAAGGAAGAAGTCTCTAGTGTCTCACATGGGTGCACATGGGAACTGTGACTGTCTGGCAGACCTACTTAAAGAAGCAGAGGTCACAGTCACCTAGCTGTATGACTGCTTAATGATAAGCAGTATTAACTGTATTTCAGACCTGTCTTTTTACACAACTGTACCTACTACAGTTTATTAACTAAGGAAGACTATGCCCATAGCTATGTCTGTTGTCATGCATGTCTGTTTTCATGCAAATCTGCCTGCCACATATGATTGTGTCTCATTTTATATGTATCAGCCAGATGCCACTATTTAAGAAGTTTATGACTGCACTATATTTAAGGAAGTGTTTCCTCAATCCAGGTTTAGAGACACTGTTTAAGCAGACTCCAGGCATAAAATAAAGCCATTCGTCTTCATTGCTTGAACAGATATGAAATTATTTTAACATAGACCCAAGCAAATACAAAAATAATTTATAGCTACCCAAACAAATGAGAAAACTAAAGTGACAAAGGCAAATGATATGTTCACATGTACATCTTAATTCTAGGACTTTTTGACTTAAAAATACTTTTTTTCAACAATGCTGGGAAGTGTTCCCTTCCCCAGGGGAATCCTAATCTGAAGAGCTATCCTGAAGGTACATAAGGTAATGGCTTGCTTTCTCAGACTGAGTAGAAGCCACTCTGGTTGCACAGCAGTAAAGCAAAGAACAAAAATATTCCTTGCACTGAATGGGAATGAGTGGATTTTCCATGGAAGTCTCTTCTGTTCTAGGCAAGACTTCAAAACCAAAGTGCAAAGTAATCTGAGGATAAGACTCTTCTGGTGGTGCTTCTTTAGGAAGTCCAGGCTTCACTGTGATGCTTGTGGAGCCAGATCTAGTGGGCATGGAGTGGCACAGGTGATACATGTTGGGGAATTTTTATGGTACTCCTTGAGGTGAATTAAACACACATTTGTGCTTAAATATAAATATAAATATAAAATAAAATAGTGTACAATGCATTGAGCAGAGTCCTACTGCCATAAGTGGTTCTATAAGGAGTCTACAAAAATGTGTCACAGGCCGATTCCTTATATACCCTTGCACCAGCACCAATCCCATAAGCAGCTGCATGAGGCACCTCAGCCCACCCTTGGGTCCACCCCCTAGCGCAGCTCTGCTGCCCAAAGGTGGCCCCTGAGCACATACATTCCAGGATGTCTACAAGACATTGCTTCAGCTGTTTCTTATCACCAGGGGAAACTTCACTCCCTTACACGGAGTCCTTCCGTCTGTGGCATTCCTTCTTCCAGCCACTTTAATTCCTTCTGCAGTTGAGCCTTCTTGCCTTCCACACCTGATTATTCCTCAGTCACAAATTACCACTGCTGAGCAATTACAATTTGAATTTCCCCTTCATACTGAACACCTGATTTATAAAGTATGATGAGGTACAGGGAACCACTGTCCAGCTACAACTATTAGGCATAACTTCACTTTTCATCACCAATGAGAGTCATTAGGAGGAAGAGCCAAAATTAGTGGTTTGAGATATGTTATTTCAATGTTCAGCGCTGTTGCAGTGTTCAATGCTATTTCATATGTTATTTCAAGGGTAATATTGGCTATGTAGATGCTGCTACCCCTCTCAATTTAATTCCAGATGTTTTTATCGAAGAGAAAATAGAACAGGGTTATTTCTGCTGTAGAGGATACAATAAGGAGAACGCTAAAAATGAGCATTGGTTGCATTACAGGGATAGAAGTGGGTTTTTACAGCCTCTACTTATATAGAAATCAGACTATATAATCTGAAGAAAGCCCATCTGAGTTTATAAATCACACTTGTGATTTTATATTACCCATGGAAAAGCAAAGAAGCATTTTATTTCTAGGTGCAGAAGAGGACACATGTGAAGCTTCCAAGAGAAAACTCTTCTGCAGCCTGTACTGCAGAGAACACGACATGGCCAACAGCATGGAGAGATCGCAAATTGCTTTTTTAAAAGTATAATAAGAGTAACTACATTAAGTGCATTGCTGTAAACAGTGCAACCATGAGCAACTCCTTGACATAAATGGAGTAGCAAGAGAGAATAACCAACATGGATAAGATCAGAAATAGGCCGTTAAATGAAATTTGTATGTGTGTTTTTTGGCTGGTTTTGGTTTCAGTATCTAAATGTGGTGGGTTGACCTTGGCTGGCTGCCAGGTGCCCACTAAGCCATTCTATTACTCCCTCTCCTCAACAGGGCAGGGGGAGAAAATATGAATAAAAGCTCATGAGTCAAGATAAGGACAGGGAGATGACTTGCCAATTACCATCACAGGCAAAACAGACTCAGCTTAGGGAAATTAATTTAATTTATTGCCAATTAATAACAGAATAGGATAATGAGAAATAAGAACAAAAGTAAAAGCACCTTCCCCCACCCCCACCTTCTTCCCAGGCTCAGCTTCACTCCCAGCTCTTTTCCCCAACTCCCAACTCCCTCCCCCCAAATGGAAATAGGGAATGGTTTGCGGTTGGTTCATAACATTTTGTCTCTGCTGCTCCTTCCTCCTCACACTCTTCCCCTGCACCAGCCTCCTCCAGCATGCAGTCCTCCACAGGCTGCAATGTGGGTATCTGCTCCCCTGTGGTCCTCCATGAGCTGCAAGGGGACAACCTGCCTCACCATGGTCTTCTCCATGGGCTGCAGGGGAATCTCTGCTCCAGCGCCTGGAACGCTCCTCCCCCTCCTTCTTCACTGACCTTGGTGTCTGCAGAGCTGTTTCTCTCACATATTCTCACTCGTCTCTCCCAGCTCCTGTTGTGCAGCAGTTTTTACCCTTTCTTAAATACGTTATCACAGAGGCACTACCAACATTGCTGACTGACTCAGCTTTGGCCAGCGGCAGCTCTGTCTTGGAGTCAGCTGAAACTGGCTCTATCAGACATGGGGGCAGCTTCTTATGTCTTTTCATGAACCACCCCTGCAGCCTCCACCACTACCAAAACCTTGCCATATAAACCCAGTACACTAAAACAATTTGTGTTTTTCTGGACATAATCTAATCAGTTATTTTGAAATTTGAGTACTAATATGTTATTTAATATCATGAATTATTGAGAGAGCTGGAACTGTTTAGCCTAGAGAAGAGGAAGCTCAGGGGTGATGTGTACAATGTGTACAATGTGTACAATGGATACAAATACCTGAAGGGCGGATGCAAAGAGGACAGAGCACCCTTTCAGTGGTGTCCAGTGACAGGACCAGAGGCAATGGGCACAAACTGAAACACAGGAGGTTTGGTCTGAAGATCAGGAAATGCTTTTGTACTGCAAGGGTGACTGAGCACTGGCACAGGTTGCCCACAGAGGTTGTGGAGTCTCCCTCCTTGTGGGTATTCAAAAGCTGTCTGGATGCAGTGATGGGCAACTGGTTCTAGGTGACCCTGCTTGAACAGGGGGGTTGGACCAGATGATCTCCAGAGGTCCCTTCCAACCTCAACCATTCTGTAATTCTGTGATTCTGTGAATTGTAAAAAGTTAAACAACTTTTAGCCAGAGAAGTGATCAAATTAAAGAAGGCTCTATGGTGTATCTGCATTCCTCCTAGAAAAGTTTACTCTTCATGTCAAAAATTGTTTAAGTTGAAATTAGCTCTTAACAAAGTCTTCTCTTTATAGTAACAATAATTATAAGAATATAATTCTAAAATAATAATTTATAATGAATATATTTCATGCAAGAGAAGAAGATATAATCAATCAAAAGTGTAATTACTTTTGTTTATTTGAAGTATTTAGAGGAGTACTATTGGGAAAATTATACTATAAATTAAAAGACTAATTTTAAAGTGATACTAAGATCAATTATATTAATGTCCTCATAATTTTTACTAGACTATTAAAGATCCTCATTTTTTTTTCTTGACTATAAAGCTTTCATCTTTGACATCAGCATGGGGGTACAGCAGAAAAGTCCCCATTTCTGTAAATATTCTGGATGTTTATTAAAATAGAGATTATTACTAAGCATCTTCCTTTTAGGTCCCTAAACTCCAGATGCTGTTATTATTACAACTACTCTTTCCCTGCCTCTGTTGCAGTAATTACTGAAACGTTAAAGCCTATATACCTATATACACACACCTCTCTCTCTCTATAAGTATATACTACATTATCCACTGCTGCAGATGTGGTTTTCTTTTTTTTTTTTTGTATATTCACCCTACATAGCTCCATTGTGTCTTCTTGTAAAATGCCTTGAGTTGACAGTAGACACATGAATGGAGTTTGAAGCTACCAGAGTATATAACCATAGATAGTATATAATTACTATAATGTGACATATAAATAGACCTTAGGTTCTCTTACCTACAGTTATGGAATGTCTGGGTTTAACACTTGCAATTTCAGAAATGCTCTGAATTTTACACAAGTATAAAAAGTAGGAAATCCCTGTATTGGTTGAAGCATATTCTTATTCTGATTGCATTACACTGTTGCAGTAGCTAAATTACTCTATAGATTATCTTCAGAGTTACTGACTTGTTCTACATTCCCCAAAAGCTTAAAAAGACTCATAAATTCCCTCTTTATAGAGACATTCTAGAGCCTCCAGTAAATGAATAAATTCATATTGCATAATTCCAGTATATGTGTGTGTTTGCTAGCTGGGGAAGGTCAACTGCTGCCTGTTCTGGGAGAAAATAATTACTGAGAAGCAAGAAAGTGAGATCTCTTAGATTTCTTAGACCAGTGCATTCACATGCATGTTAAAGGCAAAACTATCATGCTGTATTGCAGCTGTTCATTGATACAGAGCTTTAACGTTAAGATTTCTATTCAAATAAAACCTCTGAATGTTTTTCTCATGCTGATGGATAATGAAGTTATAAAAAGCACACTCAGAGAAGCCAATGTCATAGCAGAAAAGCTAAACAAGCTTTTTTTTATAACTGTTCACTTCAGAGAAGTTTGAAAGTTTAACACAATAGAAGTCTTCATAGGGGAGAAATATGAAGAATGATCTCATGTTGAAGTATTGTTAGAAGGTGGTGATCCATCAGGACAAATAATCAGCAAGGACTAGATTCTCTTTATGCATAAACTCTGAAGAACCTTAATATGAAATTGCCACAGTGGTGACTATGTTGTATAACCTTACATTTAAATTAGTCTTGCTACCACAGGAAAGGAAGATGGCAAATGCAGTGTTATTTTCACAAAGGTCTTTAGAAGAAATCTGTAGGAATACAGACACTGGTCTGAGTACATTTGACTTTTGTACCAAGCAAAGCAGTCAGAACTATAATAAAGAATAGGATTAAGTGAATGTGTGATACCACAATGAAAAGTCAATACAGCTCTTGTAGAATAAAGTCTTGTAGAATAAAGACATCTTTTGTGATGTCAATGAACTTGTCGGTAAGGTTCATAACAGTATATATGGGCTTCCAAAAAACTTTTAATAGGCTTTTTTGGGAGAGTGGAAAAGTCCTGTCACTGATAAATAGTTGACTGAAAGACTGGAAACAAATGTAGGAAAAATGATCAACTCCTGTAATGGATGGAGGATAATGATAAGAATCCCACAGGTGTTTGTATTGGACCTGCGTTGCTCATTGTATTCATGAATCGTCCAGATCAGGTGTGAGAAGTGACGGATAGTGCTGGCTGATGACACATAATTATTCAGGCTACTCAAAAGTAACACAGACTGTGAATATTTCAGAAATCATATCATGAGTCTGACTGGCTATGAAATACATTTAAAAATATAATAAATGTAATGCTCACAAATAAAAGCAAGTGTACAAGGAGAAATGTAAACCTAACTGAAGATATACCACAGTGGACGCAAAATTAGCAACTACCTTGCAGGTATTCCATGCCCATGACATCACGTCCTTGTGAAAACATCATTCAGCAATGCTCTAAGATGTAAATTGAATCTTAGAATTTACTAGAAAAGGAATAAAAATAAAAAACCACTCATGTCCTGAATATTGGTGTGTAGTTGTAGTCAGACTGTCCGAGAAAAAAAGATAGCAGAAGAAAGAATGAAGGGAAGGGCAATGAAGATGATCAAAGAAAGATTTTTACTAAGCAAACCATCACAAAAAATAGCATCAATGCACACATGGATATATGATATAATGATAAAAAGCCAATGCATCTTATACAGTATGTACAGGAACATTTATTTTAGACTAGGACTTTTCAGCATGGAAAACAGAAAGATAGGAGGAGTAGAAGAGAGGTAGATAAAGTAATTAATGATATAGGAAAAAAACGCATAGGGAAAAGTTTGTTACCATTTCTCACATTACAAGTTGTAGGGAGCACTTATTTTCTTAAAAATTTAAAATAAATAAACCAAGTAAAAATGAATATATTTTTCACATAGTGCACATTTGCATTCTGTATCTCACTGTGGTAAAATGGCTTTTATGACAAAAATAAACAGTTCACAAGAATACTATATTAAATCACTAAAGTCATGGAGAACTATTAAAGCACAGCCATACAGACACAACCTCTAGATCAGGGAGGGCCTACGTTACAGATTGCTGCAACCTGACAGGACATGCAAGTAGTAATAGCACCCAGTGTTTGTCCTATTTCTGAGATCAAAACTGAACAACCAAGGAGTGTTACTTTCTCTTGTGTGTCCAGGGAACACCCAAGAATCTTCACTTCCAACGGGAATGGATGCATGTGCTCTTAATTGGTTAACACTTTTTTTCTGGCTACTACTGATTTTTTTGTAAAAAGATTAGTAGGCCAGTATCTTGACAAGACAGGAAATTCTGGGAACTGCCACATACTGAATAAGATCATGCAGTCTCCCACTGGTTTATACTGTATGTGAATTCAATAGAGAATAATTTTGTTTTGCGTATCAAGGTGACCTTGTCTGTCAAACTGCAGGACTAAATGGGAGAGATGATATGGTGGAGCAGTGATTGGCTAAAATGATGAACCACAACAGGATGCATTAAAGGAATAGAAGACCTCTTGTCCTTACGAAGGGAACTATATTCCTCACTGAGGCACTGAGCCATAGAGAATCCTTTCCTTCAGGCAAACCTTATCTCTACTGTTATTGCATTCACACCAAAACCTAGGGTTTCACTTTGTAAACCAGAATTATAAAAGGAAAGGAGTAGGTTTCCAGTGCATTCATGTTAAGTAATCAGCATCTTGTGAGTATGTTGTTTACCACACTTACAGTGTTGGCCTTGTTTATCACGCACTATTACTTCAATTGCATGTAACTCCATATAATATATGGAATGCCATATCCATATAAAAAGTAACTAAATAAGTTAGGTTAACACAGAGAGTTGTAGCTTAAATTAAAAATATGTTCTGATACTTAGCTGCATATTCTAAATTTCCTGTTTATGATACATTTTAACATATGAAAAGGCAAATTAGAAAGAGAAACAGTTCCATTGTACACAAATATTTCCATAAATGTCCCACTAGCAAAGAATCCAATCCTACCATCAAAATAACTGGTCTAACAAAAGGTAATGCTGCACAACACAAAAGGAAGTTGAGAAGGAAATACGAGCATCACTAAAATATTTAGGTTAGATTTAAAATTTGCATGCCTGGTACTATTAATGCCATACTAATGAACGATGTCATTGAAACAAAATGCTAATGGCAAGATAGTAATGGAGAAAGGCAGTGAAGTAAACAAAATTGACAAAATTAAACTGCTTCAAAAAATGCAAGCAAAAAATTATAACGAAAGAAGTAATCTTGCATACAGAAAGCCAGGTCTGCAGTTATTTCTGTGCCTGCCCCTAATCTGTCAAAACCTCATTCTTATTTTGCATTGATAGTGATTGTAGAAGGAGCATGGAAGTTAAGAGCTGAAAGTGTGAGGAATTTTCTTCTGCATGTCTTTATTTCAAACACTGAATAGACACTTGACATCCTGGCAGATCTGATCTTTACACAAACCAACTGTCTGACAGGGCCTGAAAGACACAATGTGACCAATGTTTGAAATATCTTTCAAAGCCAGAGCTAGGGTCATTCAAGTTAAAGGAAGCATATGTCACTCTCTGATATGATTAAGACTATCAGTTCAACTAGATAGAGAAAACTGTATAAATTCTATATTCTTTTGTACCTGGTGATCTCAAGGACAGTTTTGAAGTTGTCTAAAAAATGTTCATTGCTGCATTCAGTGGAAGAACACTGAATTCTAAAATTCTGCAACTCTTCATCAGCTGGAGAGCAAAATCACTTCCTCAGGTTCTGTCTATATGACTCTCAGTGAAATACTTAAATTCTGGATTACATCAAGGAAATTGTTTTAGCACTATGTTTCACAGAGGATAGATGGGACCTGACATTAATGCTGTGTGCTATCAAAAGAATGAAACTGGATCCTTGTCAGAAACACAAGAGGAAATATACTGTGTAATAAAGAAAAGTTGTC
>WAAD01010890.1:12538-38876 GCA_013389945.1 Fregata magnificens
ATTAAAGAGCAAACAAGTAAAATACAGAAACAGTCTTGAAAGTCTGAACTGGAACCCAGGACTCATTCATAGTCTACAGGTCTTCAGTCCTTTGCTTGATAAATGTTTGAGAGTTCTTCCATATAGTGGCACAGTTTTATTGCGAGGAATAATGTCTTACTGTTTAAATGCTTACATTCTTTATTGGTTCTGGCTTTGTAGCAATGACATGTTTCTTGTTCCTTTTATCTTCTCACTGGGTTTGAATCACTACTGTGCCTCTCTAATCTAAGACTGTAGCTTTTAGTAATGCAGCAGTTCCATTACCAACAACTATAATTGGAATTATGTCTCTATCTTTTTAATGGTGTTGTTTTTCTTCCCTGATACTCCTGCAAATCAATATTAATGTGAATATTTAAATTTACAAAATCTGCACTTAGTCTATTTGAAGTATTAGATGAAGCTTGCAAAGCTGTTCTCTTATTCAGTTCCTCCTCCCAACCTAGTCAAGTTAAAACCATAGAAAAGTGTCAGGTTTGTGATTTATTCTCAAAGCTTTTAGCTTTAATAGCCCAGTGCTGTATGTTAAATTATAGTTTTTTGTGAAGTAGTGAACATATATGCTCCTGACGTGCATAGGAAATAAATGCACTATTTGAGTGAACGACAGATTCTTAGACAGAGTAAGAGAAGGGATGAAAGTTGGAAAATACATTTAACAGGTACTTTTACAGGGAGCTTTGCCCCCTACCTTTAATGTCTCTTCTTTCTGGGGAAAAAAGAAAACCAAAAACCCTAAAGCTTCAAAAAGTAAACCCTGCTTTTTCTGAAGCCTCTTTTTCATCTTTCTGTTCCCTTTTCCTATCTCCAGGAAATATATTCATCCTTTAAACGTTCAGGTGAGAAAATACTGAAATACATTTCAAAAGCAAACAGTTTGTTATTTGAAAAGAATCCTCTCCAAGCTTCTCTGGGCGAGCTATTCTATACACACGTAGTGTTGTCTTCGTTGCATTTAGTGATGTAGAGGTTGCCACAACAAATGGCATGATCAGAAAAATACTCCTCTCATCTGAGAAAGATCGTTGTTTTTTGGAGGACATTTGTACTATGCTTATTTAAGCAGCAGTCCCCATTAATGTCTGTGAGCCTGTCTTCGTGGATCTTTCACCCATTTACAGCTAATTCTTGTTTGTTATTTATTTATGAAGTAACTAGTATGCAAAGGGTCCACTAAAAATTGGGATTTAGTATACAATTAATCCAAAAGAAATCCAAATCCCTCCTCAGAAGATGATAGGACCAATTCTCCAAAACATTATGTGCACTATGTTCAACCAGGTGTTCACTTCCCTTAGGCTGAGGGGGATGCTTTATGGGCAATGCTGATCACAGCCAAAATCTTTGAAGGATCCAGACCTCATTTAAGAGTGAGAACGAGAAAGAAAGTGCTGTGCAATGGCCTATAATCTGAGGCTGAGTTTTTGGCTATACCTAAGCTAGTCATCATTACTCTGCCCCTTCCAAGTGGCACGTTTCCTTTGCACTTGGTATGGTGATTGTGTTACAGCATGTTGAGGAGACTTAAGGAGCTAAATAAGGAGATGATTATTCCTTTTTTCATGCTTCATCCCTTCATCAGATGGTCAGAAGATCACCGGAACTTGCACAAGGAGAGAAACAGGAGTTTATGGCCAAGAGTGAGAGATAGCCAGCCAATTTCAGCAGTAGGTCTAGCTCTCAGACTAGCTTAGCTGTGACATGAATTTGTACCTGAAATACTGAAGGCATTCGAAGTACTGAAAATCTTAACATACAGTCTGACCAGGCAGCTCACAAGAGAAGGATGCAATGACACATCATCAACTGACTTTGGCCAGTTCCAAAGGAACATCTGGGATGTGTTTTAGGGTACTCTTTACAAAGGCTAATGTTAACTCAGAGAAATTTATTTCTCAAGGATTCTCCTACACGTAATAGAAAGAGAAAGAAGGGGCAGAAACTGTCCTCCAGAAGCACATTTGGAACAACTAAAGTAAGTTTCTGACTGGATTTTCTATCAGTTTCTATTGATATGTATAATTAGCCTTATTTAGTTAACCTGGAGTACAGCAAGGAAAACAAAGAACACTAATGCTAATAGAGGTCCCACAGAAAGTTTTGAACCATAGCAAGAGAAAAGCAAATGCTTAGAGACAAACAACTCAGTTAAAATATCAGGAGAGTCAAGGTTAAGAAAAAGGACATTAACAGGGGAAAATAGGATTTGCAGAAAGGATATTGAAGGGAAGCCTTAAACCAGAGGAGAATGAGAAAGATTCTGGACTTCTATGAGCTATTGATCAAAACTTGTTTCCAAGATATGAAGGAGCTGAGGCATCAAAATGCCTGTAAGTTTTATTGGTTTTGCTGACATCTCTACAAAGTTATTTTGTAAGCAAAACCAGACATGCTCAAATACCTTTGTGCTCCATGATTCATTCACCATATGCCTTGGAAGATGTAACCTGTACCTGTCTCCTCAAGAATAGCATCTTCTCTGAGCATTTAAGGGAACACTCAGGAAAACTGAAGATGTTTGAGAGATGTCATTAGTATAGTGTCCTAACTTCTTGCTAATCTCAGTAAGCTAAGGACATGTGAGTTTCTGTGCTATGTGCGTTTTGTGAAGTATTCAGTAAGAGAAATTCAAGCACATCTATGACACTTCTCTTCCCCTAATGCCTGGTTTCTAGGTAACACAGTTTATAACTCAGCAGAGCAGTACAAAGGGAGCTAATTCAGATGGTATGAAATATCCTGCTTATTTGCTTTCTCCACACCGTTGCAAGGACAGGATAGCATGGAAGATTCCTCAGCCTCCTCTCCTTCAGGCATGATCTCCTAAATGATAGACAGATACAGTGCAATGGAGACGGCCAGGGCATATCCATGGAGAACAGACTTTCCTATTCACCTTTGAGGTTAGCTGCAGGAATTATAATCTAGGTCTGGGATTTTATTTAGTTAGCTACTTTTTAGGAATATCAATTAGTATAAATGCTACTTGTCCTTTGATTTCAAAGAGCATGTTATATTTCTGAACTGTAATTGAAGTATACAGTTTACATTTAGAGTATTTTCTAGTTGCCCCTGTCCTATTGACAGTGTGTTTTCTATTAGAGTCTTAAGTGCATCATTGTATTTAACTGCTACTGTTTGTTACAGATAGTAAGGGTCTGGAAAGAATAGTAATATACAGGTAGCAGCTGATAAAGTATATATAATTAGCTTACTACCTGAGACTCAAAGGTTACTAAGCTTGCTTTCTGTTCTCTTGGAGGACGTAAAATATGTTTCATCTTATTTTAGTGGTTCAGTAACAGTGCCTATCACTTCTATTTTTATTTATCAATGTATCACAAAGTGGCAAGATTTTTTAAGTTACAGATTATGCAGAATATATCAGAAAAGTACAATGAAAACAAATAAAGCTCTGCTTCCCTAGAAGACTATGAAAGCTCTGCATTTATTTGTCCAGGTAAGAATAAAAAATAATGGACAGCAATCCCTGGGTTTGTAAAATCCTAAATATCTTCAACTATTCTGTAGGGGGCAGCAGAATCTAAACAAAATAAATATTAAAGTTGGGACGTAGGGGGAACAGAAACACTGAATTGCCTGTTTTTCACAGTATGTAGGTAGGTAGCAATGTACCTGAATTGCTACAATATTAGCAACTTTCCCTAATCGTTATTCTTTAAGTTAACAAACACAGGTTGCGTGCATTTCTTTTTATCTATTCTCTGATTTTGTATAAGGAACTACTGAAGCTGAACAAAACCAGTGAGATAAAATTAACACACAAATTGTTTTTTCCTACCCTTGGGCAGAAAAAATGCAATTTACAAGGAAAATGCAATTATATATAAATATTTATGAAACAAAAAAAGTCAAACAACATCAGTGGGGTTTTATATATGTGTGAGGTAGCAAAAATAATACCAAGTTACACTATTTGATTAATTATTAACATTTCCACTGCATCCCAATGGGGAACTTATTCTGGAAAAGGAACATTTTGCTATTTGTTATTGTCCATAATTAATTTTTAAGTTGCAAACTACAGCACAAGTAAAAGAAATTTAGTTTTTAATTAACCAATAATACAGATCAGTTCTACTTTTTCTGTCATGAAAATAGTGGAATTAAAGGTACAATACAAGGACTTCTTTTCCCCACCATGCACAGTAAGGTTTTAGTAGAAAGAAATTAAGAAAGCAATGGGGATAAATTATCTTCTTTATTATTCTGTGGGGAGTATCTACTGTGGTCATAGGTTTAAATTATATGACTGTAATGAAAGGGTAAAATTTTCATTTAACAAGACATCTGGATCAACCCTATTTAATCATGTGACCTGAAAACTGTAGAATACATTACCTTTCACTCTTAGAGCTGTGGGTCTTTGAAAAAATATTTGACTGTGTAGCTGAAGAGAATAAAGTGTATGCAGTATCTGCAGTTAATATCCTTCTGTTTTAGTCTTAATACCTTGCTTCACAGTTTTTTTGTGAAATAATGTATTAGACTTTCATTAGTGAGTTTTCTGTTTATTTATTTCTGCACCACTTAAGTTGATGAAAGACTTCTGAAAATCCTAATGAGGAGTTGATAAAATTACAAAAACTACCACAATTTCAAAACAACAATAGCAGTAGCAGCAACAACAAACTTGCACACGGTAAAATATCATCAAGGTGACACAGTACAGCTACAAGACAGTTTGCTGACACTTTTAAAAGCATATGAATCGGAGCATTATAATAGAGATTTCAGCTCTGCAACATAGCACAAACATCACACTTAATTGTAAATTAAAACAAAAATGTGAAGTAGTGATCTACTTATAAAATGACAAACAATGCTGAGCATGCAGTGGGAGGCAGCTATAAAGGCTTATATCTCAATTTAAGTACCTGACACTGAGATGACTGCTAAACTGCCTTCCTCCACTTACTGTAATATGAAATTATTTCATTGAACCTCAATAGCTTGCTTTTTCTCGAACTGCTGAGATTTGAAATAAAACCTTAAGCTGTCTTGCATTGCAGCCATTTTATAGTCCAAGGCAGTGATAACAAACTTCAGAACATTTGTAGAGTCTGTTAGCCTAATCACCACAGCAGATTTTACTTTCCTCTCACAGAATAGGTATTTATCCAGCCAGAAATGAACTTTGTAAGGAATGAATAGAATGAAACGATTTCCACAGACCAAAGATAACATTTTTCTCCCTCCATATCGTGCATAAGATCAGGCAGACATAGCCACTGTAGGCCCAAATATGTTTTCAATGGGTGTTTGGTGTGGGCAGAGTGGAGTACCGAGTCCCTGGAGCCTACTATTCATTAGTGAGGACAGATACAAATTCTTCTCCTCATTCCCAAAATGTGACATTCCCTGAACTGTCTATCAAATTTATATGATAAGTACCTTATTCAAGGACAAATCTGTGTCTTAGAGAAAATTATAATTTTAAAGTGTTACCAAGCTTTCCAGTACAGAAAAACCTGAATTTTATTTAAATTACTGCATTAGGTAACCAGACATGCTTATGAAAAAAAAAAAAAAAGTGTTTTTTATTTACTTGAAGCATAAATTTTTCTATTTAGAATTTAAAATCAAGATAAATACTCAAATGGGACAAATAGGACTTTTCTAATCTCTAAAATAATTTCTTCTTTAATTTTTCCCCCAGTAGATCTTGGAGATTGCTGAAGGGATGGACACCCTATTTCAAAAAACTTGAAGACTGGGTAGAAAGATGATGATGATGATGATGTTGTTGTTGCTACTATCAGCTTTTTTCTTTCAGACTTGAAAAGTTTCTTTCTTTTGTCTGGTATGTAAATCCTGTAAAAATCTGATCTAAGAAAAATATAACTTTTGCAGTTTGTAGATTTAAAAGACTGAAAGGGACTAAATGGTCATCAGCACTGATTTCCCTCTAAAAACATTTAATCATCAAATCAGCAGAAATGTGTTATAATAGATTGGCCTCCCCAGTTGAGAACTCAACTTCCTTATGCTATGCACACAGGAAGATCCTAATCTTTCATCTCCAGAGAGAATGTACTCATACTCTAATGTGAAAGAAACACAGTAAATGTTCTTCTGGTCACCAAACTTCCGCATCTTCTAATAATCACATACAAGCATTTATGTATGGCTGATAGCCACAAGGCTCAGTCTACCTATCTCAGAAAGCCATGGGCAAGGAGAAACTCTACAAACCGGTCATATATAGGAGACACTTTGGCTGTGTTAAGGGCTTCTTTGTTCCATTGTAGGATAGCACTGGGCTAATCATCAAAACTTCCAGGTCCAACCTTAATGTCCCTGTTACCTCATTTCCTTTCACAGGAAGGAAAGGACACATGGCTTCACCATCGCTCGCACAACCCACCATGATCATGGGAGCCACGTGGACAGCAGGGGCTCTGGCCTGGCTGTGTATGATTTTGGTAAGTCTAAAGCCTAACTACAACTTTTGGGTAATGATCTGCCATGAAGGGCAAGGATCCTTTTAGCCTTTACATATGGAAATGGTAAATTGTACATAATAATTTATATCACATTGTTTCATCCTTTTACAACACCCATGTGTAACAACAAGACTATTAGGAGTCTAGATACTCTATATATGCAGCAGGCACTGAGTAAGACTCCTCCAAAGACCTACTATTAAGCATCTTTATAGTTTCATTTTTTCATTCCTTGTATGCTTTTAACATATTTTAACAGATTTCAGTGACAAATAATCTGAATTATATTTCTGAACACTTCACATTCATACATTTTATGAAAAAAAATAATAATAAACTGTTCTTCAAACACAAGATCAGTTATCCCAAGTCAAACTTAGCTCAATAGATTATTTCCATTGCTAGCTAATAGTAGAACAGTGGTAGAAAAAGAGCTAGCCTCTTAAAGGGTGTGCATCAGCCACAAGCATTTGAAAGTTTTCAAATAACTTTTGGTTTATAAATTGCCTGCAAACAGTCCATGGAGTGTAGCCAGCCTGGCATGATTAGTCATACTCAATATTGCTGATACAAGAGATTAAAAAATTACACTTTTTCTAATAGTCTTTCTGTTTTTCATCTGTTTGTTTGTTTGTTTATTTAGAAGATTCATATCTCCTTTGTGTAACAATTTCTATGATTTTTATTTTTCTGAAGCCAGTATATTTGCAGCACAAGGTCTACTGACCTTAAGATCATTAAATATCTCTTTCTTCTCTTGTGCTGTGCTCCAGGAAATGAGTCAAATGATCAAACCTCACCATGAGTCCCTGGTTAGCTGCTCTTGTACTTTAAGGTAAGCACATGTTTATCTGCCTCACTGCATCAGGGTCAAAGTGTCTAGCTCTAAGCAGCTGCTGACATCCTTTGTATGTAACATAGCACCGAAGAACACAGTATTCTGTTGGACTGGACCTCACTTCAAACTGTCAAAATAAATAAGCAAGAACAATTCATTAACGTGATTTTTCATTGTCCACAGGTATGAGTCTGCATATAATATATGGTTATACAGTATTGTATATGATGTAACACTGAGGGACAAAACATCTGTTTCAACAGATATTACGGGCAGTTAAAAAAATGTGCCAAGATGTTTGGGAAAAGCAAACACAAAAGATAAAAATGTATGTGAAGTTAACAAAGCAAACATATGTAGGGTTTTAAAAATTATTATTTATCCGTCTTGAGAGAGCATAGGTAGTGTTAGAGAATTCTTCCAGCTGGGTTTTAAAATTAAATCATTAGAAAGTTTGTGTGCATAAGGATCTGGAAGTGTCAACAATGACACAGGAGGAGGGGTGTAGCAGTGACTTCAGAACAAACCTACATGAACCTCACTGAAAGTATCTTTCTGCCTCTGGAATAAAATATGGTTTAATAAAGTATTCAAAGATTCTTTCTATGTCCAACCCTCTTTCATTTAATATCTTCCTTTTCAATCCATACTGAAGGTTCATAGACTCATAGAAATCCAAGTCTGCAAGAGAGGACTAAAAATGAGCCAAGCTCATTCATGGAGGGACATTGTTGTCATTATATCCTTTTGTCAGCCTTTAAAGTCACATTTGGGAGAAACATAAATAAATGAAGAAAATGTTAAGATAGAAATGGAAGCTCAAGATGGGTTGCAATTGCACAAACAGAAGGTCCTTTACAAGCAGAACCTGAGTTTTGAAATAATAAAATTTGAATTTTTTTAACTGTCTACTGACCTCACTCAAAATCTATAACTAGTTAGGGGACAAGGAGAACTTTAAGTGCTGAAAAGGAGTATTTTTTCTCCTTACTCACATATGCATTTCTATTCAGAGAAGTAACTACATGGTTAGGCATTGGAACAGGGTCCCCAGATGGTTAGGCATTGGAACAGGCTCCCCAGAGAGGTGGTGGAGTCGTCAACCCTGGAGGCGTTCAAAAAAGGTATAGACGTGGCACTCCAGGGCCTAGTTTAGGAGTCATGGTGGTGTTAGTTGATGGTTGGACTTGATGATCTTAGAGGTCTTTTCCAACCTTAATGGTTCTATGGTTCTATGATTCTACCTTATGCCTCTTTTTTTCCCCTGCATCTTTCACTTAATTAAAAGGGTTGCAAGGTGGTTCTCTACTGATCAAGTGTTCCTTTGCAGGTATGTTTTTGCACAAGGGTTTTTGTTCCTGTTACTGTTCTTCTGTCTGCCCAGGACTAAAATACAACAAAAGGAACACAAATGAGACACATGGGTTTCAGGAGAGCCATATTCAGGTCCCTTAAGGGCTGTGATTTGAGCACTACTGCCTTAGAATATCGTTGTCTGAGGCCATAAGTTTTCTGCGTGTTGTTAGAAAGCCAGAGTACGCATTGAAGAGTGTTCTGCTTTGTATTTTCACTACAGTATCCAAATTCTTGAAATAGAAATTCTTCACCTAGAAATAGAAACAAACAGAAATAAAAAGTCACACATATTTAATACTTTTTAAATTTTCAATTAACTAACTTTTTTACGGCAAGGAAGGACTTCATAGTGAATTTCTAACATTGGTTGTGAGGACTTGTTTCCAAAATTGATAGAAAATGCACCAAAAGGGAGAAACCTCTTTTGTTTAGCCTGCACATAAAGTAAAAGTGTCAGCATAAGGACATATTCACAGTGACATTTTCCTCCAGTTTTCCAAAAGAATCTACTTCAAAGCAATATATTGATCATTTTAGAAAGCAAGATGCTGTATATGAATTTAAGCTAATGTCGTTTTTAAAACACTGTCTTACCTCCCTGAGGAGAAGTAGCAGATATTGTGGCTTTGACAGATGATGTTAAAAAAAAGGAGAAAATTATTAGGCTATACTTATCTAAGTATATGTTACCTATCTTTACTTTGTATACCTCTCATGTATACATATGTATACATGACAGATTAAACTATGCACATATATATATATATATATTTAAGCAAAATTAGCCTGTTTTCCAAAGAGATATCTAATTTAACATATGGACATAAAATCAACTTTGGTGGTTCAGAACAAACATCCATCTAGCCTACTACGTTGTCTCCAGCACTGGTCAAAAGTGGAGGTGTATGGAAGAATAGGAATAAGATAAGGCTATACTGTATTCCCTCTAAGTTGTTCTCCCTCTCTCTTTTTTCAGTTCAGGGGATTTCCTGAGCCTCTGAGGTTTATCTGCTAAACATCAGTCAATTTGTCTTCCAAGTATTTCTCTCAGCAAACCTGTATAAACTTCTCATATCCACAGAATTCTTTGGCAAGGAATTCCAGAGTTTTGTTAGCTGTTGAGTGAAGAACCATAGCCTTTGTTCTGAACCTGAAGTTAAAATTAAGCTATTAAGTTGATGTTTTTGACACTAGTTCTGTTGAGAAAGACAGTGAATGGTCAGTCCCAGTCTGTCTTCTATTTTACAGACCTCTGTCGTATCTCCCCTTTCCGTTTCTTTTCCAGGCTGAGTCCCACCATACCCAGTCATTCTTCATAGAGAGGCCAATGCATACCTTTCATGATTCTTGTTGCCTTTCTCTGAATTTACTTTCCAGTTGACATATATCCGTTTTCAGATGAGAGAACCAACACTGTATACAGGGTTCAGGGAATGAATGAGCCATGAATCTGCCATCATGTTTTCTATTTGGTTCTCTATTTCTTTTCTAGTACTTCTACTTCCTAATATTTTTAATTCTTTTGACTGTTATTGGGTATTACCAAGCCCATCCTATTTCCATAGGACTAGCTGTAGTAACACTAATACCATACTTCTGAATGGAAACAATCAGTTCGGAGCTCATCACATAGGTAAATGACTGAATTTACTAATGATGCGAAAGATTTTTTCTCTATTTAGATCATTACATTTGTCTAATTTAATTGCATTTGTCATTTCAACTGCCAAATTTCTTGCTAAGTCTTGCTAAATTTCTTCTGAAATTCTTCACTTTGATCTTGCCCTTATTACTTTGAATAACTTTATTAGCATCAGCAAACTTTGTTCCCCACATCGCTTGCCTTTTTTTCCCAGGTTACTTAAGGAGTGTGTTCACACCAAGATTGTAGCCCAGATCTTCCCAGAACTCCACTGCTGAAGTGCCCCCATGGCAAGACTGACCAGTATACCTACTATAGTCCTAAAATATTGTATGTCTTTTAAACAGTGTTGAGGTTTAACCCCAGCTGGCAACTAAGTACCACACAGCCGCTTGCTCACTCCCCCGCAGTGGCAAGGGGAGAGAATCAGAAGGGTAAAAGTGAGAAAACTTGTGGGGTGAGATAAGAACAGTTTAATAATTTAATAATAATAATAACAACAACAACAACAACTACAACAACAACAATAATAATAATAATAAGTAGTAGTAGTAGTAGTAATGAAAAGGAAAACAAGAGAGAGAGAGAAGAACAAAACCCAGGAAAACCAAGTGATGCAACTGTTCATCACCCGCCGACCAACGCGCAGCCAGTCCCTGAGCAGTGATCGCTGTCCTCCGGCCAACTCCCCCCCAGTTTATATATTGGCGTCATATGGTATGGAATATCCCTTTGGCCAGTTTGGATCACCTGTCTTGGCTGTGTCCCCTCCCAGCTTCTTGTGCACCTGGCAGAGCACGACAAGCTGAAAAGTCCCTGACTAGTGTAAGCACTATTTAACAACAACTAAAACATCAGTGTGTTATCAACATTATTCTCATACTAAATTCAAAACACAGCTACTAGGAGGAAAATTTACTCTGTCCCAGCCAAAACCAGGACACGTGCAAATATCTGTTTTATGTCCCACAGGGATATTTCAGGGGTTGGACTAGATGACCTTTAAAGGCCCTTTCCAACCCAAATGGTTCTATGATTCTATGTTTTGTATTAAAATAATTAGGTTCTCTGATACCACAGTAGCAAGTGATCTACAAACACCTTAGACAGAAGAGAGATACCTTGTTTAAAAAAATAAATAAAGCTTTTTCCCATATTTATTATTTTCTGAATTTCAAAATCTATAAAAATATTTTTTTGCCTTTTTACTGATATTTCAGTAGTTACATGAACTAGATCTGTGCACACCTCTGGGCCTGTGAGAAAAACATGAAATATGGTACCTAAATGGTTTTATTATACTATTTCTTTTGATGTTGCAATAATACCTATCTTCTTTGGTTTGCTTTGCAGGGGGAGGTGTTTGCTTTTTTTCTGGTGCTGGAACATGAATACTACATATTCTTTAGTTACATAGATATGCATAGATGACGATGAGTTGACAAAAAAGTAATTCTGAAGAACATATCACTCCAAATAACCAAGTGGAAAGAATGGATAATCTTTATTAAACTTAACTGGCTACATCTGCACTCAGTTTATATGAGGACAAATAATATAACATTGATAAATATCAACAGAATCTCTTGATTATTGATTTTTTTAATAGCATGTGCAATTAGCAAGCAGAACTTTCAAGAAAGTAGAATATAGAAGTCAAACATATTTTCTTTTGTCTTCCTTCTGTTGAATCTTTGTCATTCTTTTGTGGATATTCCATTTATCAGCTCACTCTTGCTCTATTCAATTATCATCACACATAACTAGAGCTCCAAAAATGCTGCCAGATATTTTCTTCAAATATTTGTTTCAATTTTTAATTGATTATCTTTGTTACTGTGAACTGGGTTTACATGAATATTTGATAAAGTTGCAAGAGGAATATTCTCCCAGATAGTCACAATTTGAAAGAATTTTAATGAATACTTATAGAAAACAATTTTTTAATTGATTAACATGAATATTTACATCACAAATCTGCTTTTTTATTATGTGGTCTAGTACAGAGCCTTTTGATGTGATTTATGCATCCAGTTAAAGAAATTCAGCTTTTCGTGCTGACTGATCATTAAAACTACTTGATGAGCTACAAGCAAAGGTTAATGATTTTATTATTAAATATAAAAAAAATACAGTTGTCCTTATCCTTGGAAAGTTTCCCTTGAATTATTCTACTGCAATTTAAGCCTATTGCTTCTTGCATAATCCATCACAGATACAGAAACCAGATTGCTGCTTTCCTCTTTGCAGCAGTTTTTCATGTATTTGAAGACTGTCACACTGTGTCTCCAGAACCTTTTCTAAACTAAACAACCTAAATTCCTGTAATCTTTTCTAGGGCACGTTTCCCTAGATTTCTACTCATGCATGCGTATAAATATACATACATACACACACATACATTAAAAATAACAGCGATACAATAATATCTAGGAAATTAAAGGATACTTTTAATATATTTACATGCTATAGTATGTTACTAAAATACTGTAGTTGCTATCTTTTAGCTAGAAAGGAGTGACAGGCAATCCTGTAATAGTAAAAGGCTAGAAATGTTAAATGATTAGCTCAAAATTAATTACCTGGACTCTTTAGAATAAATTCATTAAGCACATACTCATGTAAATAATGCTGTTTAAAATGATGAGCAATTCTTGTAGTTGTACAACAAAAGAAATGGGATCTTGAAATGCTTCTCAAAACTCCTCACAATCTCACTGTCACCTTTACTCCTTTCCATTAACTGAGCAAGTCAAAAGATAAACAAATTCAATTCAATTAATGTCATAGTCATTTATTACATTTGCTGCCAGAACTCTCACCCACCAGTTGTTTAACATTGTTTAAGCCTTGCTTTACTGTAAGGATGAATCCTGAATTGGCTACTGTTTATGGGGAAGCAGGAATGCTGGAAACACCCCTACTGCAGAATCCTGCTGGCCAAGGCAAAAGTCAAGGGGGAAATCTGAAGCTGCATAGCTGAGCCCATCTTATTACTTGTCTGAAAAAGAGCATTTCATAGCCCTGGTTATGTTGGCAATTGCTTAATGGGTGATAATCTTGCCAAATCCTTTATCTTGAAAAATCTTAATTTGGGGAACAGAGCATTGAATGGAACCAAATCAATTTCCTATTTCTAGCTCTAAGCTGGGATTTATTAAAGTGTTATAAAGAAACTGTGCTATTTCTTGCGTATCTCTTGTGAGATACCTCTTATATGCCATATTTCAACCTAACATGACTGGCCAAGACAGCTTATCATGCAAGAACTTCTAATGATTCGTTGGTGATCCAATACCCAGCCTAGCATGAGGGAACATGTATTTGATAATCAAATACCATTAAAATGAAACACATCTTCAATAATCACAGTAATATACAGTTTGCCTTTCACTAAAAATATTTTGTTGGCTGGATAGCTGGTGCCATCCAAAATAGAAAGACTGTGTTCTTTGATAAGGAAATAGAAGTTCAAGATAGATTGTTTTCCTTATGTCTTTTAAAAGATCCTTTAGCATATTACTTTGCTGCATCCCAGGATAAATAAATAAATAAACCCTCTATCTATTCTTTAATGCACTGTTGTCATTATTATATTTTCTCAGTGTGAAATAATATCTGGAGATTTCAATTTACTCATTCTAAGTGAAACGTCTTTGAGGATGTTATCTGACAGAGGCACATCTGACTTGTATATTTATGTTACACTTGAATGCACTCCCTCTATCTTCCGGCAAAGAATGGACTTGCAGCTGTTGCAGCTTGAAGTCTTGTAAATAAATTGTGTGCTGTGACTCACCTAGCATACCTTCTCTTGCCAAAGGAACAGCTTATTGTACTACTACAAATAGATCAAGCATCTCTGGAGGGAACATAGGCTTTCCTAAATGCTTGGAAGGCTTTTTTGCTCACTCTCTGCCTTATTTCTTCCCCCTGCCAGCAATGTATTTTACAAAAAAACCCAGCAACCAAAACCAAAAACAACTGGATAATTAAACTCTACAGTAACTCCAGGCTTTTGCAGATGGCACTTCTGTTGTGTTTGTTTTGAGTATTGTACCTATTAGGGAAAGCAACAGGGATATATTTCTGTGTGATTGATGCCTAATGCTCTGATATTCATTTGAGGTGCACTTTTAAGTTGTTCTTTAAGGCCATATTCTTAAAGACTTCAAGAGCCACAAGTTCTAGTAACCAAGCCTTTCTTACATAAGCATGCACGATAGATGATATAGGGCATACTTAAAGTAAAAATAAAAACCAGTGAAAAGAGGCATTTTTTTATTTATTTTGCTCCTGGGAGCGCATATTTATTTTAAAAGCATTAAAAATAACAACTGGCAAGTAAAAACAACAACGGAAAAGTGAACATAGGACCTTAGGACATAGATATATATTCTACTAAAATTCAAAAGTGTAAAGACAAAATTCTGCCCTAGCTAAGTCAGATCAGTTTTTATTTAAGTCAATAGACACTGTGAGTGAAGATCTAAGGCAAAATCTGCTTCTAAATTTGTCTCTGTCCTACCAAGATCCAGTGAAACACAAGAGCTATGCACATCAAGATGATCAAAACAAGTACCCCAGGACCTAGAATTAGTCATCTCTACTCCCCATCACAAACTACTTTTCCTTAGGGTTAGCCTAATACATTAAACATAATACATAGCTCACAGAACTGACAATGACCTACATAATCAATCATTACCATTTCCATTTTTGTTATCTTGCTCACACAAGGAAGAAAGAAGGTTTTATTTTCTCCTGGCTTTATATGAAGATCACTGAAATCCATGGAATACTCCTGCTGACTTCAGCTGGAGCTGAATTGGCTCTGAATGAACAATATTTGACATCAGAATAGCTTAATGCTGCACTAAAAGACACAACTGTGGCTCACTGATCCTGGTGTTGCTTCTGTGCCAGAATCATTCCCAATTTAGGCCTGCTGCCAACCATCCCCAATGCAGCAGACACGGAAAGGCAGAGGCAGGGTGTGGGAATGCTTCCCAAGGAGTGCCTTTGGTGAATAAGTTGCAGAAGCACCGCTGGGCTAGAAACATCCCCTTGAATTAGAGTAACTCCAGAGAGCTCAGCAGAACTGGAGGAAGCAGGGAGTTGGTGGGTGGGCAGGAGAAGGAACAGGGAAAAAAACTGTGAAAAGAGCTAACAGCTGCTATTTCTTCCATGGGCATGAGATATATCAGATGGTGTGCTTTTTGTGGTGTGCGTATGTGAGATGTTTAACTCCCGCTACAAACAAAAAAGATCTGACTTTTTAATTTACCCTTTAGGTTTTCAGTTAAAACCATGACATTTATATGAACCTCAATTTATGTGTACTGATACTTTGTTTATTATTAGTCATACTGTGGCCTTATGGTATGGAATCCCCCATTCCAAGATGCTTTTGTCTGTTTCTAACTTTTTTGGTATTTATTTCTCTGTGCCCCTCTTCAAATTTTCAGTCCTGGAGAACTGAATTCTATTCATACTATTCATAGGTGCTGCCTCCATTCAAATTTTCAGAAAAATAAGGTTTATACCTGTGAACCAGATTAGATTAAAAAAAATATAGCCTGTGTTCAAAAAATATTCCGCATACTTTGGAAAAATACTTGAAAACTTCTTAGCAATTTACTTTTCCTCTTTTCTCTTATTCTGACTAATCTACCTGATTGATATGATTACATTCTGTTCAAGAAAACTACAACTTGCATTTGCACAGTAGAGACTTATTGAGTTTCAGAGGAAAATAAAGAATTTTATTTTTTGCACTGTACGTATTCCAGATGACAGATTCAGTAGCTGGATGTGAGTTTTCTCAAAACTGCTGGTTTTGTTGCTTTGGTCTTTAGGGTATCAGATGATAGGAAAATTAAAACTTTGGATCTGCAGTCTTAAACATTCCCCTGTGGCCCATCAGCACTAAGATTGTGATGTAGAGGTAAGAAAATAAAGCCTTTGGTATATGGAGAAAATAAATACATGGAACCAGAGCCCTCAGAGAGAGGTGGGGCATGATTCAGTGGGAGCTGAAGATAACGTGTGAACCAAAACTTGAAGTGAGAAAAAGGGGTTTAGTTCTAATATGAAACTTTAGTAAGGAAGCTAGGCCTGAAACAAGGATGAGGGTAGAAAAAGGATTAATTCAGGGTCAGATGAAAGAGAAGTAAAACAGTTAGTATACCTTGCTCTCCAGGACATAAAAAACAGCTCTGGCCTAGTGAAGTTCAGTGTACGTGTACAGTCAGCATATTGGCTGATAATGTGTGGTTATTCTAACTTGTCTGTGCAGAGAAAGAAAACCCACTAGTGATATCAATTAGTTCATTAGCTCAGATGCCACAGGTATGTATTATGGGTCTACAGACTTAAAGCTTTTATACGATCCACACAATCATTAGCATTGATGTATTGTGTGCCATGCATCTAAACTCCTGGGGTTTACAGTTTGTTCTTTAAAAGGTTAGAAAATCACAGACAAATAATCTATGTTAAAAGTGTTCATGTATTAAATAACCATCATATTTCATGGCATGCTAGCATTACTGGATCCTTATTTAGCTCCCTTGTATATGTTTCATGATACAGAATATAACTACAGTAATTATTTTTTCCTCTTTTATGCAACAGAACCCATTGTTATTTGATACACAGCATGCTCCTTCAACAGCAATGAAGCAAATGAAGGAGGTTATTATCTCTAAGACCCCTCTGCTGTACGAGCCGGATGCTACACTAGTATCCTGGAGAACAGGACTTTAACTGCCATGAATTTCCTATGAAACGCACACACACATACATGCACACATGGGCACTCTTTCCCTGTTCTCTCACAGTTATATGAGGCAGGCAGGCGGAGGCAAGCAGAATTGCTCAGAGAATGAAGGCAGTGAATCCAGAGCAGTGAAACCAAGGAGGCAGTGCCTTAAAAAGCCTGTACCTAAAGTGTCTGCCTATACCCTATATATTCAGCATTCAAAAATAAAATTGAAATAAATGATAGCTGTGATCTGAATATAGATGATGATATAGCGCAGATTCATTCTCTAAGCAGAATATGAAAATAATAAAAAACACCTCATGTGCTTGATAATAATTGTGAAATTCTCAGATATAGTAGTGGAGAACAATATAAGAGAGTCTGTGACTTCAGAAGGGGGTGTATTTGCTCTATAGAAGGTGAAGCTGTACACTTAATAAAAGGACAATGTGAAATCTGAACAGCTGCCACTTAATTGCACACTATTTATACAGACTACTGAAAGAGGGCTTGGTCCTGTGAAGAGAATAGCATGAGAAATGTGCAAATGATTGTACAGCGAGGATTTTTCATTCTAGTTACTGATCACAAAGTATGGAACCAGACTGGATTAGTGGAAAAATGGATCTGTTTCTTACTTTTCTGTCAGGAGTCTATCTTTTCCCTTTTGAAAGGAGAGTCAAATGTTGTGGCAAAGCCCTGTAGAAATTAAAGTCTTTCTCTCTCCTCTCCTCTCCTCTCCTCTCCTCTCCTCTCCTCTTCTTTCATTGCAGTTATAAGAGTACTGATTGCATAAAAGGAATTTCTTAAATGCAAATACATTTAAAAAATGTTTTATGGCCTTATGTTGCTTATACTTTCCTTCGTTATGTTTGAAATAAGAAGAGAGAGAGCAATAACAGGACTGTCGGCTAGTCTACCTTAAAGAGAAATAAAATTATCCTCATCACGCTATTGAAGCTAGGTCGGCTCCGAACTCTGTGTACCTACTTCTCAAGCTATTGCAGATTAATATATTAATTAACTGATGCATGACTTTCAGAGAAATCTATATTTCAATCAGGGTCCCTAGAGGGAAAAACATTGCAAAGTTACTGTGTGATTATAAAACCTTGAAAGTTTAACACCCCTTAAAATCATTCCTAATATCTAAAGGGGGGGGATGGGTATGGTTTTCATTACCTGTCCCTGAGAGCTTCAGGAAGGTAGATTGGATCATGTCTTCAGCTCTGCTATTTACTGTCCTAAAATGTGAAATGATGTTATTTCAGAACTTTCTAAGAAAAAACCCAAAGTACTGCTCATAGTACATAAATTTTAACCTATGACAAATAAAGAAAGATCCTCAGTGATTCTCTTGGGAAATGCTTTTGAGACTTTACAGTGCATCCATTCTGCCCTCTTTCTTGAACTCTATCCATAATTGAAAAAAAGGAAAATAATACACTTCAAAACGATTGCTTCACACATTTAATCATTTCCTTCACCTGTAGAGGATTTTAAATAGCAAGGCTGAATTAGAGATGTTTGTTACAATAAAAAGTGAACCAAGTTTTCTCATCTTGTTATATGACTAGTTCTATTGACTTCAGCGTCTCACATATGATGTGTATTGTGTAGTTGTTTAATTAGCACTGAGCTGAAATGTGCTTGAATTTCTTGTCCCACATTTTAGATTTGGGAATTTACATGATGACAATGATTCAGATTAACTTGTACTTTTTAAGAAGAATATAGGGAGAGAACGGCTTTGATAAACAGTAGTGTAACTTGTTTATGAAAATAACTGTTCTAAAACCTTCTTTCTTCGAAACCTTTCTTCTAAAACTGCAAAAATCAAGATAAGGATTAGAAAAGCAGTATGGGAAATAGATATACAGTCTTAGAATAAGTTTAAATCTCTGTATTCCAGATATCATGATTTTATTCCACTTTTAGCTAATGTTAAGTTCTCCCAACAAAAGCTCTAGTGTGAAGGCTAAAGAAGCTAAAGTCAATTCTGACCCATTGTCTTTTCTTTGCGGAGATGTGGGCTCCTCAAGAAAAATGGTTTTGCAAACACAGTGTGTGATAGGGTGTCTCATCTGAGATTCACATTTTGTTACAAAATGGGTCAAAGCAGCATTACACTTGCAGTATCTTCCTTTCATGCCATCCCCTGAGCATGCTTTGATATAGCAGAAAATGACAGCTAGTAAGATTCACTATAAGATTTACTATGTAAATCTGTACTTACCAACAAACCATTCCATAAGCAGTTTCCAAGTGAATGAAGGTAGAGTAATTCATGTATGTATGAAGAGTTCCTTTTGCTGTTCTGTTTTAGGGGAATCATGCTACTGATAACTGGGGAAGATAGTGATGGTCAGGGCCACATGTTTTCCCATTTTTCTGCTTAAGTAGTTATTCACTATCATGATCTCACAGATATGGGAATAAGTAATAACTGTGTCTGGCTGAAGGACTATATTCTGACCACTTGAAACAACTATCTTCAATATACTTGATTTTGTGACAGACAGTCATTTATTTATCTGAATGGCTATGTGTACAGCTTTAGGACTTCAGTAAATTTTAATTATAATAAAGTAAGAGGGTGGCTTCCTGAATGTCATAGCTATTTAGACAACTACCTCTTCACAGAATCACGGAATCAGAGTAATTCAGGGTCGAGGAGACCTCAGAAAGTCTCTATTCCAACTCCCTGACCAAAGTAGGGTCAGCTCTGAGGTCAGCTCTCAGATTCTTCAGGCTTTATCTAGTAAGCCTGGAATACCTCCAAGGATGGAGACTACAGAGCCTCGCTGGGCAGCCTGTTGCACTGCTTGACTGCCTTCATAGTGAAAAAGTTCTTTCTTATATCCATTTTGAGCCTTTCCTGTTTCAATTTATGTCTGTTTTCTCTCATTCCATGAGATCTGTGTGCTACTGAAAAGCCTTCTTCCATCTTCTTGGTAGCCTCCCTGTAGGTACTGGTGGCTCTTGTTAAGTCCTCACAGAGCTGTCTACAGGCTGAACTAGCCCAGCTCCCTCAGCCTGTCCTCACAAGGCAAGTGCTCCAGCTCCCGACTGTCTCAGTAGACCTATACTGAACTTTCTCCGGGTTAGTGATGTCTTTTTTCTACTCAGTGCTCCCAAACTGGATGCAGTATCAAGATGCAATCTAATGAATGCCGAGTAAAGGAGAGTAATCACTTCCCTTGAATGACAGGCTGTGGTTATACTAATACAGCCCTGGACTGTGTTGGCCCTTTTTGCTGCCATGCCCCACTGCTGGCTCATGCACAGCTTGCTGTGCACCAGGAATCTGAAAGCCTTTTCTGCAGAGCCAGAGCTCCCCAGCCAGGAGGTCCCCAGCCTGTATCGTTACAAGGGGTTCTTTGTCTCTGAGTGCAGGACTTGGGACATTGTTGTTGGATATCACGAGGTTCCTGTTGGCCCATTCCTCCAGTCTGTCTGCATCCTTTTGGACCTGCCCTTAAGTTATCACCCAGTCTCCCTAACCTAATGTTGTCTACAAACTTCATGAGCAAGCACTCCGTCACCTGATCCCTGATAGAGATATTAAACAAGACATGACCAGGAAGAGACCCATGTGGTACCCCATTTGTTAATGACTTCCAGGTTCAGTAAGACACATGAACTACTACCCTGTGAGTCCAACCATTCAACCAGATTTTTACTTATCTGATTATCTGCCCATCCAGCCCACAATGACTAAACTTGGATACAACAATACTGTGGGAGACAGCTTTGAAAGCCTTTTTAAAGTCAAGGCTTTTCCCTTATTCACAAAACCAGTCATTTTAACATTGAAGGCAATCAGGATGGTGAGGCATGATAGGTAAAACCATATGGATGGTTCCCAGTCACCTTCTCCTCTGTGTGTCCAGAAATGTGGACTCATTCTGTGATTTTTCCAGGCACCAAAATGGGGCTGATTGGCCTGTATATCCCTGGATTGTTCTCTTCGTCTTTTCTGAAGATGCGTGCCACACTTGCCTTTTTCTACTTGCCAGGGACCTCACCCAGTCTCCATGAACTTTCAAGGATGTTAGAGAGAAGCCTTGCAAACACATTGGCCAGTTCTCTCAACACGGCTCAATATAGTCCATCTTGTCCCATGAACTTGTATGGGTTTAGCTCTCTCAAGTAATCTTTCACTTGATCCTCATGCACTTTGCTTGGTGTCCTCCTTCAACCCTTTCACTAAGCACAGAGGCCTGGGAGGACTTACTGATGAAGACTGGCAAAAAAGGCATTGGGTATCTCAGCCCTAACTGTCTGCTGTCACTAAATCATCTGCTCCATTCAGCAAATGGCCAATGTTTTCCTTGTTCAGCATTTTACTACTAATGCGGCAGTAGAAACTCTTCTTGATATCCCTTGCAAGTCTCAGCTTGACTTCAGCTTTGACTTTCCAGACAGCATCCCTACATGATGATGCTTCTAGATTTGACCTGTCCCTGCTTCCAGTTCCTCTATACCATTCTTTTCCATTGGCTCTCTATTATGTGTTCCCAGTTTAGCCAAGTCAGTCTCCTGGTATGTCTGCTTGTCTCCCTGAATATTAGGTGGGATTGCTGTTGTGCTTGGAAGATGCTGTCCTTAAAGACCTGCCAGCTTGAAAACTGGGTTCCTTTACCATTTCCCTTTTACTTTCTGTTTACCTTTTACTTGAATAAGCTGAACTCCTATGTCCTAAAGTTCAGGGTCTGTACTCTGCTACTTGCCTTCCTCACTCCCCCAGGATCTTGAACTTTGGTACCGTCAAGGCTTCCACTAAACATCTCTTTCCCAATCAGTTGCTCATTGTTAGTGAACAGAGAATACAGTTGTGCATCACCGCCTGTTTGACCAGTTGTCCCCAACACCCTTCAGACATGTTCTTGACTGCTTGCATCCCATCACGTTGCCCTTCTAGCAGATGTCAGAGATCGAAGTCCCCCACAAGAACTGGGGTCTGTGATGCAGATATTTCTTCTGCTGTTTAAAGAAGGCTTCATCCATGTCCTTACCCTAATCAGGGAGTCTGTAACAAGCTCTCACCATTATGTCACCTTTACTAGCCTCTCCTCTGATCCTGACCCACAAGCTCTCAGCCAGTCTGTTGTCCATCCCACAAGAGATCTGCGTGCATCCAAGCTGCTCCTTCACATAAAAGGCACACTCAACCTTCTCATCTTCCTTTCCCATCATTCTTTGTTCTCATCCATCGTTGCACCCCAGCCATGTGAGCTGTCCCATCAGCTCTCAGTTATTCTAGTGATTTCACAGTTCTGTGACCTCATGAGGAATTCTAGTTCCTCCTAATTGTTTCCTAGGCTGCAAACATTTGCATACAGATGTTTGAGGTGGGCTTCCTTTCAACCTTTTTGACCATTCTGAGATGTCTCTTGTTCAGATATCCCTGCTCTTTTCTTTCCACATGTGTCCATTGTTTCCTCATTAATTGTGGGTTGTAATCTCTCACCCATGTGTTTTAGTGTGACAGAGAATATGGATGCAGGTATCACTTCTCAGTGCACTAAAATGTACAGGGCATATTTTGTACTCAGAACAAAAAAATCCCCCAGCTGTCTAAATTGCTTAGTAGCCTAAGTTAGTTAAGAGCCTTTGATATCTGGCAACATCTGTGTTAATGCAATCAAAGGCTGGACAGTAATATTTCAACGAATTAAATTGAAGAATTTCATTGTGCCTTAAAAGTCTCTATTATACTGCCTGTGGACTTGCCCATTCATGAGTTATTGATGTAACCAGAAAATTCTTCTGTTTCAGTATTCTCTTATTCTAATATATTACTGTGAGGGATAAAACAGAATGAAAATAAAATGATAGCAGGAAATAAATAATTTATATCTGAATGTTAAATGTAGTAAAGTGGGAGAGAACACAGAACGTTTCATGTAAAGACAGAAAACAATGAAATCTCATTTTTTGGTACATGATATTTTGTCTGTTCCTCATAGGATAGGGAAGCAGTACATGGGAAAAATGAAAATGGCTGCCGATTTTTAATACACAGGTTGGAAAAGGTCAAAATAACAACACACCCCAACCTCTCACAGAAAAAAGAAACTATTATCCTTCAAATACTTCATCCAAGTGACAGAACTTGTATTAACAAAAGGTGCTTTAATCTATTAGGGCACCTCTGAATTTCATGCTCATTCTTACAGTCAATGGAAACTCAGTTAACTTGGTAAAATTAGATGGCTATTGCACTCGCTACCACAAACAACAATGTAAATGAATATTATTCCTGCCAGGTACATGCTATTTAACAAGCGTTATATAACAATTTCTCAAATATACAGCAGGCAAAAGTATTCTCTTACAATACTCTGTGATTTGTACTTTCAGAAAATGTCACTTCCAAAATGAAGAAGCATGCAATTGCACAACTGTGAAAACTCTGGCTCTACCTGTCTTTCCTTCAAAAATACTCCTTTAAAAATCTATACAGGAAAAACATCTTACAGATTCCTCTCCATGCTTGTCTCCTTAATCCTTTCACTCATTTCTTCCATTTGACCATAATCTGAATGTCATCACTGGCAAAAGTATTTTTCTTTTCCTCATTCTGTCCAAGATCTCTCTTGACCCTAGCACCTTTAAACTAATTTTCCACTCTGCATGGATTCTTTCTCCAGAATTAAAGTTTCCCACTTTTTAGTCTCCAAAGACTTTCAGTCCCATACAACAACAATGACTTTCCTTTTGGAGTATATTTCCTCTTGGGGTAATATAATCAGTCTTTTTCTTTTTCTATTCCCTGTTACAAATATGAGGATATTTTATTCTCTCTTCTAAGCTATGATTATGTATCTAATACTCTTTCATCTCAAGCCCTGAATATGGCTTTTAAGTATAATGTTTTTGCTCCTCGCAAACCATCATGACATAAATCACATCATCATTCCTATGCAAAGGAAAATATACTTATATTTATAGTCATAATATTACTACATTTATTCTTATTATATTTATTCATAATTGAGGATTTCCTCCTTCTTCGCAAGTAACTTACACTCAGATCCTATGTGGCTCAGTGTGTGACTGTCATCAAATCATCATTGAACAGTCTCAAGCCAAATCTCTTTGCTTATGCTAAGGAAAGAATCTCAGGAAAGGTCACAGCCAATGTGGAGTTTCATCTGCTTTAAAATTTATTCAGTACTGGTCAACTAATTATGTGAAAAAAACAGCTGGATTCATTATTTTATCCTTCTTTAAGGAACCCTTTCTAACATTTTCAGTGTTCCTTGAAAAAATCTTACCTTTACTTAAAACTGATGATGTGGTGTCAGTAATACATACCTTTATCACTTTGCGATGAATCTATCAGCAATCAATATACCTAAGTCAATAAATAACAGAACAGTATATTTTAGAAAAACAAGATCTTTTCTTTGTCCCAGGTTTCTGTATTCTTTGTCAACTCTGAAAACAGGGGCTTGTCTTAAAATGGTTGGGCTCTGGAAAAAATGTTTAAAGGATTGTCTGAAGTGTCAAGATAAGATTCATGATCACTAATTCCATTCTTTATGATGAAATGCTCATTGGAAAGATAAAATGAACTATCAAAAGTTCAAACATGTAAGTTGAATGTATTTCACTTCAAATAAATGTAAAAGTTGATATTTTTTCAATCTTCACTTCTTTCGTACACAGTAACATCTACATATACAGTGTTTATATTATTTATTCTGATTTATGGTCAGAAATAAAAGGCAGAAACAAAAATTTTCATGTTTTATCTGTAGAAAGGATATCTAAGAGTTGAGCTGATAACTTATTTAAGATGGTTGGTAGAATTCTCACTCTTATGCTTATTTTTATAGGAATCTTCTACTCGTACTCCATAGTTTTTCCATTCAGAATAAAATTTATTGTTCTTCCCCATCATCTACACCTGAAATTCCATGAATGAAATAATTTTATGTTATGATGTTGAAATATACCAAAAATTATTCGTGTGGGATGCTGGTGAGAAATAGACTGGTGAGCTTGGTCTCAGATTGGTTTGTTTTATGTTTCAAATGCTTATTTGTACTTTATTTTCCACTATGGCAACATGCTTTCAGGTAAGTTTTAGATTTCTAGCTTTTATGACTCAACTCTTGCATCTGTCATCTTCTTAAATCATCACAAATCATTATTAAATCAACCCCACATACTTCACAACTGTTTCAACATCAAGTGCAATACACACTTCATGAAGCTCTTTATGTGCTGAATATTTCTAACCAACTTTAGTACATAATGATTCTACTACCATTTTTGTACTTTTTTGCTATCTTGATACTTTTGGAATGAAGACTTTAGTATCTGTAGTATCCTGTTATTTCACATATTCCTGTATACTTCTTCACTTTCCACTGTTAGTAGCAAATCTTTCACTTTTTTTGCTGTTTGCCTTTGTCTGCTAATTTCATGCTCTCATCAGTTTTGAAAATGAAGGACTTTAATTAAAGTCAAGTTCTTCTGTTTTCTGCCTTGTATATTTTCATGTTCCTATACTTCTGTTCTACACTTTGAGTATAGTGTGTAAGGAAGCTATTACAAAAGATGAAGCTGCATTGCCATAAATAAAAGTAAAAAGTAAAAGCTTAACAGTGAAAATGTCATATCAGACACAGACCAGCAAAGAACTGAGCATTCACTGCATCAACACACTTTTGCAAAGGATGAAAAGTATAATATCCACCTCTTCAGAAACTCAAAGAAAAATGAGTAGACTGTGGTTAAACAGACTGCTCCTTGCAGCCTTGATGCAGAAAGTTATTATAAAGCACTTCAAAAACTCAGAATGAAGAATTGCAAGGCTACTTAAACAACATTTCTAACAGGAATTATTAAGGCAGCACAGAAAAGCAGACACAAAAAGTAAATCTCTGTAAGCAAACACTTAGATAAGCTGACTAAAAACATTCCAAACAATTCCATGCAAGAAAGGGGAAGATAACTAAATGTCAGAAAGATTATTGAAAACTAAAAATTAAGCATATGTAAACAAACAGATAACAGCACATTCCAAAATAGAAACCAGACAATGGCAAGAAATAATTAGCTGATCAAAAAAAGAAATTAAATATTTTTGACAGTGAACATAATTAAAGAAAAAACATTTCACAAAGGGAATGAAAGCTCTGAACTATCCCTGGGAAAACCAGGTCATATGCTTTAAATCTGCAGCTGCAAATTGGACATTTTTTAAATAA
>WAAD01010890.1:38909-64497 GCA_013389945.1 Fregata magnificens
TGCACAACAATATGTATTGGAGACTTGTTGCAAGAATCCTTGTACAGGCAATGCTTCTAGTTGACTCAGTGAAAATTTGACTTATGAAAAGCTTGCTGAATGGTTTGTTTTGAATGTAAGGATAATTCACTATCACTCTGTGATTTGTTTTGTCTTCTCCAGTGGTAGCTGGGTCTCACAGATAAGCCAGCTATATGGCACCAACCAATATTTTGTTCTCTTAACCGCTGGATGCTCACACATTTAGATGCTTGTGGACTGCTGCTAAATTATGTAAGAATGCACAATGTGTTTATTTGCAAACTGGATGAGTAACTCCAAGAATAAGGTTCCTGTCTACAGACTCACACCAACAAATATTTGTTATTTTTACAAATATTTTTTACAGTCAGTCTTCCAGCAAAAAAATCCCCTCAATAATATTATTCCATCAAATGTTTAAACTCAAAGAAAATTAAAGTCAATTTCTAAACAAATATTACTGATAAGGTTGGCCAGCTGCACATGTTTTGTGTAGTAGCTGATATATCTAACACAACTGTTACTGTGGGCAGCGTTAGGTTTCTACTGTAGGTGATATACCATTCTCAGGAACAGAGTTGATATTTCAGTCTTTAAAATGTGAACTTGGGGAGTGAAAAAGATTCAGATATGACTTGAATGTCATCATTTCACATATTTACCTTGGATTTAAAAAGCTTAATTGCTTATGTGGCCTCTCATCACTAGATATCTTATTTACTAATTTTTCATTCCCCCTTTTTGCAAACTTCAATTAAATTCAATTTGACTTCCTGGGAATGTCCTTCTTCTGATCTGCCTTATTTCTGTGATTTTTTTTTTTTTTCTATTAATATATTGTCAGTTTCACAAGGCAGCTCTTGCTACTTTGCAGCTGATACTAATTGTGTGGTAAAACCACTAAGTAGCATGGCATTGTTTCTGCTCAGTCCTTTGATGTTACAAAAAAACAACTGTGGCAACTAGGTGTTCTTAAGCAAGAGGCAACAGGACATAGGAAAGATTTAGATGATCTTTAAACATTATAAAACATTTCCTGAATGATTTTGTTCAAAAAAGAAAGAGAAAGCATAAATTCTTAGAGAGGATGTCAAAACATTTCCATCAAATTAATATTGTTAAATTAAAAAAGAAAAATCACTTCTTCCACTTACATACCTCCTCTCCACCCCTACCCCAAAAATTTNTCATGGAGCGGGTGAAACCTCAGTAACTTGTAACTTGTAACTTGTGTTGAGAAAAAGGCGGCCTTCTTCAGACCTTTTAATAACTCCCAAGTGGCACTTGCACACTTCAGAACAGTTGGAACATTTCTACCCTGTTGTGTTGACAAATGTGTCTTAAATACTACTTGTGCAAAGCTGGCTGAGCAAGTTAAATTCCTTTAAAGCTAATTTCTCCCAAATCAAAAAAGTTCTGAGGTAGGTAGGGTTTAAAGTCTGCAATAAAGCTGATGTAACAGAGGTTAAATGTAGTGCAGATCAGAATCTGTCCCTTAGTCTCCTCCGGCAGTGGGTTTTCTTATACTGGGACTTATGTCTGAAAAGGGGAATACTATTCAGCTCTCTGCTTGCAAGATGATTTTAAGGAGAATTTGAAGGAGTCACTTCAGCAAAAGTTAACACTCTTGCAAAGTTAACAACAGTAAACATGTATATTAGAAATATATCTAGCTTGATTTTTTATACTATATAACATGTCCAATCTAGTGGATGAGTCAATGTTTTGTGTATTTTGTCTGCCTTTACCAACGGTTTTTGTGATGTTATTTTTTTCCATAAACTCTCTGTGGGATTAGGTCTGCTGTGAATATTTTATATATGCTCCTCCCTATGAGTTGGCTTGCTTGAAAGAAAGAGTGACATTTATTGTGAGTCAGTAAGCAGTAAATGTCAGACCTTATTTTACTGATGTCCATTGTCAACTTTCTTTAGTCTTTTGTCAGAATATGACTGCTAGGAAGCAAAGGTGATGGTGTTTTCCTGTTTGAGAAGTCACATTATTTCAGCAGAGTTTCAGCAGAAATTTTGCAATTCTTCTCTGGGTTGCTTTCGTTGGGTAACTTTTGTGGCACAGAAAGAGACTTCAGGCAAGATTTGTACAGCTCTGCAGTGTAGAGTGCGATTACTTATTTTCTATTGTATACCAAGTCACTAACAAGCAACTGGACTACACATTAACCTGCTCACCAGCCCAAATGAAAAACCCAGTGAGTTTCTGCTGATTGGGTAGTCATAATCAATGTGGAATAGTCCACTATTCCTTGAAGAAGACTGGTCATTGATATTTTCAGGTTACCATCTTCCAATTATTTTTTTGTTTCCTTAAGATTTTATAGCTTCTAGTTAGTATTATTCTTCCTGTGTCTTTGAGGACAATGATTAAACAACTTCTGTGTTTTTACATTTCTTGTCTCTAATTCTTTAGGCTCATATAGCTTTTCACACCTTCACAATGATTTTCTCAACAAAACTGAATTAACATCACACAGCTGTGTTACACCAAGCTGGCCTTGGATCACAGACAGATGAAATCCTGTGCCAAGGGTTTCAGTTTCATCTTGAAAATGTCATTAATTGAACCAAAATTCTCTGCGTTTCCATTTCAAAGTGATAAAAAGCAACAAATGCAGAATAAACATATCCATATTTTTAGATGCTTTTGGGAAACCTCCAAAGGAAGAACATTAAATAAGCAAATTAAAACTAACGCATGCTTCTGAGGAAATTGTCTTGAAATATAAATACTGGTTAAAATGATGATGCTATCTTTAGAAGTTGTCCTTCAAAAACAAAACAAATCAGACAAGTAAAGAGAAAAGCTAGAAATGGTAACTGGAAAATTATTTATGGATTCATGCTTATCTGATAGGAATGAGTTGTAGTATTTTCAGATAAGACAGTTTCATAGTTGTGTTTGTGCACTGTTTAGCACTACAGTTCAGATCGTTCATGAACATTTCAAAAGCTCTAGATGTAGCATATAAAAAAGGCAAAAATAATTCTGATTAATTTTCATTCCCTTTTTCTTGCATATTCATTGCTTATGGAATTGGTATGTTTTTTAGGCTATGATATGTATATTCTATGTATATGTATAGGCTATGATATGTATATTTCTGCTATGATATGTATATTTCTGCATAGTACAGTATAGATACTATACTAAAGAGCAAATCTAATTTAATTTAAAAACAACTTGCTCCATGCCACATTCTGCTGTGTCAATCAATGCTAACCGCTATAAGCTAATTAATAATGGGTGTCCTTGTGAGGTGAAAAATCTTTGTGGGACATTGTACTGAACAGAAAACTGCAATAAGAAAACTGCTTATATATGCGGTTCTGCACTCCAACATACACAGTTTTTTAGCTGCTGTGCTTCTTCAGACTGTAAGAAATGTGGACTATTTGCTGCTGACATAACATTGATTTGGATTTTGCAAGAGATTCTGAAAGAAAAGTCCACCCAAATGCTACTGAGGTTTTCAAACTCTTTAAAATGAAAGTGCACTGAAAAAAAGGCTGTTGAAACACATAAAGGTGTTCAGTACAAATGCTGAAAAATCATGTAAATTCAGAACTCTTTTTTCCAACGTGGTTCCTGCCCCTGAGCAAAAGTTTCCTACCACTTGTTTGAGCCATGTTCATTTAATCAAATACAGCTGATTGCAAGGTGATTATCTACAAAACAAGAGAAATGCAGGACACAGGTTTTGTTACACTTTCACATAAAAAGACCCTTTTCAAGCTCTTTCCAGTTAATATCATGTAGTTACTGCTATCTCCACTGAAAAAAAAAATTAAATTTTAAATGATGTCTTTTTCTATTTTTAATATAAAGGATACCATAAATCCACGTTCGCACTTTTTTTTTAAATTCTGCAATTAATCTATGTAGCTGTTTTACTGTCATTTGATTCTTATGCATTGTGCCTTTGCTACTCTTACTTCCACAATTTCTATGTCTTGATGTAAGCAGTATGAGTAAAATATCTTATATTTCTTCCTCATGCTTCAATATCATTCAAATATCAAAACTGTGTGCAGATTATGTGGTAGGAAAATATTAGAAAAAAATTCCATTACTTTTGTATAATAATAGAAGCATTTTTATATTAATTTGATATAATATGCATATATTATCAGTGACAACAGGCCTAGTTTTTATATAGATATTTGAAACAGTAACCTGTCAGAGACGCTTAAATACTAGGTTACCTGGTACTTCCCAGTAAGAGACTGAATTCCTTGGTTGATATTTTTGGATTGTGAGATGAAAACAAGGAAGGGAGGGGTTTCAACCCAAGTGGTACCTTCTTGCACAGACAACAGTGTTCACTAATCACTACTGATTAGTTGTGCCCCCCCAATTTTTTTTTTTACATTAAAAAAAAAAAAAAAGAGGGGAAATCAATATTTGCTCACAAAAGCCTAACTTCTGGCTTTCACTTAGTATTGCTGTATGATTTTGCAAATGTAGATAATTGTAAAATGTCTCTGGTTGATGAGTGCATTGAATGAAGTTCTTCAGTATCATGTCTGTGCACTATACCTTCAGTTCTCTTTAAGAAAGGAATAAAATACATTCCTCTTGCTCTGCTTTTTAATAGAAACAGCTGTAGCTTCTCCGTTCTGTGTAGGACTTGTTTTTATTAATATGTGCGGTACATGTTAAAACAGGGCTTGTAAGGATCATTGGACCTTAACCAGAATATCATTTACTTCGGGAGTTTTGGCCAGGCTGAGTTGCAAAAGAGGATAGAGGTCTCAGCATTGCAAAAATGGCAATAGTTCCAAGCCTTAACAAAAGCAGATATTTTTGTGAGTTAAGGAACTTCATAAAAAACATTGAAGCTTCTATAGATTGTAAGTACCCAACATACAGACCGAGCTTTTAAAAAACATTCTCTAGAGGACTACTCTAAAATTGGACTAGATCAGAATTTGTGCATTTCAGTCCTTTCATGGTTCTGGGTCTGAGCATCAGATTAGAACTATGTAAGAACACATAGCTAACTAGTATTCTAATTAACTGTAATTAAATGTAATGCAATTCAATTAAATGTAATTAAATTAAATGCACCCATAACTATTTAGAATATGTAATGAGAACAATACTTGTAAACAAACTCTTGTTTCCACAGAGAAAAGTAAATAAACATTAAGAAAGCTCTTTTGTCTATTCTTTTTCCAAATCCATTAGCATCAAATTGTTCTTGTTTCCTAAATAAGGTCATTTTCTACGGTAATAGGCCTAAGGCTTTAATCACCTCAAAGTTTGCATTTGTGGTTTCATAGCCTAGAGACTTCATTATCTAGAATCTAAATGAAAATATCAGCTCTAATCAGAGGGATGTGAAGATGAAACTTTTTTTTTCCTCATATAAATATTGCTTTTTGGAATAAAGCAAGAGGAGTTTATATCACATTTAGTTGTTTATGTATTTACCAACTCTGAGAAATCAAAGCCACTGACTGTGCTCTTTCTAAATACAACTTGCCTTCAATTGCTTCTGAGATCACACTCTGCATGTGAAAAAGGAGCAAAGGTACAAAACCTACCCATTTCAGATAACCTCTTTTGAAGCATTCTGGTATTCATTTTTTCTCATGAGCATTGAAAGTTTTGAGCTTGTTGTATTTTGTAAGTAAATAACAGAGGTCATGTAAGTTGCAAACAAGAATGTAGAACACATACTACACATCTGCAAAAGTTCTAGGAACTTTTTTTTTTCCATCCAGCTTTGTTAAATATGGGTAAAGTCTCTCTTACAGTTCCTGTTTCTGAGAGCAGTAGTTCCATTGAAATATGCTATAAACACCACATCATCTTATATCTTGGTCAGCTTGTAAATGGAAAGCCTTTCAGATGCTCAGTCCTTTGAAGGGTTATGGTTGGCTGTGTTCTGTGCTGCATTCACCAAAACCTAAGTAGGTACAGATCAGCCAGTTTTTCATGAGCTACTTCAGGTCCTGCTCACAGAAGCTCTGTGCAGGCCAGCCACCTATGCAATTTTAGCAGACCATGGGAAGCTTCATGTTTCCATAGCTACCATGCACCCAAGACCGATGCTAGTTGGTATAATGCTAGCTCAACAGATCTACATGAGTGGTATCCTCTGAGGTGGTCATGACATTCACAAAATGTCAACCTTTACCCAATAAACCCTACTGAATCAAAACCAAACAAATCAACCTTCAAAAAGTACAATTTTAATAAACGACAAAAGCCCATGCCCCCCAACCAGAAATTCTGTCCTGAAAATGGAGAAATGCCAGAGATTTTGAGTTTATTAAAGAACTCCATTGCAGCTGATTTTTCATGGATAGGGCTTAGATTTAGAAAGAAGTGGCAAGAACTGTGTTAGATTTAATTTCATGTATTGCATCTGGCAACGCAAAGTTCTCTGGCAGTGAGGTGTTGTTGCTATGGTGAAGTTGTGGGAGCTCCAAGATCCCCCAACAACTGAGCACCTTACAACAGCTTCTGTGTGAATAGGGCATGTCCCAAACAGCTGGTCTTTTACTTGCTTAAGCTTCTCAATAAAGGTTTTGGCTGGTAAGCTAGACTTTCTCATCCTAAAGCATGTATGCATCACTGGAGTAAAAATGTACTGTGGTTATGTTGATTCTGCTCCACAAATCTGATGTTCTGTATGCAAGAACATCTGGCTTATAAGGATATCTCATTTGATATCTGGTTAATGTTAATTAAGCATAAAAGCCAAAAAACCACAAACCCTGTGGAGCAGTAGATATCAGTGACCATAATAAAGAGCAGAGTGTTCAGGTCTCTGACTGATGGGCCATTGAAAGAATAGCCTTGAAGAGCTTCAACCAGAATTGTGTAACTGATAAGAAAGGGGAGGATCAGAATTATTGTGGGAGCCATGGGAAACAGCAAACTTATTATGGGATATTTGGAGGGTTTGTGGGATTGTTTAGAACTTACTGTGGTATGTTTTAAGGGGATTGCATGAATCAGTGAAACTTATTACAGAATAATTAAGGAAAGTGAGGGATCAAGGAAAAAGCATGAGGATTAAGGGAAATAAGCATGCGGAAATGAAGAACAGAAGGGTCTAGTCATGTATAAGCAGCTTGCTGGTCAGCATGATTATATGGCCAAGCCCTGCATAAGAGCTGTGTTACTAACTTTTTTTTCCCATCTGAATGTGTTCTCTATGCTCTCTCTGTGTTTGTTTGTTTATATGTAAGTAAGTTCTGCTAACCAACCTGGAACTGAACTATCCAGGGAATGAGAGGATACCACCCACGAGAAAAAAGCCAAGATCAGAGCCAGTGGCTGGATAAGAGGCCCAACATATTTATACCACATGGACTTAACAGCTAAGTCAGGCTTCGAGAGACATACTGGTGTGAGTGTGCTTGTGAGAGTAAGGGTGGGTGTATGATCCACCAGCAAACTTCAGTCATGATCAGCTGCAGAGGAAGAGCATGACTGGTCATTTGGGTTGTTCTTGTTTATTTGTTCAGTTTAAGTTGAAGTGAGCATTGGTAAAGTCATTGTTGTCCTCCTCTGTGCTGACTCATAAGGCTTGTCATATGTGCTCTGTGTGTGTGTGTGTGTGTGTTTGCATCTTCGGTATTCTTACTGTACAACAGCAGCAGCCTCCATCTAACAGAGTGGGAAGCAGAAATCCATTGGCTTTTAAAGTCTGCCAAGTCTGCTGTCCCTTAACACTATGACCTCCAAAATTATTCCCATTTCGCCTGTCTGTTTGGACTACATGTGTATCTTCACTTGTTCTACTTAATCTGCAAAAATAAAGCTGGATGGCTATATTAGTAACCTGTTTTAATCGAAAAGTGAAAGCAGAGAACAGGTAGGATGGATGTTTTCCACCTTTTGGACTAAAGAGTGTGCCTACAAAACCAGGATTGAATAGATGCTGAATTTTTAGGTGGTTAAGTTTAAGTGAAGTGAATCTCAGCCTGAAAATCACTTGCTTAGAATGCTCAACTTAAAAATACCTGAGAGAGAACCGTTTTAATAGAATAAGCACAGATAGTTAATCGGAAGATTTTGCTGTGGCTTTGAAGTTGGTTTTCTGCCCTTTTTTTCTTACCACCACCCCCCCCCCCCCCNTACCCCCCCCCCCCCCCCCCTCCTTATGGCAAGGTATTTTTAAGGGTTGTTTCCCTAAATTGTTCTTCTTTTCATTGGTATTGACATGAGCTGAACAGAGCAGTGTATTTTATGGACAAGATCTATGCATCTGCAGTATACTTACTAAGCATATACAAGACAGACATAGTATGTATGTTTACGTACTATGTAGACAAATCTTAATGTTTTTGTGCATCTTGCAGTAAGTAAAAGAAAAAAAGAAAAAAAATGTTTGGGGGTTTTGGTGGTGGTGGTGGGTTTTGGTTGGGTTTTTTGTTGGGTTTTTTTTGGGGGGGTTGGGGTTTTTTTTTGTTTTTTGGTTTGGTGTTTTGTTTTTTTTTTTTTTTTTTTTTTTTTTTTTTTCCCAGAAGGGCAGATAAATTAAGAGAAAAAACCACTTTGGATTGAAATTTCAAGCACCATACTGACTTAATCACTATATGGTGTGTTCAAAGGATAGACCTTCACTTCAGAGTCAATAAATTGCTGCTTACCAAGTAATTTATTAATTTTATTTTAAGTTAATTCTAATAATGTATGCTTCATTTGCAGCATTTACCACTTAAATGTTAGCTCTGGTTGGCTGTGATTCATGAAACTTCTTATCTGACAAGCAAAGAGTGATCTTAATTTAAATGTCTGTCAAATTCACAGGTGTCATAAGTTTTATTTTCCTAGGAACAAAAATGAGGAACTGATGGATGGGTGTGGCACGAGGTAGGTATTTTCCTTAAATCATGTTTCCTCTCTAATCCACTGCAGGGGGGGGAAATAATCTGCTTAGTAGGAAACTGAGAAGAAAAAACAAAACAAAACCCAGGAAATTGTAGCTGCCAAGTCCTTTATTAGGTTAAACACTAAAAGTGCTGAATTCTGTCTTTCAGATGTCAAAACCCCCTCACTTATTGCTTAATTTTGGAGATAGTCAAAATACACTGCTAAATTTCAGCAATAAATTTTATTAGGGGACTAAGTCAACTAGAGGGTGAGAACAAGATGGGTACTTGTCAAGCAACATGGCCCTTGAAGATCATGGCAGCAGTCAACCCGTCTGTCTGTCAGGAAAGTGCCAGCAGTGGACCTGAAGCTCAGAAACAGCAGAGGACAGCATAAATTTCTCTACAGGGGAGCTTGATAAAAAATATTTTACTACTTTGAGGTTATTCCTACACAGAGGGCCTTCCTGAGGATTATGTGAAGGTCAGCTTGAAGGTAACAGAGAAAGGCTGTTGTGTTTGTTTTCTTCAGGGCTTAGATGAGTCTCTGACTGAGTATGAAATAACGACTACACCAGCAACCTCTGCCTGGTGTGACCGTGTCAGTCAGTGTGCAGAGGCCCCCTGAGGTGAGAGCAACCCGCCCTGCACATGGCTTCTCCCTGGGCATGGCCTTGAGGAGCTCCTCTGCCTGCGCTCCCTACACCACCCAGCTACTCAAGTTTATCTTCTTCTCTGGCATTGATCTTTCCCTTCCTGAATGGGGTTTGAGGTAATGCACATCATAATTGCTAGTCTCTTTCTTAATGATTGGGGTTTTCGCTAGCAATCAAGAAAGTGATCAGGACTGCAATGGATACTTATTTATCTTTTCAAGAACAGAGAACAAGATTTTTAGCGTGAAGCTCTGGGCTGCCTCAGCTGCCCAGCTTTGGGTGCCTACATTTGTTCTCCATCTGCCTTTGCATTTTACGTAGCTCAGGACTGTGGGGTTTGGCATGTACCTTTGACTCAGGCATTATGATACTCAGCGAAGTCATGCCTCAGTTCTTTAGGGTCCCCGTTGCCTTCCCATTTTGGAGTTTAGCTGGGGTGAAAATATACTCACCACAAATATATAATGAGAAATTTCTTCTGCCAAAGTAGATTATAGATCTATTTGAGCTGCAATGTCTTGAAGAATTATTGAAAAGACTTTAAGCCTGGACATCTCAAGTATTGCACATGAAAGCAGACGATAAGTGGTACACTGGGATAATAAGACCTCACCTTTCTCACCTAACTTGACCTCAGAGTTTTGAGAGAAACTAGGGCAGCCAGTGTCAGTCCTTGTTTTCAGTTTTTTTCTTCATACGAGGGACTATTAAACTTACATTTCTGTAAGAATGTACAGGTGAAAATGTAGTGTACTGAATTTTATGATTTGATTATGCCGTAAGTGTGGCACTGTAAAGAATTGTGTATTGTGTTTGTGAAGAAAAAATGATCATTGGTCATATTTCAGTGTTCGTCTCTCTCCATTCTATGACAGCTCTGTGGAATTGCCTATAAGAGAAGAGGGGTGCAGTATCCTGTGTCAGGCAATTTAACTTCTTTTGTATCTTGAATTTTGCATCTATAGTGATATCTATACAGCAAGCATGTAACAATGGCATCATTTGCTAGAAACAATACATTCATTCTTTAGATTGAACAAAGCATATGAAGTAGGATTCATCTACCCTTTACTTTAGACATTTAATCTACTCAAAGATAGGATCTTCTTATCTTCATTGAACAGAGACAAATGAACTACCCTTAAACATTTGGCTAGAAGAGTAAAAATATATTGTCTTTGTATGTGCCTTTGTCCTCTGACCATAGAAAAGGCTACAATGATGCATACGGAATGCTTAATTTTTATTAAGTTCAAGATAAATCTTAACTGTAGTTTGACCTGAAAATTTATGTATCACAAAAAAAAAAAAATCTGCCATGTTAAAAGCACCTATAAAAAGACAGGAATATAAGGAGAATATTAGCCAAAGCTGGAAAGAGTGTAGTAAGGACGGAGGCTATTTTAAAAAACCAGAAAAGCTATTTACCAAATGCAAGAACCTTTCTTCAAAAAGGGGGAAGGGAGTGTCAGAAGTATGTTGAGGTGCACCAGACCCCAAAACTGAGTCATTAATGGTTCCATGGGAAGTATGCTAGCAGAATTTTTCCTCAGACTATTCAAGCAATGCCTCTGGTACACAAATAATTAGGCAGTTTCTAAAATGTAACAGTTTCACATCTTTTTGTTGCTTATTAAAAAAAGTATATCGCATTTCCAAAGGACCATTTTTATATCGTCTGTCAGCAAAAGTTCTAATAGTGTTCAGTGTCTGTGGGTTTTTCCCTCCTTTTTTAATTGAGTCACTCATGATTTATTCTACGTTCTGTCATAAATGAATCAAGTTCACTCTTTTTTTCTCTAAACTGGAGAAAAATACATTGTTTCCTTTCAGTTTTGCTCCTCTTAGCTAATAGAGTGTTTAATATATAAATAGAACTGAAGATCATATTACTGATTGAAGTAAGTCATCAGTGGTGTAAATGGTAACTTCCCCACTGCAGTTACAAGAAACTGGAAATGGAATAAGACTTGAAAAGAAAAATGAAGATCAGCTTTATTCAGGCAATAGTATTATTTCGCATGTAGTATGTGAAATAGATGTCATTTATGTGTGATCCTCTGAAGAATCATTTTAAATGGTGCACAAAAAAAGGATTGACTGAAGGGAGAATAATCAGTTATACATCAAAATATGACTTCATGGCAAAGATAATTTATGGGGAGACAGTGAATATGACACTGGCCTACAAAATCATGCATGAGGTAGGATGACTAGCAGTAACAGTTCACTGTCTTCCAGTATATGTTCCTCCGCACCTGGGGAGGAGCAACCCCACGCACTGGTGTAGGTTGGGGGTTGACCTGCTGGAAAGTAGCTCTGCTGAGAAGGACCTGGGAGTGCTGGTGGACAGCAAGCTGATCATGAGCCAGCACTGTGCCCTTGTGGCCAAGAAGGCCAACAGGATCCTGGGGTGCATCAAAAGGAGTGTGGCCAGCAGGTGGAGGGAGGTTATCCTCCCCCTCTACTCCACCCTGGTGAGGCCACATCTGGAGTGCTGTGTCCAGTTCTGGGCTCCCCAGTTCAAGAAGGACAGGGAACAACTGGAGCAAGTCCAGTGGAGAGCTACAAAGATGATCAGGGGACTGGAGCACCTCTCTTATGAGGAAAGGCTGAGAGCGCTGGCTCTGTTCAGCCTAGAGAAGACTGAGGGGGGATCTTGTTACTGCTTATAAATATCTGAAGGGTGGGTGTCAAGAGGATGGGGTCAGACTCTTCTTAGTGTTGCCCAAGGACAGGACAAGGGGTGATGGACACAAATTAGAACACAGGAAGTTCCAGCTGAACATGAGAAAAAACTTCTTTACTGTGAGGGTGACAGAACATTGGAACGGGCTGTCCAGAGAGGTTGTTGAATCTCCTTCTCTGGAACTATTCAAAACCCGCCTGGACGCAGTCCTGTACACCCTGCCTTAGGTGAACCTGCTCAAGCAGGGGGGTTGGACAAGAAGATCTTCAGAGCTCCCTTCCAACCCCAACCATTCTGTGATTTTGTGATTCTGTGATAAGCACTAGGCAACATCAACAATATTTGGCAGCAGTCAGGTTAAAAAGAAACAAAAGAAGATGGTTTCACACACAAGGGTGGTAGAAAAGTGGAGCTAAAGGAATTTTATTTTTATTTTATTTTTTAAGTGGAGACTGTGCAAGGGGAGCCTGGGAGAGGAAGAGAAACCCACTGAAGATTACCAAATAGGCAAGCTGTGACAGCTTAGACGATGCCAAGAGCTAGAAATAGTCAGGAAATGGGAGAGTAGTCAGTGGACTCATTATTCAGTGCCATGTTCTTGCTTTTCTTTTAAAATCAACTTTTGGCCAATATTAGGGACAGTATTCTGGCTTAGACCAAGATCTGGGCCCTTAGTCTGAACTATTAAATCTAATTTTTGCTTTCCAGTCAAGTGAAGTTTTTCTTGGTAGCAGGCAGGCTTGTTATATTTTTATCCCAGAAACTGCATCTTTATAGCAAAGTTCTTGCTCTAAATGCAGGCTGCTCTCTCTCCCTCTTGGCTACAAAGGAGCTTAAGATAACTAAAATAAGCTGAGTTGTCAAATTTTGAAATGTCGAAACATGAGATGAATCCCTCAGAAAGAACTGAGCTAATACTATGACTGTCTTCTGACACTTGGGCCACAGTACAGGAATCTTTAGTTTTGAAAGGATTTGTTAAAATGTTGCCAGCATGATTCCTATATATTTATTTATAAGGTAACACCCCCAAGGACAAAGCATAATGTTAGATGTATCCTGAACAAAACATTTTCCTTTAAGAATAGTATTCTCAGGTTCAGAAATGTTTTAGTATGGCCGCATGATGATTATAATTTAGACATAAATAAATAATAATTGTGCAAAATAAATTTCCAGTTTCAATTGTGTTGACTATTTTATCCCAACTTCTAATTTCTAGAAGCATTTTGTGTGTAAAATTGGAAATAGAACTCAAAATTATTTTCTTTCTTCTACTGTCTTCTCATTATTTACAAGCATAGAGGAATAGCTCCTAAGTTTCATCTCTCAGTTCGTAGGACCAACCCTCTTTTTTTTCCTGTTTTAGACTGGTCATAAAAAAGGACTTTTGGGGGCCATGTGAATAATGTAGCATGAGAAGATCCCTTCTGCAAATGTAGGCAGCTATAGAACATTTTAAGGACTCCTTTGTGTTAGATAGGGGATCATGATTTCTTACCTTTTGTCTGGTAATGAATTCAACAGCAAAATCCATCAACAGTCAGAACCGTGACATATAGTGATTGTTCATATAAGATCCCTAGAACATTGTTTATTTTTAGAAGTTAAAAGACGGCAGCAAGCTAGTCACATGTAAAGAGAATAATAAAATTTAACTTAGAGATATAGGATTTATTCTTGCTAATGTTTTTTGCTTGTCATAAATAAAGTTCATATTAAACAAATTAATGGTGTGTGATTTTCTTATACAGCTGTGTGGGAAGTAGTTTTTCTGTCCTGCAATTATTAATATTCAGTTGTGGTTTGTTTTTTTTTTTCCTTCTGAGTCTGGATGATATATAAAGCTCTAGCTTCGCTCTCAGCTGCCTTTTTTACTAAAAGAAATACTATTTATATACAAATATTTCCTTTTTATTTCAGTTTCTTTATTTTTATTTTCTTATTTTGATATATTTACACTTGCAAAGCAAAAGAAAAAAAGCACATATACCATTCAAACAGTTGGGTAAAAAGGGCAATGAAACAATGTTTTAATGATATCAAAAATTTTTTTAAGGAAAAATCCTTTTTACAATCAATTCTGGTTTAGACAGATCCATCCTTGGTGAGGAAAACAAAGGGGTTTTTCTGTTTTCTTTTCCAGAAAATTTCCCAATTGCTCTATTTATGAATTTGTATTTCCACATATGCTAGCAATGAACTTTCAGAACAAGTCCCACAATTACATCATAGTTGTCTCATTTCTTGTTTGGTTTTTAAATTAATGAACATCGTGGGGTTTTAGCTTGTACCTTGAGAAAATAAATCTTTTTCTTTTTTTGAACTTCATTATCCTTTTCTGCATGAACAGCACAATGAAAAGAGTTTGTGAACTTGATGTTGGCCTTCAAGAAATACTTAGTTTGTACGATTTGAAACTGCAAACTAAATTATTTTGGAGGAGATTTAAAATGCCTATCATCTACATATAAATTGGTTTTAGAACCAAAGGGGGTCTGCACTCAATATGTGTTGTAAGATTCTATCACATTGTCTAATGGATTAGATTTTATTAAGTACTATAAAACAGTATGAGATGTTGTCAATAGAAAACAAATTGAACTGAAATTGATAATTAATTACTGCAACTCTTATTTTTTCAACACAGTGTAGACACAAATGCATTTGTTATACATGTGTATATTGCATATTGCATCATAAACCTGTCAGTATAAACTTTTGCATACCTAAAACATGAATATGCATTTCAGTCAAGGTTTTAGCATTTTTGAAACACAATATCTGTTTTGCATACACAGAATCACTTTGCCCTGTTGGAACTAATGAACTCCTTAACAATTTCCACATTAAAATGCCTTTCTATAGTTAATAAAACTGTCACAGATATATATCCAATAGCATCCTCAAATACCATCTAACTAGATCCTAGTGAGGAATGTCCAATGTATGGAAAAATGGTGTTACTAAAACCAGCCAAAATTGTATGCTGAGAATCCTTGGGGAAGGATCCCTAAGAATAAATCCAGATCTTATTCTACTGATATCAGGAACAACTGTTGTAAAGTCCCTTATCTAGCAAAGTTTTAGTTTAAAAGTCTTTGGAAAGAAGATTCCTATATTCTACCTAATACTAATCCTCACCGTCTCTGAAAAACAAGTCTGAAGACTGGAAGATAGTTAACGTGTAACTAAAATTGTTTATTACCTTTTATTACTTGGATGGCTTCAGAAAAAAAAAATATTGATTTTGTGAGACAACTTTCTAATAAGATCCCAAGCTATTGAAAAGTTTGGCACTTCAGATATGAGATTCTTACAACTTTGAAATAGGGCATGTTCTTTTATGGAGAAGGCACAGACTTTTTTCTGAGGTCAGAATTTGGGTACAAAATAGCAGTCAGGTAACTCTCCGAAGTCACAACTACTCCAGAAATGACTGGAGAGAAAACAAATAAAAAGATTATTGTATTAAGACTGTCATACCAGTAACAGGGATTTTTTTTCCCTCCAGAAACAAGTTATCTCTAAGAATATAAAAATGTTGTTTTGCATTGCATCTCTTTAAGCACAACATAATTGTACAACCCTTGCAACTAAATTTATACTGGTCAAAAGGTTACAATATATATATTCTGCAGTCATGCATACAGTTTCCTAAGGCAACTGCAAATTAATTAAAGTATTCAAACCATATATAAGGGAACAGTTTTCCACATGCCCTATTTAAACAAATTCCTTTCTGTACCAGCTTATGGTGCATAACGTCCCCTTCTGTATTAATTTTTTTTAACTGTAACCTTCTCAAGTATCACAGTCTATTTAAAGATCTCAGAGGAAGACATCTGTTTTTAAACAAGTAGTGCAAGGAATACATTGAATGGAACTCCATCCAATGGAGCAGTATCTCCCCATCACATGTAGCCATCTATCCATGGGGCTTTTCACAAGACTCATTTTATAAGTACCAATATCCTGTTGTCTTCTGTTTTATTTGGAAAACTATATTCACACACTGCTACAGTCCCAGTTGAAGACACTTTGCTTTCCGACTTAGCCTGCCATGTTTGTATATTTTATAAATTGCATTCCTAGTACTGCAGGTACAATCCACTGCTGCTCAGTTCAGATTTTTTGTAGTGTCCTTGCTATGGAAGTTCCCTGTGGAATTAAGAATAAGTGATGAAGACAAATTTTGATTATAGAAGATTGTTTTCTTTCCTTCCAAAAAGAGAGGGCAGAATAGAAGCAGGTTTTCCATCGGGGGGGGGGGGGGCGGAAAAAGNGGGAAAAAAAGACAGTGGCTTTGGATAAAGTTGTTCTAAAACCTGTATTTCAGATGCATTTCAAGTCTTTTGTTTCACAACTTCTTGACGGGATTTAGTGATGCAACAACTTCACAGAAGAAATTTGTTATATCTGTGAGAGGGGAATACAAAAGTAGGTAATAGAAATTTTGAACTAAATCTTTTTATCCAGCATTTTTGAATGGGAAAAGGTACATTCTAAAATATGTATTTAATATGACCATATATTCAAACATATGACCAAGTAGAAAAGTTTGAAACTGAACAGTAGAAGTAGAATGCCTGCTCCTTATAAAGTACAGTGAAAGACATAAAGAATACTAATGATGACAATAGTAATAATAATAACTGGAGCAGCGTAAAATTCACCTTCAGAATCCCTCCAGTCTTGACAAGCACAGCACTTATGGTTGTCTTCTCCAAATATACTAGCTTAAAAGTACAAAGTTTATTCAAACTGACTCTATTTCTATGAGAAAGGTGGAAGACTTGCTCAGTCTCTGCCATTTGACCCATAAAATACCTTTCCTGATATGGAAACTGGGGAGCCTAATGAGAGCTACAGTCTCTTAGAAACATGCTCGCTGTACTACAGTTGCAAGAACAAAGATTTTTATTGCTAAATAGAAGAAAGATAAAGAAGAAAGGAAGAAGAGACTGATTTGTTTTCTTGTCCGCCTGCCTGGCCAGTGGGATTCTGAATACTTCAGCTCTGACCTCAGTCTTTCTTGGGTCTGTCCACCTCACCGAGTGTCAGAATTAGTTTTTCTTTGCAAAAGATGGCAGTGAGACATGATGATTAAGTCAATAATTCAGCTTAGCCATGAACATAAATTGTTTCAGAAACATCTGGGTCTAGGAAGGGGATATTTTTTAGTCTTTTAGATAAAAAGTACAAAATTACAAACCCTACATTCAAATTGCTTAACATTTAGGATTGTGTTAACTGGGCATTTGCCTTAAGTCCAGTAGTTAAGTTCAGCATACTTAAAAGATTTCTTGTGGGTTCTTTCTCTTCCTTATGTGGAGGTTTTTAAATCAGTTTCAGTTGCAAATGAACTGGTATGAAATACTACAGTTACGATGAACTACTGCAGTTATGATTCCTTACCTCTTTGTCCCCCTTTCCTTTTGCTTGATTTGTTCCTTACCATTTCTATACTCCTTTAGTAAAAGAAAAAAATAAAGCATTACACTAAACCCAGCTGTTATACCTGAAATATCACAGATAGAAAATCTTAAACATGGGTAAATGATTTTCCATTTGCGGTAAAAGAAACTGTCTTCTGACAGGATTAGAATTTTCCTTCCTCAGGCAAGGTCTCCTTTCATTGGAATAATGTGTATTATTGACATTCAAATAAAGACTGACAGCTGTGGGTTTGCCATATATCAACTTTGAATGTCACCTCATTTCCACACTGATAATTGAAGTCTCTTATTTAGATAGAAAATTCTCGGTGGATTAGACTTTTTATGTTGTAACAAAATTAGCCGGAGTTCAAATAAAAACACTTTCCTTGTTATCTTCCAAAACAAAAAGATTTTTGTTGTCTTTAAAAACTGTTACAAGTCTTTGAATAATATGTGTTATCTCAGCAAAGCTTTATTATCTTTTTTCTCTAAACTTCAGCAAAGTCAGGAGGTGGTTAACATTCTTTGAGTCAAATCTCTTCATGACACATTCTTTATACTTCTTGTTATAAAATAGTAGCTGCATTTATGAGTAACTTATAAAGTTTTATGTCAACACCTTAAACATAGCATTACAGTGAAAAATGATGTTTCATATTTTTCTGCAATAGACTTTTTTTTTATTTGTACTGTGTTAGAGAGTATATATATAAACATACACACAAACATAAAAAACACATAGGGATAATAATAAAACAGAAATACAATGAGGAAAAATTGCATGGAAGCTTACTAATATATTTGAAAATGAAGGAAAAGGTGGTGGAAGTTTAAGTTAATATGTGGAGAAATAAACTCATTTTCACTGGATGTCTGTGATACCATGATCTTTTCTATAGCTCTAAGAGTTATATCCTGGGTTAACACTGAGTTGTGAAAGGTGCTCTAAATTCATAGAATGAGGACTCTCCTATAAGAGTTGATCTGCAGCACTTCGAGGCAGTTTAGAATGTTTTTTCATGTAAACTAGGAGGCATTTAAGAATAAATTTCAGAGTCTTAAGTAAAACAGCTCTACAGAAGATGTTGTATCTCCCTTGTTCTAAAATTCTTTAAAATATTGGTAGGTTAAAATTCTGCCTTCTATGGTAAATTATACCTGGGCACCTAGCTAATTAACCCCTTTTTACCGTGACCTGTGCTTTCTCAAATTGCAAAAAGCTTGGAATTATTGACTGTTTTAAATTATTCATAGATGCCTTTAGTAAACAGTTGTTGATTTGCACGTTGTTTGGAGTAATGAATTGCTAATATGGAAATGCTGAAATTCTTCACTTTGTGTACCTAGGGCTTTAGCCCTTTGTGATTTTATGTAAAAGAAAAATTGGTAGTTCCACATCAGTTTAATTTTTTGCTGCTTTTTCAATTATCTCCCTGTAGCTAAATTATGGGGATTTTTTTTTTTGGAGAAGAGATGTTGAAACTAGGAATACAGTCGCAGTTAACTTGGTTCTTATGGAAACATGTAATCTGCATGAATTATATATCAAGTTCATTGTGCTCTGTGAGACAGTTAGTTTTCCCCTAAGCACAGAGAAAACTCAGGGTGAGCTTGTTAAGATTTCATTATTGGAAATATTACAAACAAACCAAATGATTTTACTACTCCAGTGCTTTTCAGAAACTCCAGTGCTGTGTTCAGGGAAAGTATATTATAACTATAATAGCAAACAATATAGAAAAGAGCATCTTCTCTGGTGCTCATGCCAACTGGCAGAGTCTGGCTGTGACTATAGGATTAAACTGTCCCAGCCTCTGAAATGAGACAACTGCATTCAACCTTTTAGGAATGATCCCTGACCTGCACTAAGCCCCTAAACTTGACCATGATTTGTCTGGGAGGGTGCCAGCTGGCATCGCCCAAAAGCATGCCAGATTTCTATGGTTATGGCTGCAACAAGAGTTTAGCAGTACAGCCAGCTGAGCAGAGGTGCCCAGGCCCCACCACCCCTTAGGGCACTGCTCTAGACATAGGCGCAGGTATTTGCCCAAACAGATAAAGCTGCACCGTGTAAAATACCATGTGAAAGGGATCATAGCTTAGGACAGCTTGCTGTGAGAGCATGAATCACAAGGCACAACTTCAGGGACTTTGGCAGGATGGAACCCTACTTGCTTTTAGAAGTATGATTATATACCATCTGAAACCAGATGATGCAAGAAACGTGTCTTAGCATTTTCCTTGTTTCATTTCAGTTAAATCATCAATTGAGATGCACTGATTTCTTCTTTCTTATTTGATTTTTTAAACTTTATTACCACTTTGTTTTTCTCTTCTTTTGATCTTTTTTACTGTTTTTTTCTCCCCCTTTTGCTGCATGCCAATATTGACTGATCATTAATAGAAAGTAACCATTTTTAGCAACGTGCCTTTCATTCAAGCATGTGTTTAAGAGAAAAAAAATCTCTTTTTAAACAGTTAGTTACATAGATGACCATGTGAGCCATTATCTTGCAGGTTTTACTCAAAAAAGAATCCCCTTTTCCCTGCAAAACTGAAAAGCAAGCTTCTTACTTATGATAGCAAATTCTGAAATATAAGGAAATTATAATAACTGTAAACCTTGTGAAGTTATTTCCTGAAATGTTACTGTAAAAAACCAGGGATAGCACAGTTAGGTATGAAATATAAATATATTATATCTCATATAATAAAATGAGAACTAACTTTTTCTTCATGCTTCCATACCTCATAGTCAACCAATAAAATGGGATTTTTTTTCTTTTTCTTTGCAAGTAATGTTTATGACTGACATGATAACATTCAGCACAAGAAATTCAGTATAAAGTTTTAGGTCATTTTAACATTTAGATATGATCTCTGAATTAAAACACCGTAAGACTGCATTCCTCAAATCCCAGAAGGTATTTCAACCTCACATGAGAAATTTTATTAGGAATGGCATGTGAATGAAATTACAAGCTGAAATGGTGCTGTTCTCATAATCCATAGATCTACAGATTTTTAAAATAATGCAAAAGCTATAATTCTGCATTAAAGTTATACCCTCAGAAAAAACCCTATACCTTAAGTTTCCATACAAGTAAGAGATTTAACCATAGCATATGATATGGCTTTTGTAATGTTATAACTTGAGATAAACTTTCAGATAAAATCTTGTCCAAACACTTGTTAAACTTAATTTCTTCTGTGTTGCAAGAAAGATTTTTTGTTTTCTCATGCTCTACTTCTGTTGGTTAACATCAAGCAGGAAATGCACTTAAATTGTTGCACATGGGAAGTAAATTTGCTGTATGAAATTTTGCTTTACTAAATTGTGTTAGGCCTCTGGGCTTCAAAGGATATCAAGTGAAGTTCAAATTGCTACAGGTGCTTTCTAGGGCCACATGTATATTAGGATGAAGTTGTGTAGCTCTGTGGTAATGGAATTTGCTGAAGTATCTCCCCTTGTTGCAATAATATGTTCCAATTATTATTACATGTTTAATCTGCAAGAAAATAATTAAAAAAACCCCAAACCCCACACAACATAACCAAGCTCTATACTAATGCTGAGAGATGAATAATGCAGTCTTGTCCTTCTGAGACCTAGAGACAGGAAAACTTGGATTACTATTTTCTTTGTGATATTCTTCCTGCATCTGATTTAACATGACTAGGAATTAATTTGATTGAAACTCATGAAGTTGATGACTCTTGAATCTAGTAATGATGATTTAAATCACATTGTAAAAGATTTTTTTGCTGATCATTTTAGACTGTTTCTTCAATCTTTCTACATGCATAGAGAAAACTATGTTCCCTTTCTGGCTGAAATTTTAGCTTTAGTCTGTCAACATACCAAATACATTTTAAAATTCTATTTTGCACTTAACATTTCCAATAAAAGTCTGTAAATAACAGCTTTTCTCTTTGTAGGCAATTACAAAAATGCTGAAATGCCACTGAATTAAACAAATTGCTTAGCTTCAAATTTGAGCTCTGGTTTTTTTAGCACGATTAAAGAAAGAATTCAAAATGAAAAATTAGTATTTTGACTTGCTATATTTCCTTCCACATAAATAATAAAGTGATACAGATTAATGAAGGATATGTTTTGGCAAGAGATAGCATGCATTTTTTGTCCCATTATACGCATAGCTCTAATTAGCATAAACAACTGTGGCACATTGAAAACTTGAAAATATGTAACCGATTAGAATTTTATTTCAATATTCAAGTGAATGAATGTAATTCTCTAATTTACTCTCAACATATTGACTTTGACTTTTAATTTAGTAATTAGTTAAAAAATTATATTAAACCCATATTGGTGGAGAATTTGTGGGAGTTTTGAACAACCCTAAGTATTCTATAATTTGTTTTGAAGAAGAAGGTAAGGAGTGATTGGCATTTTACATGTGTTTATTACATTATATTATAGTCTTTAGATCAGCAGAACCAATACCATGTTCAACATTAGCAGCCACGCTTAAAGTTAAGCACATCTTATTTGAGGTTTGCTAGTTGTCAAATCCAGCTGCAAAGAATGACAATAACCATACAGGTATTGTCTCACTGAGAATAATGCTGTTTTGAAGAACTCTCATTGGCCATGTGTATGGAGATGTTTGGAGGTAGTGATTGAAAAATTAAAAAATAAAAAAAAAGTCAGAATTTCCCACAGACTCAGTTTCTTCCTGAACTCTTCACTCAAATGGACATGTGGAAACAAAATGTACAATTTACTAAAACGTAGTACAGCAGACTATTGGAATTAAGTACTGCTCTAACGGAGCCTATAACTTCCATGACTCTTAGTGTTTCAGCTGAGTAGATAAATTCCAGCAGAAGAGTGGGACTTATAAATTCCTTGATATCAGCAAGGTTTATAAACATATATTCGATCCTGGATTGTTTTCAAGCTGATTATCAATGCGTGTAAAAGACACTCCACGTTCTTCAGCTTTCTAAGAACTAATAGGTGTTCTTTATAAACTGTATATCTATTGTAGCCTGTCTGGGTCAGTGTCATCAAAATATTGATCAACCCAAAAGGTTTTCTGATATTTCAGGCATCTCTGAGTGTTCATATAAACATATCAGTTGGACTATATTCTCTGACAGGAACTTTTTGGTCCAGTTAAATACATCATATTTTTTGTAACACGTATGAACAGTTGCCTGTTTCCTCTTTAACGTGCGTTTCTCTTTCTCCTCTGAAACTCATTTGTATTCTACGCTACTGTTGTAATGAGCATGTTGAGCTACACCGGCAATAGGTTGGGCCAGTTTGGTACAGCCAAATATTAAAAATGCTAAAACAATAACAGCATAGAGACGTTTTTTTGAACTTTTTCAGATGACACATTCCTTAACCCTGCTGATTTTTCTCCCAGGGGCTGAGAAGATTTGGCTCAATGGGTAACTCTTTTACAGACATGAAGGACTGAACTGGACTTGTTCAGTCCCCACATTCAGAGATGGCTCATACCTTGTGGATAGTGGGATCCAGCCACACCTTAAATTTATAAACCTCATTAAGATAAATCTTTGTTGTTCTACATAGTGCCGATGTAAAAGAACATACAGTGACTAATGACATGCACCAAGTTTCCATAGTTTTTTTTTTTTTAAAGCCAACGTTCAAATGCAATACAGAGTTCTTTTGCATTTGTGCACCTGTGTCTTAGTTCTCAGTAGGGATTTCGCTGGCTTTTTCCAAGCTTATAGAAATGGGTATGTAGCAACATGGGCATGAGTACACATGAGATTCATACAAGGCTCCTTACAATTAATAGACTGGGTTTTTTTTCTTTTTTCCAACATATAACAACTAAATATCCTCATCTTACCAGTGTTATCTTGATAATGAACAACCTATACTTTTCTACTTTTGTATGATATTTTTTATTTAAAGCCTCTTGTGTTACTAAAGTGCACACGCACCCACCTACATACTCAGGTAGGTACTCATTTGCTGTCCTATTTTTTGATGTAATTCCCACCAGCTAAAAAAGATAAAGGAGCAGTCATGGACCATGATACCTTCTTGGTTTTTGTTTGATAATATATCCCGACTCAGTTTTGTAAAACTTGCTTGCTGCTTCATTTACCTGAGGTATTACAATCTCCCCCCAACTTGTGAAAACCTTTTGAAGCAATGAAGTCTTGCCACACTCATGTGTCTGTGGTTTTCACATCAGCCTCATTGAAAGTCTTTTGAGATCTTCACCTTACTCTTTTCTAGCCAAAAATGGGATTTGAGGAATGTTTTGCTTCAGTTAGTTTTCAGTGAGAGGAAATTAAATGTGTTCTTTGAGATTTAATACAGGTACTAACATAGGACTTCCCTCCCCTGCCTCCCCAAAGGAATATCTCTTATGAGGAAAACTAATTTCCATTCCCATCTCTAGTGTTTTTGTTCAAAAAACTGTCTCTGTGTTGTTATTGTTTAGAATCTCACAGTCCCTGGAGCTTTCTTAGTCAATCAATCCAGGTTTCGAACAATCCAGCTGATGCTCTGTGACTACAACTTATCACAAGATCTGTAAATACCTCCTACCTGTCTTGTGCTTCAAGGTATTTGAAGCACCTGCCTGTTATCGTTTGTGGACTATAAGAATTTGGGAAAAGAACAACATTCCTTTTTTTGTGTGTAATGTCTCATGGAGTGGGTTGGAGTTTCTGCCTTACACAATTTAAATAAAAGTTCAGTGCTGCACTGAACATTATTTCCTTATATATGCATCGTATAAATATATACACATACACATATATATAATGTATTTGTTTAGTGAAATGTTTTAAGGTAATCGCTTTGGATAGGGATGGCCATTATTTCATCCAATGTTCAATGCTGTCTCTTAATACCTTACTACAATAGAGAGAATTAAAGCAGAAATTAGCATTAAATGGGAGTTCGCTGTGTATATATAGCTTTCATCACACTATTTTCTTAAATATATTATTGGTCAACAGAATAGCTTTATACTGGTACCAATTAACAGAAATTAGAATGTTTCACTTCCCTGAGAACTTTTGTTATACAATGAAATATACAAATTTGTGAAAACGAGCAGTTTGAGATGTCCTCATTACTATATTAAGTCTTGGAGATGCCAAAACCTTTTTTTTTAATTACAAAAACTTTCTGACTTTAAATGTGCTTAATTTTTTTCACTGTACAAAAGAAAAAGGTAGCCCCTTTCATAAACAGTTGGTTAGGCCATAGTACACAACAGTTTTGCAAACTGTCCCACTATGCTAGTCTGTTAAAATCTTCTTAATCACTAAGCTTGCCAATGATAAGAATGCCTTTTTTTTTTTTTTTTTTTCTTTTAAGTATGGTTGGTTTTTTGGTTTGTGTTTGGTTATTTTTTTTTTTTTCAGCCTGACAGTGACAGTTTATCTTTTTAGTAAATGCATTTTCTTTTTTGGAAAATTGACAAGGAATACATCCCTGGTAGGTAATGGCTGTTATCATTTCAGTTTTACAGATGATAGATTTTCTTCTAAATATCCTCAAGGGTGATCTTTGCTGTCAATGTCTACCCTGTGCTCATCTTCTAAATTTGGACATAGTTGATAGAAATTTCGAGTGTCTTGACTGGGATGAGTTTTTTCACCCACTTAGATAAAAATTCAACTTTTTTTCTGAAAATATTGTGAAGGAGGTGCTTTGTGTGATTGAGCTGTAAAAAAAATTATTCCCTGTGCTTATTCATTATTTTTGGGAAAGAAGGGGGAGATGATAGAAAAGGGGAAAAAAATCTCTTCAGTCAAACAGAGTGAAAGGATGTGTATTAGAACTTATTTTTCTCCTCAGATAAAGAGAAGTTCTTTACAATTTATATTCGTAGTATTTGTCTCTAGTGAATACTTTTACAATAGTAAGTTAGGTGAAGTTAAGAGGCGGGGCAGCAAAACCAC